>OV651815.1:14105365-14705365 GCA_927349885.1 Psylliodes chrysocephalus
GTTTAGTAGGTATAAAAATTACAACTTAAGGGTGGAGCCTAAATACTACAAAATTACTTCCGAGACTAAACAAAATCCGCATTAATTCATAATTTTAACAATTGCCTGTAGATACGAGGGATACGTATTCCAAACTCTAACTCGCGAAGTTGAGACTCATGGGAACCTAAAAATCCTACCACGCTGCCGACAGACGTTCATCAGTTCTTGTTCTCGAATGAGTCAGAGTTACCTAAATTAGGGAAACCAGAATCGTATTTGTTTTTCTCGGTGCATTGCGAGATATTGTTATAACGCAGTTCGATTTTTTAGAGGGTTTTACATTATTTTTATATTTTAAATTAGTAAATAGGTTTAGTTACATTAAATTAGATTTAAGAGTATAGAATTGTGAAATATAAATACAAATAACGAAAAAAATAGATGATTGGTTCGAATAAGGTAATTTAATACAGGGTATTTATTAATTGAGTGGCGATACTTAAGGGTGTGAATCCTTGGGTGATAAAGTTTTAAGAAAAAAATAACTATTTTATTTTGCCCAAAAAAAAAGTTTTTCCACTCATGGTGGGTTCCTACCAAATTTCAACAAAATATAAAAAGCAGTTTCAATAAACTTTTCTTACGCGAAAAGGGTGCGTCGTACGAAAGTACGTCTATAAACCAAATTTGCTCCAAAATAAATAAGGATTTTAGAGATAATTTTGGTTTTTAGAAAAAGCAGTGGCGTACCATATTTTTGTTCAAAAATATTCAGTTCAAACCCGGTACGGACGTCACTAGTAAAAATTTAGAAGTCTTTTACGACAAAAAGTTGCAACAACTAAACAATATAGCGAACTTTTCGAAAATTTCTAAGTTAAAATGAAAATTTATATTTAAAATTAAATAAGTTAAGTAAAATTTTTGACCGTTATGAAGTTATTAAAGTTATAAATAACGTCGTTACAAAGATTCATGTGTGAATTTTCAATTTCTATTGATGAGTTACTCATCTACGTATTACAATATCAATACATGACTTGGCTTTGACACAAAACTTCTAATCCGAATCAAAATCTTGAAAATATTATTTGGGGACTTAAAAGCGTGGTCCACTAGTTGGTATAGCCTTTTAAAACATTTGGTATAATAATAATTATATATCATTACCACTACCATTACCACTGCCACTGGTAAAATCCTAAATTTAAAATAGTGTACTATAATAATAATACATTAATTATATCTTAAATTCTTAAATTAATAAAAATATTCAAAATAATTTAAGATTCCTTGCGTTATATTAATAAACATTAAACAAAATTTCTTACGAATTATTTAGTATTCTATCTCGTACTTCCATGTCTCTATTAGCTTCGCTATCAACAAGTTCCGGCAAGGCATATTGCATATAAAAATTTTTAATTTTATTTTGTATCTTTTCTTCCCAAAAGCTGTCATTATGAGATATTTTCTCCACTTTTATTCCTCCAGAAGTCCAAGAGCACTAAATGCAAAAATCCATTTGTGTTATGTGCAGCTAGCCCTGAATTTAAAAATACCAATAGTGGTTCTCCTTAATGGTATTGTCCTTTTTCCAAAAAGTTATTTTTCTACTGTATATTTCTTCTTTTACAGTCAGCACTTCAGCTCCATATGGACATTTTAACTCTATCATAGAGTTTTGTTTTTTTTTTTAATTCCATCCAGACTGGCAGCAACATAATCAAATTCGAATTCAATAAAATGTCCACATTTAAAAACTTTTACTTGCAAATAAATTTCCAACTCTTATTTTGCTCTGAATTTATGGTCCCTGCCATATCGGGTGGCTTTACTAATAAATAAAAGATTTTAGGAGATTTTTTACAAATTTCTCCAAATTTTAAAGCAGTGACTCGTCTTTTATTGTGCCACAATGCACAATCAGCTTGTCAAAATCGTTTTTTCTCATTTATAGAAATTGGATAACTTTTTAGAAAATTTTCTCTTGCAACGCGCCTCAAAGGGTGCTACAGATCAAAGCCATGCGCGAAAGCAAGAAAAAATATTTATATTACTTTAACGGATTGAAGAGATATCAACATGCTGGAATTAATAATTATTGTTGACTCGAAGAGGTATTTATTAAACAAAAACATATTTATAATTCACATCTCAGTGCATACCTTCCAATTTTGGATATATATTTTTTTAATAAATAAATGATAAAATTAATTTAATGTAATTGAGCGAAATTACTGTATGTAAACAGTAACAATATGAATTCAAATCACTTACGTACTGTTTATCACTAAATAGTAGAAAAAGATATATATTTTGTTGGTGTCACCATCTAGACGAAAAAGCTTTTAACGTATTTCTATTTTTATTGTAATAAAAATAAATGCTCCTGTAGACAAAAATTAAATATATTGTTCTAGCATTTTTTAACATTTCTATTTCTTTTCTTAGATTTTTTTCAAAAGAGACTGATTCATATTTTTAAAGTGACTTCAGAGAGGTATGGACTAAGCCTTTACCTGTACTTACATAAAATTTATTTTAGTAAAATTAAAAAATAATCCGTAAAATTGGTGTACTATGAAACCCTTGCGTATAATATATATACCAATCTTAGTATTAAAGAAATACATTACGTAAAAGATAAGGTGTACAAATACGTAAAATTTATTCATCCCTCGTAAAACATCAGTAAAATATATAAATTGTTTTCATTCACAAATATTACTTTCTTAAAAATCTAACAGAGGCGCGCGCCACTTTCCAGACGAAAAATCTTACAATGTAAGGGTTTCGTAGTACCCCACTTTTAAAGTTTATTTTTGACTATTTTTAAAATAAAAAAATATGTATGTGTAGGTAAAGGTTAAATCTATGCTCCTCTGGAACCACTTTTTCAATATTCAATTTAGTTTTTTCTAAAAAAAATTGAGAAAATGGGTAAAAAAAGTCGAGTTTCGTATTTTTTTTTTTTAATTTTAAAAAAGTATTTCCAGAGGAGCATAGATTTATCCTTTACCTACACGTACATATTTTTTTCTTTCAAAATAAGTCAAAAATAAACTTTAAAAGTAGGGTACTACGAAACCCTTGCATGCTCCGCTCTACAGCCAAGTAAATACTCCTCTTAATTAGAAATAATATTTCTTTTTCATCAGTATGTGTTGAAACAATAGAGTTCGGTAAACCCGTGATACTAGGAATACACCTTGAATTTTTTGTTGGTTTTTTGCAAGGTTGTAACCCATATTTATAAATTTTGTGTTGAATTCATTAGCCATGTCAACAGTTTTTATGAGGAGTTCTCCGTTATCGTTCTTTATAGGGCCAATAGTTTTTGTTTTAGTGTTTGTGCCTGTAATTTCTCATACAATGTCCCATAACCGTTTCGTAATTTGATTGTCTAATTGTATTCGTTGTTTGTAATAATTTTGTTTAGTTTTATTTATTAAATTAGTTTATTTTTACAAATTTTATGTAGTTGTTTTATATCATTATCATTTAGATGTTTTATTAAATTTCTATATAAATTATTTTTTTATTATTATTTTTTTTTTAATAAGGAGTTTGTCATCCATGGTACTATTTTGGTATTTAGTCTTGAAACCTTTTTTGTATCTGTACATAATCGAGTGATTTCATGAATTGTATTAATGAAGATATTAGTTGCATCATTTGGATCTGTTTCAGAGCAGTCATCTGTAATATTTTATTAATTTTAGTATGATTTATTGTGCGGTCCATGGAAGTGGGGGAATAAATATTTTTCTGTTTATAATGCATAAAAATTAATATTAAATTGGGTACTATATTTTCTCAGAAACATTACGTAAACTTCGTAAATGTACTAACAATTCATTGGTGTAATGTGTAAACGCACGCATCACCCATGATAAAATTAATAGGGTTAATAAAACAGCGCCACATAACTCCATGCGAGGAATTGTGATTTTTTTGGTAGGGGCAACTTTTGATTTACCACACACGAAAAACATTTTTGCAGAACCTGTGTCATCGATAATTCTAAAGTACGCGACAACACTATAGCCCCGCTCACTAGCGTCACTAAACGCATGTAACCCAACATGCGAATCCGGAGGAATATCAATCCTGCGCGGAATGCACAAAGAAGATAATACTTTTAGTTCATTCGTATATTTAAGATAAAGTCTTAAAAGTTCATTAAGGGGAGTATCATCCCAATCTAGACGAAGTAACCATAATTTTTGAATCAAATATTTACAAAAAAAGGTTACTGGTGAAAGTATACCTAACGGATCAAATATTCTGGCAAGTTCAGATAAGAGATTGCGTTTCGTACAAGGGCGATCTATATAACTTTATAAAAAAATTATCATGTTTAGGATTCCATAGAAGACCTAAAATTCTGATTGTAGAGTGAATTTCATTCTCAAAAAAAAAGCGGATTACAAGACACTTGATAAGAAGGAAAAATGTCTAAAAGTTGCGGGTCGTTACTCGTCCATTTTCGGAGCTCAAAGCCACCCGTGCGTAAAAGACAGATAAGTTCATCCCTTAAAAGTTGCGCATTTCTTAAATCGTCCTACCACTGCAAATATCAATATATATATGTCTCTTTTTAAAATACGAGATGCTTGAGAATACTTATTTTGACAATCTGTAGCAAGTTGATGTAACGTGCGAATTGCCAGATATGGAGCCAAAACAGTTTTAATTCTAAAATCTAAGATGTCATCGTTTGGAGAAAAACGAAACAATAAGCGTTGATAATCTCTAAATTCCGGAGATACCAATACTTGACGGTACATTTGTTTAATGTCCGCGGTAAAACAAATTTTTTGTAAACGAAAGTTAAGCAAAATAGTGGCGATATCAGTTTGTAATTTTGGACCGACAAATAAATAGTCGTTAAATGTTTTCTTGTTTGGCATTTGAGCCGAAGCGTTAAAAACAATTCTCACTTTGGTACTATGGCTATCTGGCCGAAGTACTGCATGATGAGGCTCAATAGCTTTCACATGTCCCAAATCTAAATATTCTCTTATTACATCACAGTAATCTTTATATAAAGTAGGATTTTTTAGTAATCGACGTTTCATACTAAGAAAACGTAAAGCCAATTCGCGACTGTGAGAAAATAATGGAGATGGTTCGCGGAACGGAAGCGGTACCACATATCTACCTGATTCGGTCCTAGAAAATTATTAACAAACATTTCTTCACAAATTGTATCTTTGGAAGAAAGCGATGTGAACTCTGGGACTGTTTCAATATCAAAAAAACCTTTCATAGAATTATCCAAATTTTCAATGTCAGACAACTTAGAAAAAATAAATTGATGCGGGCGAGAGATTATTTATTTTACCCAATAAAATATAACCAAAAAACTGTTTGTAGTGCGGTCGGACCCCCGTTCTTCCATTGAACGTGAGTAGAGAGTAAAATTTAAGGTAAAATATCAATGTCCCCTGGACGGTAAAAATTTGGATCTGCTAATTCTAAATTATCTAAATATGACCACGAATGATTATTTGTAAAAGTTGAAGGTAATTGGTCACATATTTTCGGCAATACAAGAGTATCTACGCAATAAAGGTTCCATTTTTGTCTATCGGTTTCATTAAAACGGTTGCAGCCCCAGTGTTCATTAATCTAGTGGTATCCCCAATACCCTGAATTGTACCTAGTTGAACATCGACTTAAATTTAAGTTCAACCTTAAAAAACATTTCTGCGAAATAAGTGAAATTTCAGAGCCAGAATCTAACAGAGCCTGACATGTTCTAAAAACACCTTTGTTATCTTTTATTTCGATAAATGCTGTACACAATAAAACCAGCGAGTGATTTTGGGTCGAAGTACAAATTTATGCCGAATTCGAATCACTAGTTTCCAGCTGGACTGGGTCCGAGCGCGAGGCTAGGTTCGTATCAGAACTACCAGCGGCTTCAATCTGGGTATTTTAACGATTAAAATGTAAAATGATATGGTGTGTTTTGCTACCACATTTGCGACATACCGAAGTAGATTTATATGTTTTTAAATCGTGATAGCTACTTAGACATCCAAAACAAAAATGATGTTTTTTGCAAAAAGTATGGCGATCTCCAGGAAATTTATTTAAATAAGTTGAATAAAACATAAAATGTATGTATTCTGCGTACGAGCGAAAAAGCTATTTATATCATTTAGTAGGTTATCTGAATTTTTAAATCTATTTATTTCAAGTGTTTCTAAATGGTTTAGATTAATGCCCTTATTTTCTATATGTAAAATTTCAAAGTTGTCTGTAAAAGAATGATTTTCAGCCAAAATATGATTTGAGTAAGTAGAATTATTTTTTATTTTTGTATAGCTATTATAATGTTTGGAATAGCGCTTTTTGAAAGTACGGCCTGTTTGACCAATATACAATTTTGGACAACTATTACAATTTAATTTATATACCCCCGATTTATTATTAGAATTAATTTTACCCTTATTGTTTTTAATATACTTCCCAAGCGTATTATTGGTTTTGAAAGCTACGTTAATATTTTGGTTTTTTAAATATGATGATACCTTTTCACTAGGAGCTCCTATATATGTAAGAGTCTTATATCTGCAATTTTGATCTTTATGGGATAAACTTGTTGAATAGCATGTTTAAAAAGTTTTTTCCCTAAAATGTTGTCTACTAACTTTAAATTAAAATTATTGTTTACTGCGATTTGGTTAATGATATTTAATTCTTTTGTGAAGTTCTCTATGGTAAGGGGGATATTAACTAATCTATGGATCATACTGTTGTATGCTGCCAGATTTTGTTTGTATGGATGAAATGAACTATTATTTATTGTAATATCAGTATGTGATGGCTTATTAATTTTAATAATATTTAAGCCAAAAAAATTAATTGAATTATCCTTCTCTGTTTCCATAGTAAATTTAATATTAGGGTGTATAGTATTGATAAAAATTAATAAAGAATTTAACTGTTTACTAGTACCAGTAGAAGCAGTCAGTATATCGTCAACATATCTATGCCAATAAAGACAATGTTTACTTAAATTATTGCTATGAATTTTATGTTCTATATTATTCATAAATATTTCTGCAAGCAACGGGCTTAATGGGTTCCCCATAATAAGACCTTCATTCGCTGAGATGTTATTTTGAAATTGAAAATAATAATTTTGTTTTAGGCAAATATTTAATAAATTTAGGATTTCTTCTTTGATTATAATATTAACTTCATTACGATCTAATAAGTTTTCTACTACCTTAACTGTTTCTTTAGTAGGTATACTAGTAAAGAATTAATAGAAAAATTAAAAAACATTAAATTACCTAGTAACACAAAATTAGTATCATTCGATGTAACAAACTTATTTCCTAGTATTCTCTTATAGTTTTTATTTAGCTACTTCTATTTACTTTTCGTGTAATGTTACATCACAACCAATAAGTAGAATTACTTTTGTAATTTAATAATTTTATTTTTAGATACCACTTTTTTTATTTTTACTTTTTATTAAGAATATTGTCTTGTAATTGGGAAACTGTTGGGAGCTATTATTATTACAAAAATTAACGTCCCTACTCTGGACTTGGGAAAGAATACAAATGAGAGTTACAATGTAACAATGTGATGTAAAGTTCTCATTAATTTAACGTTTTTATGCATAGTGGGAAAATGCCTTTATTTTACACATTTTTACAATAAGCCCTTCAATTGTAGAAATGATATAGAAATAGAAAACTATAAAGGCAGCAATTTTTACAAAATTCTATCGGAAACATAAATATATAAAATCGTTATCGAGAGAATCGGAGACACTGACGACAATAAAATTATTCTAACCTACCCCTAAATACTCTGAAAAACATTTTTAGCGGATAACACCATCCTGCTGTTATTCTGTTCTAGCGTGAATAACTTTTGAAGAGTGTGGGAGCAAGCGCAATGTAGAGGGCGCTAAAATTGATTGAGACATGTTTAGATATAAGAGTTTAAGGGAAATAGTGTGTATTCATTGTTCGTGGTGAGTTCAATCAACAGGTACATTATTTTTCTTGCACATACAGGGTGAGTACGGCATGCATAAGTTTTGTAGAAATATTTTTTCAATTTGAATTTTTTGCGATGGAATTTAAAATAGTACAATTTTAGGATTAATTAGAATTTACTTATAAAAATAAAAAATATATCGGATTTTTAAACGAAAATTTTACCAAATACCTATCTAACTCTTTATTATCATATAATTAATTGCCAATATACCGATAGCTAGAACAAAACGGTTAAATGCAGTAATAGTAGTAAAAATACCTCTTCTGAAGATTATAGTTAAGATAAACGTTTTTTTAGTAATCTAGGGAGAAGCGATAAAGTTTTTACAAAATGTTTTATTTACATAACACGCTTTATAATTAAAAACAACTATAGTCTAGTCAACAAGTGCTTTTTGGGTCAAACTTTTTTTCTCCGCTTCCGAAAAATATGAACGAGCTGTCATTCGATTCAGAATAGCGTGTAGATGGTTTTTGAAAATATTCGAGAGCCGCTTGCTAAAATTGCAAAAGTTATGAACAATTAAATGAAAAAAAAAAGGTTTGGTTTTTTGCAAATATCTCAAAAACAATTTGACATTTTCAAAATTTGAAAAAAAGATTCAAAAAGAGGAAGAAATTTCTCGAAACTGTAGGACCAATATTTATAATTTTCCCAGAGGGTTGAAAATACAGCCGAAAACGGAGCTTCTGACTGTGGACCTTTAATAAATAAATATTATTTAAACTTATTAAATTTGAAAATTACGAATTAAAAAAAATTCAGACATCTACTGGATAGATGAATGAACAATAATCCGCGGTCAAAAAATTTTTGTCGCGATTTTTCGATTAATTATGCATTAGTTAATTAACAATTTTTTCCTACTCGAACATGAACATTGCAAGTGCCATAATTGTTAAATAACAAATCTGCCATTTTTTTTTTTTTCACTTTGGTATTAAACATTTACTTAGGTTAAAAATTAAGAAGCTTCATTAGTCAATATAAAAAATCTTTTTTTATATTACTATTGATCCTTTTTTTTATCATCAGAAGCCACATGAAATTGATTTTTAAAATTTTTTATTTCCCATTACTTAAAAAATTATTATAAACAAATACGTTGTTTATAAGATAATTTAAATTTTTTTTTGGAAGCATAATCTTTGATGCAAATTTTTATTTTAAAAAGGAAATAATTCCTTAAAAATTTATTTTATTGCTTAAATACGGATTTGTTAATTAACAAGTGTTTTTTTTTACCACTTGTAATTTTTATTACGGAACCATTTTTGTTACTCTTCGATAACTGTTTTTATTTAAATTTTCATTATTTATTTAATAAATAATTTGTTATATAAACAATTAAATTTTATTATATATATTTTTTTATTTTTCTACATACAAGGCTGCTGAGACATTTTTCAGGTCGGGCCCCGCGACAATTTTATAAAAAAATTAAGCCCTGTCAATATCACATTTCTAAAAAAAGCCTTCAAGCAAAAACTTCTCTTTCGTGAAACCCCAAAAACAAAAAAAAATAAAAAAGTCCCCACCTAAAGCTGCCACGCCCCCCATATGCCGCTGCTGGAGCCCCTACTTGAGCCCAGGCACCGCGAATCAGTTTCGGCTATCCCCCCTCTCATCAGCCCTGACTACATGATAAAACAAAAACAAACATGTATTAAAAAAAATATATATTTATATTTTTTATCGAATTTTATAATTACCTTTAGCTGTAACCATGGGCGTCGTTACACAATTCTATAGGGGGGGGGGCAAAATTTTGAAAAAAATTTAGAATGTTTATTTGTTGGAAAACAAAGGAAATGAAAAATAAAAGAGAATTTTCTTATGATGGATTTAATTTTTCTGTGACTTCATGGCTTATTTACAGCTTTTCCAGAAATAACAGAAAATCGCAATTTATTTTTTATTTTTAAATGAAAACCCTTTTTTATTGAAAATTTGAATTTTTGGGACATTTTTGGGGCGTTTATTGAAAATTTTCTGTAACATATTAAAAAAAATATTTTCCAATATGATGGTCATTTTGACACATTATTCTTTTTCATAAATGTTCCCAAAATTCAAATTTTCAATAAAAAAGGGGGTTTCTATTTAAAAATAAATTGAGAATTTCTGTTATTTCCGAAAAACCAGAAGTAAGCCATGATGTCACACACCAATTGAATCCAGTATATGACAGTATTTGTTCCAAGCTGTTAAACAAAAAAGTTTTCATTCCAATATCTCAATTAACAACTAAGATAAAAGCGGATGAAATTATTAAACGGTATACTGGTATACGGTAAATGGGTCTCAATGGGAATTTTGAAGCTTACAAAGATTTTATAAAGATCGTACATTCCTATATTTTTTTTCATAAACGAATTAATAGTGACATGTTTAGAAAAAATATTATCCAATATGGCGGCCATTTTGACAGCTGACAGAAAATTTTCAATACACGATTATTATACAAAAATGTTTAAATTTACAATAAAAGAGGGTTTCCATTTAACAATAAAAAAAAATCGATTTTCTTTATTTCCGGAAAAACCGGAAGTAAGCCAGGACGTCACAGAATAATTGAATCCTAAGACAGTGTTTGTTCCAGTCTGTCAAACAGAACAAAATTATTCAGATATCTCACTGAATAGAGAAGATAAGGGGAGTGGAACTTTAGTAGTAACCCTAACAATGTCACTGACTCATTTGACAGAACTGATGGTTAAGTTGTCATAACAAGTCTCTAATAAATAAAATAACCAAAAAAAAAAAGACAAGAAACTTAAAGAATATTTTTAAAAAACAAACAGGTGTGATATAAAAGAAAAATATGAACATAATAATATAAAAAATAAAAATGTATAAAAAACAAAAACATAAAAAAACTAACACAAAAAAACACTAGGAAAATGCAAATTTCAAATTTCTTTTTTCTCTACTAAAAATATCGATAACGAAAACATAATTTATTTTTCAGTCAGCCTATTTTCATTCATTATTCACTCCGTGTGTGACAGCAATGCCAACAATTTTATGAACTAACGGACGATATTTGCGTATACTGACAATACAATTTTTAATAGAGTTCGTAATTAAGAAATATATATGTTAATTTTAATTTTAAAACAAGTGAACAAATTATTAATATATATTTTTATTACTTCAGCTAAAAAAAGTCAATAAAAATCAATAATAAAACATAGGTAGGTACTTACGAGAAAATTTATGAGATCTTGCCTAAGCCTAATAAGTTGTCATTGAAGAATAGATTAAATTATGTCAAAATAAAAATATTACCATTATATAATAACGTAAAATTAAAACTTAATAACAAAAATAATTGGTATATTTGCGATTGTAATTTATATTTTCTTCATTTTTAGTTCGAAAGAACCCATAGAAATTAATGAATAAAACCGGTTTCCTATCAATAAGTCACAAGATTGCATGTCAACCATATACAATAATTAAAGGCAGAAATCTAATCATTTGCTAAACATTTAAGATTTAAGGGATGATAAAAAAATAATTTATTGCTTAATTATTACAAAAATAAAGGTTTTTTTGTTCTTATTATACAGCTGTCCATTTATTTATTTTATTTAATTTCGATTTTGCTACTGAACATTCATATAATTTACAGTCTTTTTGCTAGTATAATTTGTAACATAGCAACTCCGGTTGCTCATTTTATTGTTTTTACCTATTTTTTTTAGTAAAAGGTAAAATGTATACGTGTATTTGATACGCCAAAATTACAAAATATCGCCCTAAAATACTCGAATTATCCGCAGCTTGCGCTAGTATCGCTTTTGCTTCCCCTATCATGACTTCGCACTGATCGAATAGACTGCAGCCATGTTTTAACATGCCTTAGTGTTTCAAACGTTCTTTCGTTGGTGGAAGACCCATAAATATTTTTTAAACCTCTTTGTATGTCTGGATCAAATTCACAATATTTGGGCACTATATCATTAATGGAGAGCTCATTGTGTGCAGAAAGCTCTTTCGTATTCCAGTTTGGTATTCAGCTTCAAAATTATCGATTCCAAATTTTTCCACCACTTTCATTTTCTTATCGGTAGTGAAAAAAGTATTTTTTATGTTTTTGGGATGTAACAGGCTTAAGGAAAAACTAACAAAGTCTTCGGAAAAGCGGAACCCACATATGCAATAAATATATTCAACCTATAATATTCTTCAAATATATTAGCCTGAATATTATTTGTATGAGATTGTTGTTCGTAATGCATATCTTACGCGTTGTTGATTAAGTCGTAAAAGCCAGGGGGGGCAACTGCCCCCCCCTTGCTCCCCCCAAACGACGCCCATGGCTGTAACTCTATCATTCTCACCTGGTTTTTCGTCTTTTAAATTAAGAGTGTTCTACGACTTTCCGTTCGGTCGAAGTTGAGAGGTACCTCATCCATTTTATAGAATAGGTTTTAGAAAGGTTCAAAATATAATGGAAAACCTTGTATAGAAACAGTGAAATCCTGAGAGTTTAAAGCGTATTTATAATGGTAAGCTTGATAAAAGTTTTAGACGTATAAGAGAGAAAGCCCACTCACGCGACATGTCGCGCGCGACCTGCCGCATGCGATTTTTTAGGTGCGATTTTTAACAGACGACAAGCAGCGACACAGACGTTCAGTAACAAAATAAAGGTGGAAGAAGTAGTAACGGTGTTGTTTTATTTTGTTCGTCAACGGAAAAAACTGAAACGACGTAGGTACTGGGTTCATCCATTATTTATAGACCCGTATGTAAAAGGCGCATTTAATTTATTACATAAGGATTTACGTTAACACGAAGATAAGTTCTTCAAATATTTCTGATTGAGAGTAGTGTCATTTGAGGAACTGCTAGCGCAGATTCCCGAATAATTATTTTTTTCGCTATTTTATTTCAATTAACTGTGCGATATTTAAGGTCGGTCTTGAATATCGGATACAAATTCATCTATATCAATACAACTGTCAGACATTTTTTTCACTGGAACTGTCGAAAAGTTAACAGGAAACTCCAACTCTCAACTGGCGTTTCGCACGCGACTTGACGTTTGTATTTAGTGATGCTCCATATGAATCCAAGATAACGTTGGCCGCGTGCGGCAGGAAAATCGCGGGCTTGTCATTTCTAATTTTCAGCCGCGTGCAACCACGCGGCAGAACCGCGTTACTGGGCTTTGAGTCATTTAAAAACATCTAAAGTATTGCCGCGCGCGATGCCTCGCGATCAGTCGCGCGCGACGTGTCGCATGAGTGGGCTTTCCTTCTAAAGGACCACGCACATTTCTTTTGCAAACGGGAGTACCGTCAAAATGTCTGAATTTTTTATATGTTAAATTACTTGATGTCCCCATCAAAAGTGTCAATGGGCAGAATCGTATACTATGACTAGATTTTGAGATACAAGGTGTTGAAGTCAGAAATCCCTAATTCTTTAAAATGGACACCATAAATCACCCTTAAATATATTTGGAAGTTATTTGCTCATTTTGTATAGTCAAAATACATACTTAACTACTTTAATTAAAATATTGTCTCCAACAGGGTGATTAATGATTCGGCAGATCTTTTTTGGTCAAAGTAGGTATTTCCACCGAACAAAAATAGCTGAAATACCGAACAAAAAAAAATATCACCTTCAAACTTTATCAATATTTGATTTAGTATAGTACTCGATGTACTCGTTCAAAATTCTTATTAGTAATATTACATCCTATGACTAATTTTCCAAATATAACCTAATATGTACCAAATATATGAATTTTAAACAAAAAAAAATATACTGACAAGTAGATATGTTTCAGAGATATACTGTATATTAGATAATTTGAGACACTGTGTTGGATTAGAAATATAACCCTTGTAATATTTGAGGGCAGCCAAAATTATTTCCTAGTTACAGGATGATTACGGTTGAATATGTAAGGTGAAAAAAATCAATAAAATGTTGAAATTGTTGGCAAAAATAGAAAATAATTGCCTTTTAACTCGGGAGTTGTTTATCAAAAAAATCTTATTAGTTCACATACAGAGTTATACATTATTTCAATACAAAAAAAGTTCGTTATACGGTAGGTCTAAGTAGGATTTAGGGAAATGAATAATGATCTGATTACATATTTATTTTGACTGGAGCATTGGCTCTATATATTGCCTCTTTATGTATATTTATATCAGATTGGGAACTAATCTGACAATCCATGTCATAGTTTAACAAGGAAAGCAAGTAAAGCTTTTCGAGCAATGCTTCCTAAGTTACCATAATATTGTTCTATAGGTTAACAAAATATAACAAGTATAGATACCAAATAAATGAATTTTAAACAATAAACATATACTGACATAAGTAGATATTTTCAAAAGAAATATCTTATATTAAATATTTTCACACACTGTATTTAGATTAGGAATATAACTCTTGTATTATTTGGAAACAGAAAAAAATTTCGTACTTACAGGGTGATTGCGGTTGAATATGTAAGACAAAAAAATCAACAAAATGTTGAAATTGTTGCCAAAGAATAAAAAATAATAACCTTGTGAGTTGTTCATTAAAAAAATATTATAAGTCCACATACAGGGTCATACTTTATTCAGGTACAAAGAAGTTGATTATACGGTAGGTCTAAGTAGGATGTAGAAAAATTATGATCGGATTACAGGTTTATTTGGCTCGAGTATTGTCGTAAGTGCCTATTTGTATTGTATATTTAAATAAGATTATAAGCTCCATTCCACGCCACCAATGAGGTAAAGCCCCAATACATTTTGTTTTAAATCGCATCCCCTAAAAGATAGTTACCGTTGAAGTTGCAAGGTGAAAAAATCAACAATATATAAAATTATTGCCAAATATTAGAAAATAAATTGCTTGTGAGTTCTTTATTGAAAAAAGATTATAAATATACATACATTTATTTTTGTAAATAGGCAATAACAAACTTTGTCAAACTGACATAGTTTTTTAATAACTAGAAATTAAACACATTTAATGGATCCTCATAATAAAGTAGTTAATGAGCAGAAAAATCTGAGAAATTATTAACTTCTTAACTGTCTTCTTATTCATTCCGAGTTTTCTTCTATGAAATCCATTGAGTAATAGTTAGGCACACAATGAAGTATAAATGTCATATCTACTTATTGGTACACATTCATATAAGAAATAGTATTTTCATGTTATTGGTCATTCAAATATTTAAAATAAGTCGAGCAGCTATATTATTCTAATTTTCACGAAACAATTGTTGATATTTTTATAGTTTACAGCTTACTTATTCCTCTCTTGATTTTTCAAGGGCTTCTCAAATCAATATGATATGAATACAGAATAATAAAATATTCATAATTTTCGAATCACCGGTCTGTTTTTATATTGTCATTATGCAAAGGCATGCAAGTCGTTTTGTTAAGTGTTTAATAATTATAACGCCATAAATATTTAAACTTGGAAATATAGTTATTCTTTAACATCCTGTAACTCCGTAATTTTTCACTTCAGACGTAAAGTGTTATAGCTTATTGTAGTCGACACAACCAAGGCATTTTTAATCGGTTTTGGTCTGGTACCATGTTCAGAATCACCCTGTATATTCGTAATAATAAAAAATAAAGCCTAAGACTGCCTGCATGCCTGAAGTTTTGCTTTTTTATATTTACTGTTATAATATATAACTTTTCCGAAGATTTTCACAAAAATTGATTACCCTGTATATTTTGTAACCTATGAGTTTTAGACGATTGATAGATTTTATTAGTAAATTCTAAAAAGTGGTGAATATGCCAAAAACCTTATAGGATATATGAACATGCTTACACTTGATTTATATATATATATATATTCATGATTAAATATTTTCCGAATAATTGAACATTCATCTATTGCTGATGTTATAATAAATGACGTATGTATTACTTTAAGTAAGCTTTAGACTGTTCTGTATTAGTGTTTTAAATAAATATTTTTGCAAGTACCTATGGCGTTTGCAAATAGGATAAGCTGTTATGTTTGCAATAGATACTTTCAATTAAGTGTAAGGGTTAAAGAAAAGGTCCTTTATTTCTCACAAGTCAACTTTGACTCATTATTCGTTTAAATAAAGACAATAATATAGATGTGCTTAACGTTGCTAATTTAAGAAGACAAGCTGCCGGACATCCTGCAATCGATAATCTACAAGAAGTAAGATTAGGTTTAAACTGTTATCACGCAATTACACAGGAACTTAGAAATATTAAAAATGATCCAAATTGCCTAAGACTTAATGTTTCAACACCCCACTCAGTTCGTAGTTGTATAATTTGTAACGCACAAGTAAATGTAAGAAAACTATTGGCAGTATGCAGAGCAAATATTTTTTTAGTTTCAAATATTTATGTACCCGAATACCTGAAGATTTTTGTGACATTCATCTAAATCAGCCATACTTAACTAGCAGCCCGTGGGCCTCAGGTGGCTCTCCAAGCTGTTGTGTGAGGCCCTCCAAGCTTTTTTGTGTGGCCCCAAACATGATTATTAGTAACTGAAATGGTTGAGCTACAGTCCTGTATTAAAACAAAATAAGGACCTTTTTTTTAGAAAATATTTAAAGCGGATCCTTATCTTCATCCATTGTCCTTTATTTGCATTTCAAAAAGGTGGCAACTTTAGTTATCACCCAAAAATATTGTTGCTCGTGTAACATAACAAACATATTTATGTGGCCCGAAAAAAAAAAAAAAGGTTAAGTACAGCTGATCTAAATCTTTAACCCTCTATGGTACAATATAAAAAAATTTAAAACAATGACAACGCCGCTTCATATTAATACTTACTAGTGTCAATAAAATACAATTGTGCTAATTTTTCATATTTTTTTTTAGAATATTATACAAAAAAAATATGTATATTTGAATATACATTGTACAAAAAAGTCTTACTGTTTTTAATTTTTTATTTACGCTCAATGTATATCTGAATATACAAAACAATAAAACACAAACAACAAATATGCCTTATACACCTACAAATAAAAAATAGCTAATGACTTACATAATAGGATAATAATGAAATACTAACTAATTATGAAAATTATAAAAGCCTATCAGGTACAAAACACAAAAAAACATCACATTTTAGGCATTTTACTTTTGTTATCTTCTGACAGCTTGAATTTTTGCACCGGCCTGTTTTGTTTTCATACTGAGGCCAATGATCCAGTTTATCAAGCCTGCAGTCGTTATTAGGACGATTTGAGCAACAAGGTCGCTTGTCACGATCATTAGTTTCAGCATGTGCTGTAGAAGTACGACCTCTTTTACGGGGTTTTCCCTCCCAGCATAATGATTGTGCCACTTCGGATTTGAAGTCGTAGAGGGAAAGTTGTTTTTTTTTTTGGAGTTCCGCAGTCATTACTTGCTCGACGATAAAGTAACCATGCTATCATCAAACACATGTCGATCATATGAAAGAATATCTTCAGATAATATTTTTTTCATCTGATCTTGATTCGGTATAATGCTAAAAGAGAGTCTATAAGATCGACACCGCCCATAAATTTATTGTAAACTACTACAATATTTGGACATTTGGCAGAAATTTCTTGTTTACTGTTTCTATCAAATCTTTTGACTGATGTATCTGGATAGGCCCCTGCAAAACTACTTAGTAATGTTACACATCTGTTATCTTGCCACTTTACTAATTTCAGTTCAACTGAGGTATCTGTTGTTTTATAAACCGCTTTTTTTTTTCAATAAATGTTCCTCTCCCTTGCTTTTTTACATCTATATTATTTGGTAATTTATTATCTGGAACTCTTCTAGTCTGCACCGTACCCAAGCTTGGAATTCCTCGAAGAGCTAGCTCAATTTGAAGACTAGAAGAACAAAACCAATTGTCAAAGAAAAGCAGAAACTTATTATTTTGTGGAATACGTTTGGCCAATCTCAAAACAACACTTGAACTTGTACTTATGTTTGGAAGATTTGCTGGTTGTGTTTCAGCCCCGCAATATACTTTAAAATCGTAAATTATACCACTGGCACCAGCTAAACAAAAAATTTTGTAACCCCATTTCTTAGGTTTTTTTGAGTTGTACTGTTTTAGTCCACTGCGTCCCTTGAAAGGAACAATTTGTTCATCAACTGCCAGATGCTGCTCGATTGGAATTTTATGCAAATTATTCCTAATGCTTTCGGTTAGCTCTCTTATTTTCACTAATTTGTCATTTTGATCCTGTATATCGGAATTATCTGTAAAGTGTAAATGTTTTTTTATTTGCTCCCATTTTCTTAGTGGCATCACTTCCTTTACTTGTGCTATTCCACAATTATTAATCCAATATCTGCGAGTTCCTGGTATTGTAATTAGCCACATAAAAAAACAAATACCTATAAATTGTTTTAATTGGTAAACATCAATATGAAAATTTGTATTGACATTTGTTTGTACTGCATACAGATTTGTCTGGTCAACTATATACTTCAAAATTTCTTTATCAATGAGCGGGTAAAAATATTCTACTGGACTTTTGACTATTGTTTCGGTAGGTATTTCTCTTTTCCATACAGGAATATGACTATCAGACTTATCTGAATCTTTCCACAGTAATTCATATTCCTTTTTATTCCTTTCTGCCTTCTTTTTGTCTTTTGTTCCTCCTGTACGAGATGTACTTGGCTGCTCTGCTTTATGTCTTTCTTCTACTACCGGTGGTTGTTTTGCTTACGGATATGGCTCAGGAGTACCGTCATCATCCTCAGATTCAAAAAACCTATTTTCATTGTCATTTTGATCCTCTGTATAATAATAATAATAATAATAATATTAGACCTACCTGATGGAACATAAGTCTCATCTACCAAACTGTCATCATCATCTTCCTCAAATTCGTCTTCAGAATCGACTGGAGGTATGAGAATATCAACCTTTCGATTACTCTTGGATTTGCCATAAAACATTATAGGATCCATTACAAAGTTGCACACTGTATATTTGGATATACAAACAAAACCACAAATTATTTCTCTAGAAAAAAAAAATGTTTAGCCAAATGTTCTATCTCAAGCTAATATTTATGTATCACATAACACTTTTGCAAATTTTCGATATTCTATCTTACACTATAAATAAATAACAAGAACTTTTGTTAGTAAGCCACGTGCAGTGTTCTACTACCAACGACCAACTGAATGTATGAATCACAGTTGCCCTAACTCAAAGCTCAGATGGCAACTCTGTGTTTAGGTATACATATAATAGTGTATATTTGAATGTACATCAACCGTTTACGCCCGGACTCCCATAAGTAGCAATACAATAGTATATTATGCAACGATCATGTAATGATGGTTATTAATACACGAGCATTAACCGGGATACGAAACGAGCCAAAGGCGAGTTTCGTATGGTCTATGCGAGTGTTTTAATAACCATTACATGAGAGTTGCATACGCTATTTTTTCTACACCCGATAAATAATCAAGACCTTTAAATATTATATTTATATTGGTATTGAACACAATAACAGTAATTACTCGTATTTCTATGAAAAATTCTACAAAATTGTAATTAATGGTATTACTTCGGGTATTGATATTTCCCTAGATTTTTGCTGCAAAATATTTTGTACTGTATTTTCTGCTTTCTCCGATATGTGTGGAAGAGTCTTCTATATCGCTGATATGAGACATTTTAATATTATAATTATCGAAGTTTAGCTATCTACGAAAATTTAATACGTTTTGACAACTAAAACAATTACATAGAAACCTAGGACAAACGTCAAACAGCATGCTTGATTGAAAAATAGTAGGTTTCTATTGATTAAAAATCTGTATCGTAATGAAAAATCTGTATCATAATGGGTATCATTATGAAACGGATTATGGGCATATAAGTGCATTATTATAATACGGGTGTAGAAAAAAATTATTTAGTTTCTGTATATTCAAATATACATGGTACCATAGAGAGTTAAGTTTACTAATGATTAATTTACATGCTAGTTTGTGTTTTGTTTATAGACCATTCTTCCTCGTTAATTTAAGAACGGCTGCTACTGCTAATATTAATTTAAAATTGGGAAGACAAAAATTCTTTTAGTTTAGAATAATTTAAATATTTAACTTCAATTTCTAAACAGAATTTCCAAGTATTATATGAATTTTGTGAACCAATAAAACAATATGGTAACTTAAGAAACAATGCTTCTAAAGATTTACTTGCTTTCCTTGTTAAACTAAGACATGGATTGTCAGATGAGTTCCCAATCTGATATAAATATACATAAAGAGGCAATATAAAGAGCCAAATCCAGTCAAAATAAACATTTAATCCGATCGTTATTCATTTCCCTAAATCCTACTTAGATCTACCGTATAATGAACTTTTTTTGTAATAAAATAATGTATGACTCTGTATGTGAACTAATAAGATTTTTTTATAAACAACTCCAGAGTTAAAAGGCAATTATTTTCTATTTTTTGCCAACAATTTCAACATTTTTTTTTCACCTTACATATTCAAACGCAATCACCTTGTAACTACGAAATAATTTTGGCTGCCCTCGAATAGTACAAGGGGTATATTTCTAATCCAACACAGTGTGTCAAATTATCTAATATACAGTATTTCTCTGAAACATATCTACTTATGTCAGTATATTTATTGTTTAAAATTCATATATTTGGTACATATTAAGTTATATTTGGAAAACTAGTCATAGGATCTAATTTTACCAATAAGAATTTTGAACGAATACATCGAGTACTATACGATATCAAATATTAAGAAACTTTGACGGTGATATTTTTTTTTTCGGTATTTCAGCTATTTTTGTTCGGTGGAAATACCTATTTTGATCAAAAACGATCTGCCGAATCAATAATCACCGTGTAAGGGACAATATTTTAATTACAGTAGTTAAGTATGCATTTTGACTATACAGAATGAGCAAACAACTTCCAAATATATTTAAGGGTGATTTATGGTGTCAATTTTAAAGAATTAGGGATTTCTAACTTCAACACCCTGTATCTCAAAATCTAGTCATAGGATACGATTGGGCCTATGGACACTTTTGATGGGGACATCAAGTAATTTAACATATCAAAAATTCAGACATTTTGACGGTACTAAAGTGTGATTTTGGAAATTTTTGGATAATTCGCTAATGAAAGTTCTTAAATAATATTTAAACTGAAAATTGAAATAAATTTTTAATTGTATGTTAGTAATAAAATAATTTGGTTTTTATAAAGTATGGCTTATTTAGTTTAATTTTTAAAGTTTAGAGTGAGGCATATTCAAACATGCCAAAAGATATCAATAAATATTTAACAAATTTGTAAGGAAACTTGCATTTATATTTGTAAGTTTGCAATAAATTTGCAGCAAATTTATTTTGCTTAGTGGGACACTCGCACACTTAACCTGGATTAAATACTAGTAAACTATAGATAAAAATATTTACAAAACAAAGATACTTTTCCAAACACCATAATATAGCTCTTTTAATTTTCAACTTTGTTTTATTATTTCTTTTGACAACGTTTTTTTAGGCTCACTGTTTCAAGTTTTAAAGCACTTCTTGTTTCTTGTTCGATCACCCCTCATTCGAAGGCAATCAAATCAACATTTAAATTGATGGCGCTAAATTAGTTTGAAAAGTTAAAATTCAACAGATTTCTTGTGGTTTTGCTTTAAGTGTATTCATTGCGTACATTGCCGTGCCGGTTCTCGCAAACTTTAGACAATTTATCAGAAGTTTGATTTAATTATTGTCTCACTCGTTCCAGCATGCCTAAATTTACTGTAAATGAGTGAAAATAAGTGTACATAAAATATTCAGTTAGAAGTAACAGAAATATACATCAAACACCAATGATGGGCCATGTCTGTATAATATGCACTACATACATTATGCATATTATAATAGCAATGGCAACAGGTACAGAAGTATTAGCTGAGGGAACAAAGATTAGCAGAGTTGTGAGATTCAATATAAATATAATACATAGAAAATCTAGACTAGTAAAAATAAACAAATTATTCTATAGTCCGTTTTCAGGAGTCGAAGTTCAAGCGTGGTGGCACCAGGCCCGCGCCTAACACTTTTGGCGCTCTTGTGCAAATCTAAAATAACGCCCCAAATAGTTGTAAAAACTACCTTCTTAGAGGTATACATTTTAGGTGCGTTTTGTTGTTCCATTCCGGAAGTAACAGAATGAGTGGACACAAGAAAATGGATTGGCGAGGGGATGAATTGACACTTTTGACATATGGAATTCTGTAACTCTTAACCTTAAAAATTGTTACTTATGTCTTATGTTTATTTAGGATTTATTACAGTTCATCAAATTTCTAGAGGTGTTCGACGCCCAGACAGAGAACGCGCTACGTGTGACTAAGATAGCTATTGTACAGTCTGCTAAACAAGTTATTTTAAATAGTTTTTAATATTTTTAGGTAATTAAATTTTAAAAGTGTGGAATAGTTTAGGGATTAAATTGGTCTGATTAGACTTTCTTAGAACGTTTTTAAAAGCAGCTAAAGATAGTATGTAGAATTGAAACTAATTATTATGCCATAAAAGGTGTTTTGGAATTCCTTCCTTGATCTATTAAACAAAACAATAAATTATCTCGACGAATGACACCATGTTCTAGTACGGAAGCTAGCTTTACATTTTTGTTGGTGGTTTCATGGGTTTCATATCAATTTTTTGTAATTGTAGTTTACACGTACATATACCTCTTAACACTTGTTTGCTTTATTAAAAAAGTGTGTTGTTGTGATTTACGTCGAAATAAGTCAAAAACAACTTGAAACCCCATATAAAATCAAAAAGGAGAAACGGAAAAAAATTGAGCCTGTAAATGAACACAACACAGAAACAAAAATAGCTATCTAATAATAAAAAAATAAAATTTGATTCTTGTGCAGCTTCATCTATATCATTAACTGTTTTTGGTTTTTTAATGGTTTTTCTTGGTGATGAAAATTCCGATATCTCACGGTTATCGATTCTTTTTTTCTCTCCAGAAATGCGGACGACAGTGTTTTTAGATACTCCTGTGGCTGCAGCAACACGATCATTTACATTTTTAAATGGTATTGAAGGTGAATTAAAGTTTCCTTCTCTTCTCATAAACTCTATAACATTGGCTATTATTTCGCGAGATTGACTGTTAATCACGCGGCCTCTTAATTTGCTATTAAACTCCATACTTAGGTTCTATTAAACTGTAATGAGCAAAAAACACAAACGAAAATAAAAGAAATGTTTTAGCGAAATTTACATCTGACATTTACGTCTGAATGAAATAGTGAAATACTTGATGCGCAGAGTGTACTTTCATTGCGTAAATCCGTCGGGATGCCTGTCAGTAGTGGTTTCTCTGTCTAGCCGTCGAAAGCCTCTAGAAATTTGATGAACTGTACTTTTATGTTAAATTTCATTTTTTTTATTTTCCTAATCGTAAATGAAGTCATGAATCGAGACTTGATATTGGCTAATTTGATAGCGATAGTTATTAACCAACAAAGCAGAAAAGTTATGTTGGAATTTTCAGAAGACATCTATGCCTTGGATGGGAGAATCCTCGAGCAAGTCATCATTATGTCTGTTGATTCTTATGAATATGATACTTATTCATTAATAACTCATTGTTGGATGTTTTAGGATGGTAAACCGGAATATCCCAAAATGCAGAAACTTTTATGAAGAAGTAATTCCTTCCCTCCATTTAGATACTTTCAAATCGCATTTTCGCATGTGTCGATCAACATTTGAAGTTATATTAGGGCACCTCTCCCAATACCCTGAATTTATAAAACGTGATGAGAATATCTATGGTGGTCAATCACAATTATGTGTGGAAAAAACTGTACTCATTGCCATATGGACTCTAGGAACAGCTGAAAGTTATCGCTCAATAGGTGATAGGTTTGGAGTGGTCAAAAGTAGAGTGCATAATTCAGTTCATGTTACTGTCAGTGCGATAATAAAATACTTGTGTAAATTGATTATTAAGTGGCCTACCATCCAACATAGAAACATGTAGTCACAAATTTTTTCTAGATATGGCCTCCCACATGCTATTGGAGCATTAGATGGGTGCCACATACCCATAAGGAAACCATCAGAAAATGGTATTTATTATTTTAATAGAAAAAAATATTATTCGGCTGTACCACAAGCAATATGTGCTCCAAATTTAATGTTCACTGATGTAGACTGTAGGTGGCCAGGAAGTGTACATGATTCTAGGGTATTTCGTACATATGAAATTTACCCATTGGGTGAAGAACTATGTGCTCCCCATTTTTTCATTGTAGCAGATGCAGCCTATCCTTGCAAAAATTGGGTGATTGCCCCTTACAGAAATAATGGTTTATTGACACAACAACAAAAAAAATTTTAATTTCATACTATCAAAAACAAGAGTTAAAATAGAAAATTCTTTTGCCTTATTGAAAGGCAGGTTTCGTAGACTCCTCAATTGCCTTGATATGGTTGACATGCAACACATTGTAAATACAGTGATAGCTTGTTGTGTTCTCCATAATATATGTATAATGCATGAAGGTGATGTTCATTCTTTTATTGAAGAAGGTATGAGACAAATAGACCTTCTAGAAAATAGGGCAGAGAACTATGATATTGGGAATGATGATGGTCAACAGATAAGGGAGGCTCTCACACAATATTTGTGGGATCACGCTTCAAGAGCTCAGAGAATATGAGATTAACAAAATTTATATTTCATTATTTTTCTTGGTACTTATTGTAATGAAGTTCTGTAAGCATTTTAAAAATAAAACCAAAATTAATCAAAAGTGTTTAATTATCTTTCACAAAAATTAAACTTTTTTTCACAACCATAATTTCTAAATCAAAATAACTCATTTCTATTGTAATATAATGAAACATATATCCTATTCAGAATAAAAGAAAATTAGAACGAAAATAAAAAAACAGACATTCCATCTTAAAACACAAATCATTTTAACAACTTTTTCATGTTATTCTTGTTTGGTTTCCTTGAGCATTGATATCAGTTCAGAGACCATTTCTTTGTTTTCCTCATGATGCTGCTGCCTCATTTTCATCCTTTCGGCGTTTTTTTTTTACTTTCCTATCTGTATACAGATATAAGGAAAGTATAGGAATCATGATTTTTTTCGACCTCGAGTTTTCGACGGATTTTTACGTTTTGAGGTCCCCTGAATTCGTTTTGACTATTTTCGCGATGATGTCTGTGTGTGTGTGTGTGTGTGTGTGTGTGTGTGTGTGTGTGTGTGTGTGTGTGTGTGTGTGTGTGTGTGTGTGTGTGTGTGTGTGTGTGTGTGTGTGTGTGTGTGTGTGTGTGTGTGTGTGTGTGTGTGTGTGTGTGTGTGTGTGTGTGTGTGTGTGTGTGTGTGTGTGTGTGTGTGTGTGTGTGTGTGTGTGTGTGTGTGTGTGTGTGTGTGTGTGTGTGTGTGTGTGTGTGTGTGTGTGTGTGTGTGTGTGTGTGTGTGTGTGTGTGTGTGTGTGTGTGTGTGTGTGTGTGTGTGTGTGTGTGTGTGTGTGTGTGTGTGTGTGTGTGTGTGTGTGTGTGTGTGTGTGTGTGTGTGTGTGTGTGTGTGTGTGTGTGTGTGTGTGTGTGTGTGTGTGTGTGTGTGTGTGTGTGTGTGTGTGTGTGTGTGTGTGTGTGTGTGTGTGTGTGTGTGTGTGTGTGTGTGTGTGTGTGTGTGTGTGTGTGTGTGTGTGTGTGTGTGTGTGTGTGTGTGTGTGTGTGTGTGTGTGTGTGTGTGTGTGTGTGTGTGTGTGTGTGTGTGTGTGTGTGTGTGTGTGTGTGTGTGTGTGTGTGTGTGTGTGTGTGTGTGTGTGTGTGTGTGTGTGTGTGTGTGTGTGTGTGTGTGTGTGTGTGTGTGTGTGTGTGTGTGTGTGTGTGTGTGTGTGTGTGTGTGTGTGTGTGTGTGTGTGTGTGTGTGTGTGTGTGTGTGTGTGTGTGTGTGTGTGTGTGTGTGTGTGTGTGTGTGTGTGTGTGTGTGTGTGTGTGTGTGTGTGTGTGTGTGTGTGTGTGTGTGTGTGTGTGTGTGTGTGTGTGTGTGTGTGTGTGTGTGTGTGTGTGTGTGTGTGTGTGTGTGTGTGTGTGTGTGTGTGTGTGTGTGTGTGTGTGTGTGTGTGTGTGTGTGTGTGTGTGTGTGTGTGTGTGTGTGTGTGTGTGTGTGTGTGTGTGTGTGTGTGTGTGTGTGTGTGTGTGTGTGTGTGTGTGTGTGTGTGTGTGTGTGTGTGTGTGTGTGTGTGTGTGTGTGTGTGTGTGTGTGTGTGTGTGTGTGTGTGTGTGTGTGTGTGTGTGTGTGTGTGTGTGTGTGTGTGTGTGTGTGTGTGTGTGTGTGTGTGTGTGTGTGTGTGTGTGTGTGTGTGTGTGTGTGTGTGTGTGTGTGTGTGTGTGTGTGTGTGTGTGTGTGTGTGTGTGTGTGTGTGTGTGTGTGTGTGTGTGTGTGTGTGTGTGTGTGTGTGTGTGTGTGTGTGTGTGTGTGTGTGTGTGTGTGTGTGTGTGTGTGTGTGTGTGTGTGTGTGTGTGTGTGTGTGTGTGGTGTGTGTGTGTGTGTGTGTGTGTGTGTGTGTGTGTGTGTGTGTGTGTGTGTGTGTGTGTGTGTGTGTGTGTGTGTGTGTGTGTGTGTGTGTGTGTGTGTGTGTGTGTGTGTGTGTGTGTGTGTGTGTATAACGCATAACTCATGAACCGATACCCGGAAAAACACCAAATTTCAAACTTAAGCTTTGTTCCAGCGTCTAATGAGCTGATTAGATTTTGGGCAGAGTCGGAACATCTGGGGGGGTACTTTATAGGTGGTCATTTTTATATTTTATGGAATATATCTGTTATTTACGTTTGAGGAAGAAAATTCTTCAAATAAAAGTTACTTCTTATTTTATTATCTATAATTTTTGTTATATACAAAATTTTCCTAAAATGGTCCGTATTCGCTAAATTTGACAAAATGTAAAAAAATATTTTTTTTTATAAAAATTATTCAAACAAAAGTTGTTTTTAATATAATTCTCTATAATTTTTATCCATAGATAATTTCTCTAAAATGGACCGTATTCCAGATATTTGAGAAAATGTGTAAATTTCGAAATTTGAAGAAAACTCAAAAACGGATAAAGAAAAAAACATTAAATTTTAAACTTAAGTTTTATTTCGGCTTGACGTGAAATGATTAGATTTTGGACAAAGTCGGTACATCTGGAGGGGTACTTTATGGGAGGCCGTTTTTATATTTTATGGAATATATCTGTTATTTATGTTTGGAGAAAAAAATTGTTCAAATAAAAGTTACTTCTAATATTATTATCTATAATTTTTGCTTTATGTAAAAATTTCCTGAAATGGTCCGTATTCAAAAAATTTGACAAAATGTGCAAAATTCTGATTTTTATGAAAATTGTTGAAATAAAAGTTGTTTGCGATATCGATCTCTATAATATTTGTTTATACATGATTTTTTTTAAATGGACCGTAATGGAAAAATTGTAGGAAAAGTGCTTAATTTAAATTTTTCAGTATTTTCATTTTCAATGAATATCTATAGAAAAATGTTTCGCGGTAGATGTATGTGGACAATGTATATATTTAGTTTATCCTCTAAACATTTATAGAGATGCTGCAATAGGTTGTACAAAATAACCGGAAAAAGCCTGTAATAACTAGATAGGAAAGTCATGTGTTGGACACATTAGATTTTTTATTTTTGGATCTGCCAACTCCTTTTTGAAAGTGGTACATTCATCCATCATAAGTAGATTTGTACTTAAATCCCACAACCGTCTTTTCTTCAACATATCTGCACAAGAGGCATCTTCTACAAGTTCATCTTCTACAAGCGCATCTTCATCTAGATTAGCTGTACTAATGTCTACAGGATTTGCAGGCTGTTCTGTAGATAGGGTATGATTCAGCTGATCGACAAAAACACCTTCCAGAAGTTCATACCCGCTTACTAAAAATTAAAATTAAGTAGGTAATGAGAACATCTCACTGGCTTCAGATATTCAAAACTTACTTTGTGTATTGTACCGAATATATTGACCATCATCCGTTTTGATGATTTCGCCGTTTAGAGGTTCTCGATTCATTGTGAATTGGCAAAAACTTTAAAAAGCCTTCTTTGTTTTCGAAAATTGCTGATTTAGAGGTACAAATCATAGAACACAAATATATCCACTTTCATTTGTCATTCCGTTTTTCAAACCAAGTCGTAAGAGGGAATGAAAACAAGAATAGGAATGGGTTTTAATGCCCAACAAAACGCTTACAATGCTCAGAACCGGATCGGGTTATGGTACAACAAAACGTGCCTATAGTCTGAGTTTATAATAAAAGTTAATAAAAAAGAGATCATATATTCTGTGAGATGATAAAAGGTATCTAAATCAAGTGACTGCCTACAAATCTTTTATTTTTAAATAAACTATTAAAAAAATACCCTGAAAGAACTCGTAATCAAAAAATAAAAGTATAACATTACTCACAAGTCTTATATTTTAGTATATTTATTTATAAAGGCGGCCAAAAGACTTGTTTTTTATGCAGCGTCAGTCATTTTGTGCTCACCTCACAACAGCCAGACCGTCATTATCCGGTTTTTCAAACTCAACAATGCAATACATCTGTAAAATACCAAATTCGGTTTAATATACTTTATTATTTTATCACATTCTATTTTTTACCTTTTTCTAAAACATCTTATCAAATAAAGTACAATTTAAAAATGCAACACGTTCACATGGTTCACGACTGTCACTCACGAGAATCATGAAGATGGAGGAAACAGGAAATAACAATGACAATTGACAATTGATAAGATGAAATTGCCAAAAATATACGAAAAAATAACGTAATTATGACGAATTCTAAGTGACGTCTATTCTATGTCATCATTGTGACGTCAAATACACATTACTGATTAGGATATTGTATTTCGAAAAAATAAATACTAGAAAATTACGTCATAATGACGAGCCTGTATTGACGTCTAATTACCGTTGTAAAAACGAAGTCAAAGTAACGTCATTATTTGGGTTAGTGACGTTTCTGACGAGCAAACCCAAAAAATCACGTCATAATGACGGCACCTTGCTGCTTGGGAACTATTGTCAATTAAATCTCAAGCAGTTGGGGCTAATGAAATAAGCATTAAAATGTTATTATATAATTGTCCCACAATCGTTTCCTATGTAACTTACATATTTAATGCCATAATTGAAAAGAGTACCTATTCCCGACTATCGAAAAAATCTTTTAATATACCTATAGCAAAGAAATCTTCATCTGAGGCATACTCTGATCTTCGACCAATAAGTATTCTTCTTTCTAAAGTGTTTGAAAAACTAATTAATTAGACATTTCTTGGATAAGTTTTCCCTGCTTCCATCTTATCAGTCTGGCTTTAGAAAGGGTTAAAGTTGCACTAAATCACTTCTAAACGTCACTAATGATATCCATAAAGTATGCGATGATAATTTATTGATTATCTTAGTCCTTATCGATTACTCAAAAGCATTCGATCTTATTAACCACAAACCCCTACTAGCGATCATGCATTATCTTGGATTTTCAAGGAAAACTACCGCCTTAATGAGTAGTTATTTGGATGAGCGAACTCAAGCCACAGTGTTAAATAAAACAACTTCTGAATTCTTAAACTTCCTCAGGGCTCAATTTTAGAACCTTTTCTATTTGTCATTTATACATCGCAGCTGCCACTTACTTTAAAATACTATGCATCCTCATACTTATGCAGATAACACTCAACTATACTTTTCCTTTGAAAAGGAAAATATTCAGGACGCTTGAGTAAATTTAATGTTGACCTCATCTCTCTTGCTAGAATTTCTGATAAATATGTGTGAGTGTGTGATTAGATTTAGGTTTCCCTTGGCTACGGATACTAAGTCCATTCGCCAGCCTAACATTTTGCTCAAGGATGAACTTCTGACAATTATTGTTTAAGTAAAAATCCAACTATATCCGTAGTTTAGTTATTTGGACGTCCTGCTAGGAAAAAGTTTATTAATTATGTGAATATTAGCTTGAATTCCGCTTCTTTCATGTATTAAGAACCTAAGTATTCATATAGATAATTCACTTCGTTTCTCGTCTCTTGTAACAAATATTGTTAGAAAATCCTATAGTAATTTAAAACTCCTATATGCAAATAAAAGCATATTGAATAAATAAACCAAAGCCATGTTTGTTAGGTGTTAATAAAACTCGCTTACAAAAAATACAAAATTTATGTATACGTTTTATTTGTGGACTTTACAGGCGTGATCATACTATTCCTCAACTCTTAAAGGAACTGGGTTGGTTTAATATGGCGGAAAGAACATTGTATGCATGCTCAATGTTTCGCAAGATAATCGTAACTCTAACGCCTGCTTACTTATATAATAAAATTCAATTCCACACTGACGTCCACAACCTTAACATTCGTTGTAAATCTAAACTCACACCGCCTTTACACCAAACAATCTTATATCAAGGATCCTTTTCATATTATATTTCCTGGCTTCTAAATGGATTACCGCTTAGCTACTCTAAATTTTCACTTGGTAAATTGAAACATACATTAAAAGAAAACTTTTTAAAAGGTATACTACGCAATATCGTTAAGTAATACGATAGGATAATTTTATTATATAGCATAATTTTATTATATACGTTTTCCGTATTCTATTAGTAATTTCTCATCTAATATAAATTGTTTTTATTATTTTTATTTTTGTTATACTACGCCAAGTTGAAACACCCTAGTTAAAGTCATATGTACATATTTTAAATTATAGTAGACGGCACGAATACACCTTCACACGCTGAAAGAGAAAGATAGGGTTCTGTTTTTTTAATTTTTTTTAAGCTATTGCGTAGCTTTTAGCGCGGGGACCAAATCAAAAAATTCCGTAATCCGTAACGAAAAAAACCCAACAACCCCCACTCCCACCGGCACAGCGGTGCGGCGTTAAACAATATTAACTTCTCATTTATTCAATAAAATAAAATCGAAAAAAAAAAATCGAAAAATCGAAAAATCGAAAAATCGAAATATTTATTATTTAATATTGTTTAAAAGACTTGTTCGACTAAGATTTTTAAGGTCAGTAAAAACTAATTTTTGATTTTATGAATAAGTATAAAAAAATAGTTATATTCAGCTATGTTGTTGATTTACACTTTCATTTTAAAACAAAAATATATAAAATACACGTAAATTTAATAAGTCCGACTCTGATAGAGCATTACTTTATAGTTTATTTATCGGGTGTTTTTATGATTTTTTTTATTCAAAATGTTTTTATGGGAGTTCGTATATCGGTGGTTTCTACTTTACCTTTAAATAGTGTATTTTTGTAATAAAACAAAATGACCATAAATGTGATATGTGTCGTTTCTCAAATGACCGATTTATTTATAGTTAAACAAATTAATGAAATTTTAGATGTTAGTTACTAGTTATTGGAAAAGTATATTATAAAGAAATTTAAGATTTTTTGTTTATTGACTTTAGTGATATATCGATTTTAAAATCATCAATTTGTGCCATATCACAAAATTTGAAATATGTTTGCCTAGAATCTAGGTAGGTATGCTCGAAAAAAATTTTTCTTATAGGCCTGTGTTATTAATCGCTTTCAGTCACTAAACAATTCTATAATACTCCTACTGCTGTGACTGCTGCAATCATCCTCTGAAGTAGATTTATCAGACGATCCTGTATTTCGAGTAAACACAAGAGAATCTACAGCATTATCCAGAATGTGTTCTTTTTTAATCCGATCAGATTCGCATTTCTTTACAGAAACTTCAGAAAAATTTCTTCCTGGCTAATTTCTTCATATTGTCCAGTTTAAATATGGTATTGTGCACTACCACCCAGTGCCCATATTTTTTCTGTTGGGTCGAATTCTGGATGATAAGGTGGTAACCGTAAGACCCATGCCCATGTTCTTTCACTACAGTCCAATTTATAGGAAACAGAAATAACACCGATTTTTTTTTATTAATTCATATGGGTTTTGTCTTATTGGCATGGTGGTCAACTTTGTGGGCAATAAGCTATTCTAATATTTCTGCTTTCCTAGATGCTAAAGTCGTTGTGGTAAGAAGCATTATCTACAACCAAAACTGATTTCTCAGGCATATTGGGTAATAGTTGTTCATGAACCCACTTCATAAAGTTTTAATGATAGATGTCATCATAGGTAAAAAGCAGTCGAACTATTTGAGAATTGTTTATTTATTTAGTAGATGTAAAATATTAATTTGTTGATGTTTTTACTGGTGAAATTGTAGAATTAAACAGCCTTTTTTCCCCTAAACTAAATTAAAACATGTTATACCTGATATATGCAGTGTTTATAAAAATTTGGGACAATCGATAGTTAAAAAATACCACTTCTCAATATATGCAGAGACATACCTAAACGAAATATTAATAAAGCATTAGGAATAAATCCTTTTTTTCCACCAGCATGTACAATCACAAGTCTTCTTCCTTTTGAGATTGGCTTTTTCAAACCTTTTCCTGATTTATCATACCATACCAGGTATTATACTTTTTTATTCTACTTATCGATGATTCTGTTAAGTAATTTGAATTCCATCTTCAGCTTCGATTTGCATAAAAGACATACAAGACATACAAACGAAAAAAGTGTAATAGAGCAAGGATCAATCTATCGAGAACTAGAACCAAAAGGACGACCCCTAAAGAACTCGAAACCAGATACAAAGAGACCAAAAACGAATACCACAAGAAAATAAAATATTCAAAAAGGGATAAATGGAAACAATTGCTGGAGGAACTAGAAGAGGACGTATGAAGACAGAGTTTTCAAATTGTTACAAGGAACCTAAAAAAGACGACCGCACCCTACGAAATACCAGCCCACGAAAAGAGGATACAACTACCGCCAGGTTGTGAGACGGTCACATACGCTGATGACCTTACTTTAACTGCCAGAGCTGGAACAATGGAAGGACTCCTAGAGAAGGCGAACTATTTACTGCAATGCAACGACAACTGGATGAATATAAACTATCTAAAAATTTCACCAAACAAAAATGAGGCTGTTATCATCAATGACCTAGAAATAGGGCGAGCATCACTTTTAGAATAGGGCGAAACCAAATTACTCCCTCAAAAAGCGTAAAGATAAAGAGATAAAACTCGAGAGAGTATTCTGGTTTCCCAACAGGTCGGAGGATGAGGAGGGGTTTTTTAGTGGATAGTAGACATCTGTAGTCCCACACTACCATCTGAGAACATCGCAGGGGGTGTGCGGAAATGCATTTTTTGCCACTCCTCAAATAAAAAAGGTAAACAAGTCATAATTTGGTTTCGGCGACTGTCATTTTTGCAACTTCAGCTAGGTTCTTCTCTCGTGAAACGGAGTCTATGCTTAGGGCATAGTACTTTTCGGGCTTCTATGCTGGAAGCTAGTCTCAAATAAGTATTTTATACCTGGCGCATCGCTGTACGATGAGTATCTGACGGCTCAATTAATTATAACACCTTAATTTTAGCTTCTCCTATTGGTTTAATGGAGCCTTTTTCAAATTTTCATTTGCTGTAGACCACGGTAGCCTGTAAAAAATGCTTGTACACATGGACTGGGATATCCAATAGTAATTCTGTGATTTTGTTCAACTTACGTTCTAACTGGTTATTCGGCAGCTTCTATGTGTTGACTGAACACAGATAGGCAGTATTTGTTTATCCAGTGTTGTATTCGCATTACATTTTGAATTTTTGGTTTGGAAAAAAAAATGGCTTTTTGGAGGCCCTTTAAAAGTAATTAAAATAATATAATTTCTGAAGGAATGTAAATAATTATAATTCTGCTTAGCCATTTTTTAAATAAGTAGTAAAATTTAAACAGTTTAAAGTCGGCTTTGGCAGTTTACATTATTGTTTACCTATACAGGGTGATTCACAGAGAAATGGTTATATTTTACCTACAAATTCTATAGTAGAAAATGTTAATTTTTGGCTTAAAACTGGCGGTCGAATATTAATATATACTGAGAAAACGTAAAAAATATAAAACCTGTACGAAAATACTTTATTAAAGAAGTGACAAGTTGAATAAATTTATATTAATTAATTACTAGTAAATAGATGAGACTTTATTAAGATTAACATTTCAACGTTTATGGTACAATTAAATAAAACAAACAATTGGCATTTATAATAAATTTTAGTAATATATTTTTAAAATTTTTATTGATCCTGTAAACGTAGGGTAAATGAAATGCCATACTAAAATTAAATTTTTTCGTTTTATAATTTGGAATATATTGTTACGCAGCAGCCTGCGGCTATTACAGGAAACGTGCAAATAGAAAAGAAGTGGAAGGTTACTCATCGCCCTAAAGTATGCTGCGGTCGTCATAAGTAAAAGCACAAGTAAAAGTGTAACCCCCAAATAGTCCAGTCATTTAAGCTTAAATTAGGTAAGAATCTCGGAACTGGATACCTATTCTCTAACTCATGGGAGCACTCCCACACTCCCATGCTCCCATACTCCCATGCCAACGTTGCCAAGTCGACAGAATAACTTTGATCTACTATTTAAGGACCGATCCACCGTTGTGTTAAACGAAGTTTTAAATGATATTTTTACATTAACAATGTCATTTTAATCTCCGTTTAACTCAACGGTGGAATCAGCCCTTAGTAATTCAAATTTGCTTTGTGATAAATACGGACCTAATCTGGCAAGCCCGCAATTCTCCCTCCCATAGTATAAAATCTGACCTTACTACGCATGTACCTGGGCTAAAAGTGAGTAAGCACGATATACCCACCTAAGAGTAAGAGAGCAAAATATATGGGAGCACTCCCATGGGAGCGCTCCCATGACTTAGTGAATAGCTATCATGAAGATACCCAGCTGTAAGTCTGTAAATACTTGTACATTGACACGCTTAAAGTTATTTCAAAACCTACATATGGTAGGGTGTACGCAACTATTAAATTTCAAGGTCAAATGTCACAAAAATCGGTTTTTTGCGCTTTTTTGTAAATATCTCATTTTTTATGGTTTTTTTGCTATTTGTATTTATTATCAATATTGTAGAATACAAAATTCTCTACAAATTTTGTTTAAAAAAATTCAGATTACAGTAAGAACGTAAAAGCTATGGAGCAGCAGAGAAGATGAAACAATAGTTGTACCAGTTACTCAAGAAAAATTCTTATCAAATCGAAATAACAAAGATATGCTCATTAATATGTTAATTGAAAAATTACAAGCTGCAAATATTACTACTAAACAAGCCAGAGATAATGCTGATGTTCTTATTGTTGAAACTGCAATTGAAGAATCAAATTCTGAAAAAACTGCAGTTATAATAGGACAATATATTGATTTACTTGTCATTTGGGCGTACACTGTCTTACGAACAAGACATTTTCTTTAAAAAAGTTGGGAAAGGAAATGTAAAAACGGGGATATACTTGACTAAAAGTTTTGATAATTATCCTCATTCCAAAACACATATTTTATTTCTGCACGCATTAAGTGGCTGTGACACAACTTCTGCGCTTTTTAAAAAGGGAAAAAATCATTTTTTAAAGTTTTTGAGAAACTGACAAATTTGAATGAACTAGCTGCAGCATTTGAGAAAGAAAATTGTTCGGCCCAGAGATTATTAGAGAGTGGAACTCAAATCTTATTGGCAGTCTATAATGCTCCGAAATCTGTGAAAAGTCTCGATCATCTTCGTTATATGCATTACGTCAAGTCTACAAAACTTAATTAACCTGTGCAGCTTTCAAATATTCCACCAACAAAAGCAGCTGCTCATCAACCTATCAAACGTGTATATTATTAAGTTCAAACTTGGTTAAGGCATGATTTGGAACCCCAGGTATGGAGTTGGGCAATGCGAAACGATTTTCTGGAGCCTATCATGACAATTTTACCACCTGCTCCAGAAGATTTGCTAAATAAAATTTTCTGCAACTGCAAGAGTGGTTGTGGTTCGCGATGCTGATGCAGGAAAGCGGGCTTGCAATGCTCTTTAGCTTGTGGCCAATGTAATGGGCAAGCTTGTTTCAATGCTCTACCATATCAGAGCGACATTAACGAAGATGGAACCTTTGACCCCGAAATCATTGAAGAACTTGAGAGAAATGTCGTTGAAGACGATAATGAAGACCAGTTTGAAATTTACCAGCAGCCGGAAGACGACGATGAAGAGGAAGAAAATTATTAAAATTATAAATTGTAGTTTTTGTACCTTTTATTCCATTTTTTTACTTTTAATAAAAATAAATGTATTGAATGAAATTTTTTAATAAAAAGATTAATTCATAATTTATTTGTTTTTTTTTTCATCATGTAAGAATTTATTAATATTAATTAGGTTAAAATTCAAATATAATTCCTATATTTTCATTAACAATTTTGCAATTACATGGGCAGGTAAGTGTTGTTAAATAAATTAATACTATATAAAAAGTGGATAGGTTAGGAAAAAAAATTATAAAATATAATATAATAGTTAATAAAAATTGACAAATATTTATAATCATTGATTTATCGATATTTCATCAACTATATATGGCGCGTTTTCGACCGGAGGCACCGGTTGACCTGAAGTGATGCTGTGACCGCGCGCTCTCCGTCATCTATCTCGAGAACGGTTCACCGTATGAAAAATTTTTTTAAACAAAATTTTTAGAGAATTTTGTATTCTACAAATAGCAAAAAACCCATAGGAAATGAGATATTTACAAAAAAAGCGCAAAAAACCGATTTTTGTAACCTTTGACCTTGAAATTTAATAGATGCGTACACCCTACTATATGTAGGTTTTGAGACAACTTTTAGGGTGTCAATATACAAGTATTTACAGACTTACAGCTGGGTATCTCGAATTCCGAGGTGAACTTACTATAATGATTGGACTAAAAACGTTACTTTAGGTTCGGTTGTCCCTGATGTCAACCTTGTAGCTCCGGTTCACTCAAGTGGAGAAGGGAGTGGGTGATTACTTCGTATTCAGGGAAAAATAAATTATTTTAGCTGTTCTGTTAAATTGGACGCCAGATCTACTATACCAAGCAACTACAAATCAGAAAAGTCCTACTTTTAAACCTACTAAATAAATAGGAAAATAAAAGACAACCTTAACTCAAACCTTGTTTATTTCCTAATTGGAAGATAGTTTCCCATTAGTTAATGACCCCTTTACAATTAGTGCGCTATTAGCGACTTCAAACACAATTCATATGCTAGAAGGACTAGATTTTTACTTACATATCTAAGGGCTAATCATAACCCCAAATTAATACCAGTATTTACAATATTTTAGCGCAGTGTACAGAAATTAGTTTATTGAATCTCAATAAAATCAATAATATTACTTGTCAGTACCCCATTAAAATCCCCAATAAAATCAATAGTATTACTTTCTCAATACCCCAGGGTCATTAGCGTTGGATCCAAGGCGAAAGACATATCAAGCGCAACTCATAGAAAATGTTAACTTCATTTAATATTAAAAATCCTGTAATTTCTGTATATTACAGAAGTTCATATCCAAAATACTTATAAACTAAAATAGTATTTGTATCACTAAACAATGTGAAACATACTCTTATTATAAAACACTATGAATTATAATATATGAACTAACCATGAAACATAGGCAATGAGGGCCTTTAATAGCATATGAACACAACGTTATTTAATCAAACAAATTCATAAAGAAAACTGTATACATATACGTATCAGTGATAAACTAAATAATAACCCCAAATTATAACCGAAATGATAGAAAAATAAATACATAATTTCCCACTTATCTCTTGGTCCGTGCTATTCAAGGCTAGCGTTGCCGCCTGTGGCATGTAGTCCTATGATACCAAATCTCTGCTGTTCTAGTAAAGTAGATGAGGTGTGCGAACCCCAAAACGGCTGTTCTTCGTTAAAAAGGAAATACATAATCAATACCAGTCAGGAAAACGCTAGTACTAGACAGGATAGTCACTACCAAACAGCTGCACCGTGCCCAGCAACAGTAGCAAGCAACACCGGTACCAAACAACACCGGTACCAAGCACCCTAAAATGTACAATGCTAATTATAATCTGATAATCTAAATTGATCCCGCCCCTTTATCTCTTGAAAATTAATGTAAATTAATTGAACCTCCCAGAGGGTTGAAATTATTGCCCAAGTAAAGACTATTCAAGCAAAGCATCAAAAGTTCCCAATAAAAATGAACCAGTAAAACTATACAGTATAACCTGTTCCCCATATTCAACCCCCTTAAAATCTGAAAGAATCTGTTATTAAAAATGAATGGGTAGCAATATTTACAATTTATCAAATAAAACACAAAGAATAAAACCAACCTCTATTCCGGAGGGTGTAACTTCGAATCAAACAGGGAATGAAATCTGCTAGAACTTCTTAAAAACCAATTCTCCCTTCAATATATGACCCAATTACGATCGGTCTCCAACCAGCAAACTGCTCCAGGACGACGAGTGGGTTGAACTTCAATATTCAATGCTCCTCGAAATGAGATGAGAAAGCCGGCACACAATCTCATAAAAAAATAACGGTCTAACTTCGTGTTAAACAACTTCAAAACGTACCATCAATGCTTCCCATAAAATAGAGACACTTTTACTAGACTCCACACGCGGGATGATATACAAAATCACATAAAAAAGTAAAAAGTCTCTCAGCGAATTTTCAGTTTAACACTGCCATTAACATTCCTTGTTGGAAAAGAAAGACGAACCTCCACGTGTTACAAATTACGCCGTTCCTCGCCCCCTAACATGAAGCCTCGACTGCGCAGAATCACCTCAAAGAAAACCCATTAAAACCAATCGCAGCTGTCCGATCTCTAGAAATTATTGTTGGTTACACTGTGCGACCAATAACCTCCTTCAACTGCTAGAATGCGACCATTCGCATTCAGGCTGACAGCTCTGTTAGCACTGCTCGACCAATAAGAAAACTCAAAAATATGCCCATGAAAAGCAACCATCGCTTAAACGAGCACTCCTTAGTTCACGAATCGCTGGCGTATGAATCGTGGTCAGACATACGACGTCCCTAGACCCTTCGTCAAACAGAGAGAGATAGGCATTTCCTAAGAATCACTTATCGAACAAAGACAGACATCTCGAAATGCGACAGGCATACTTCATTATCCAGAAATGACATCCGATATCAGTTTTAACCTACAAAATACCAAAAAAAAACATTGTAAACAATACCTCTACAAGTGATAAGTATTATTGAGAATCGTAGTGAAATTCAGTGTAACCTTGTAAAAATTATGTGAGCCCTAAGGAGGAACATTTACCCCAGTTACGCTAAATTCCTTTTGAATAAAATCAACAAAATACAGAGGTTATTGTAAACAATATCTTAAGAGTGAAAATTACTACTGAAAACCATAGTGAAATTCAGTGTAACCTTGTAAAAATTATGTGAGCCCTAAGAAGGAACATTTACACCAGTTACGCTAAATCCCATTTGAATAAAAGCTGTGTTTTCTCGAAAATATAATGAAGTTTTATGACAGGAGCATATTCAAGGTAATTTCTAGATTATAAGTTAATTCTCTGCTAGTTTTGAGACAGAAATAGGCGATAAGACATAACGTTCGATTAAAACCGTTACAAAAGAAGATATAATAGTCCAGAAATGTATGGAAATGTCATTACCCGTCAAGAAAATTCTAGACGACAGTTAAAGAAGGTTCGACAAGCTATATAAGTCAGTCAGTCAGTTTAGTTTTGATGCTTAGACACTCTAAGGTTTGATGATAGACGTTATACGTTATCAGTTATATAATTATTGTTAAAGTTGAGTTGAAATAAATTGAGAAACCAAAAACCTGCGTAACTTTGGTGACAGCGGTGGGATATAAAATAAAAGTTACTTAAGAATTCTATTCATGGTAAATACAAGATCCACGGGGGGGAAAAAAGAAAGGCGTAGGAAAGCTGAGGTAGAAATTATAAATGGTTTGCTGTAAATTCAAACAAAGTCATATAAAAAGCCGAGTAGACCTCTTAACACAACAACAAGATAATTTAAAAGCAAATTTAGAACAGCAGCAAGAAAATCTAAAAACCAATTTACAAAACCTTAAAACGAATTTAGAGCAACAACAAAATATTTCAAAAACTTATGTAAAACAACAGCAAGAGAAGTTAACAACTAATTTAGAGCAACAACAAGAGCATCTAACTCATTTAGAACAGCAGCAACAGCATTTAAAAACCAATTTAGAACAACAACAGGAAAAGACAAGAGTAGAGTTAGAAAGGCAAATTAGAGCTGAACTGGTATAGTTAGAACAAAGAATTTGTAGCCAAGCTCCGGTAAGCAATATTGAAGCTGAAAACACTATCTAGTCTGTATCCACAACTGTACCAAGCCACATTCGAATCCCAGTTTCACAAAACTATACTAGCAAGACTCTTAAGCCACCCACGTTTGACGGTCAAACAACATGGGAAACATATCGACTCCAATTTAAAGCTGCAGCTAGAGCCAATAGCTGGACCGAGAAACAGATGGCGGCTTCATTGACAATGTCACTGAGAGGTCAGGCAACAACCGTTTTACAGTTACTTCCCCAAGAGGAACCCAGTTATTCATCTCTCGTCCAAGCTTTGGAGAAAATATATGGCCAGCAGCATTTGAAACAGGTATTCCAAAGCCAGCTAAAAGTTCATAGTCGATATTAAAAGATTGCAGAAATGCCTTGCAGAGAATACGGTCACCCACACCTAACTGGCTTTCTAGCAACAATCAGGGAAGCGAAAAGGTCGGTACTGTGGGGCAGGCGTCGACTGTAACAGAGGGCCCCAAAATTCGAACTTACACCTTAAATAAAAATGAACATAATTTACTGGTCAAAGGGTATATAAACAACCAAGAAAGCACCTTCGTCATAGATACTGGTGCAACCAAGTCTTTCATTCAAAGAAGTTTAGTTCTGGAAACCGCTGCAGGGCACACTACTCCTGTTTTAGGCGAGATATTAAGGATCAGTGCGTTCTTGTTATGGACATTATGCAAAATAAGTTTATCTTCGACCTTCAAAATAATATTTTGGTAATTGGGAACGAGGAAATTGTCCTAAATTCGGAGAAAAACACTAAACCGATAAAAGTCCTAGTGGCAGAAGATATAGAAGTACCACAAAATGCCGAATGACTAGGCCTAGCAAGAAATCACATGGCTTGCGTGTGGGCGTTGTGGAAAGTGAAGAATTTATCAGTGAAGGAATTCTGGTAGCTAGATGTCTCGTTAACGTTGATCAACCAGTTTATTGAAGAGACAATTCAAACTAAAGAAAGGACAAGAAATAGGGCTCTGTACATCGGTCGAAAACATAATCTAGTGCGAGGACGGTTCTACGGGGAAAGCCAACACAAGTAACCTAGTATTTAATTAACCCTTAACTACTACTACTGGGTCACATTGACTCATGCGCAATTGGTAATTTGTCAGTGCGACATTCTACGGAGATTCTATTGCTTGGGCTTCTCAGTATGCTCTAGGTAGCCAGAGAGAACACATGCAGCGGCGTTTTTAGTTTAAATTAATTATCGCATTATAATAATATTGGGTCAGAGTGACCCAGTTATAGTGTAAAAGTTATATTTGAGTCAGGTAGGTAATTGTTCCCTACAAAATAGTATTCGCTAAATATAACTGTATTTCCTAATAACTACTTTATTTTTTAGAAAAATGAATAACCGTCCTCTTACTGAAAACGAACTCGTAGAATTGGCTGAAAATGACGAATTTTGGCTAGATGATGACAACCCTCAAGAAAATAATGAAAATATACCTCTTTCAAGCAGTGATAAACTAGATGCTTGTAAAAATATTCTGGACTGTGGAGATGAAAGCGACAAAGAAGAAGAAGATGAAGAAATACAAAGCGATCATTACACTGATAGTGAAGAAGAGTGGGAACCTGGCAATAATGAAAATTTAGAGAGTGACGATTCTGTTGAGAATGATACGGTGGTTGAAAATAATGAACAAATTGATGAATCCCAAAGAGAAAATATAGCGCTAGAAAATGAACAAACAAGAAAAAATTATTGGTATGGTAAAAAAGACAAAATGAAATGGTCAAAGACACCTCCAAAAAAAGGTAAAACACTCTCAAACAATTTGATTAAATTTTTAGCAGGCGTCAAAGGTTTAGCACGTGAACATCCTCCTACAACTCCTCTAGAAAGTTGGAGATTACTTTTTGATGACCCAATGATAGAAAGTATTGTGCAATTCACGAATCAACGTATTGACATAGTCGCTGCTAAATACAGTCGATGCAAAAGAAAGAAAAATGCGCGTCGATCATTTTTTTCCAACATTTATCAAAAATACAGATAAATTGGAAATTGAAGCTCTTATTGGTCTCCTTTACCTTCAATGTTTGTTCAAGTCAGACCCTGAGGACTTAAAAAGTCTATGGGCTACGGATGGTACAGGAAGGGATCTATTTAGAGCTACTATGCTACTAGCCAGATTTTCATTTATTTTATGCTGCATTCGTTTCGATGACGAGACTACTCGAGCGGATAGAAGAAAAGAAAATAAACTAGCACTAATTTCTGAAATGTTTGATAAATTTGTCACTAATTCAAAGCAAAACTATACACCTGGTGATAGCATGACTGTAGATGAAATGTTAGTACCTTTTAGAGGCCGTTGTGGATTTCGAATGTTCATACCCAACAAACCCGCAAAGAACGGCGTAAAGGTACAAATTCTTGCAGATTCTCAAACACATTAAATGCTAAATGCTGAAATTTACGCTGGAAAAGATCCTATAGAGAAAAAAACAAACAACTTTTCTAATCCAACCCAAGTATTTCTTCGTTTGGTGAAACCAATAAAAAATACTTCTCGAAACATAACAGCCATAACTGGTACTCCTCAGTTGAACTAATGAGAGAATTAGAGAAATTAAAGTTGACATTTTGTTGGGACAGTGAAAAAAAAACAAAACATTTATTCCTTTGGAATTTATGCCATCTCCCAAGAGAAAAGCAGAGTCATCCATTTTTGGGTTTACTGCTCAGAAGACAATAGTATCATACGTACCCAAAAAAAATTAATCTGTTATTCTTATTTCAAGTACCCACCATGATGATAAAGTGGACGCACAAACCAAAAAACCAGATATAATACTATTTTACAATAGTACTAAAGCGGGAGTGGATGCGCTTGATCAAAAATGTGCCAATTACACAACTTCACGTAGAAGACGAAGATGGCCAATGACCATTTTTCATGCTCTTTTGAATATTGGAGGGGTAAATAGTAGAGTAATTTATCAATTTGCCTCAGGTGGTAAAGAAATTTCAAGGTACAATTTTTTAAAACGTATCAAACTTCGTTGCCACGCGGTTTGAAAACTTTAATTTTTAATTTGATTGGAGATACATTTCCATCACCCCCAGCACCTCAACAAAGAGTGGGAGCCTCTAAAAGAAAAAGATGTGAAATTTGTCCCGTCAAAAAAGACAGGAAAACCAGCACCTACTGTCAAATGTGTAATATTCCAGTGTGTATAGAATGTGCAAAAACTTTGTGCTCAAACTGCGCTTATTTTTTTTTATTAATAGCTATTGTTTTTTAGTTATGTTTCCATTTATGTGTTTATAAATAAATGTCAAAATATTATTTTTTATTGTTTTTTATGAGTAAAAAAAACTGGGTCTCTGTGACCCACTCATAGTGTTTACGAAATAATTTTAGGGTGGTAGTAGTTAAGAGTTAAAAAAGTTCCCCTTTGAATATAAATAATAGAAAGCGTCCTTCTGGTTTGTGTAACTGGACAACTTTAAAAGCAATCATTATCGTTCAATAATAGTGAAAAAGGGGTTTCTCGATTTTTCTCTTGATTCTACCCGAACCCTCACTTCGCATCCTCTCGATGTTCTTCGCCACGTTCGTAAAATGTAAGTGCTTCGGGGTTCCTTGTTTTTACAATTTCTATATCGGGAGAAGTTCTGAGCAAAATATTTTTTATTATCTACACGGCAGTAGCTAGAAATAGCCAAAAATAAAGTTAGGTGAAAAAGCCGCATCTATCAAAATTTTTGCAGGTATGGCTTTTATTACTTATATTTGTAGTTACTGCTTTTCGATTTATTGTGTCAATAAAAATCACTTACGCCCAAAGGACCAGGCACCTTTCTTATGGAAAAATGGCTTTCCGTCAAATTTTTTGAAACATTGATATGTTGTAGAACTCGATGCTCTGACAAAAAGTGTCCATTGGCCCAAACCACTCCTATGACTAGTTTTCGAGGTACAGGGTGTTAAACTTCGAAAATGCCACTTTTTGGTAACCAGATTTCTCACAAATGACCAATTTTATTCGCGTTTTTTGTAAAAAATATGATTTGTATATTATTAGGCATTAACATTTTATAGTAAGTTACGGTAGAAATTGGTTAATTACAGGGTAGTTCGGAAATAAGTAACACGGTTTTTTTTTTAAAGTCTTTTTCTTTATGACAGCTTTAAAAGTACGTAAAAATATAATTCCACAATGCAAATATAGTTTAAGTAATTGCTTCTTGTTGACGAATCATATTTTATACAGGGTGACTCATAAATATGATTACAAAGGGTATTTATTCGTTTCAGCTTTAACGAGTCACCCTGTATAAACGATGAATCCTGATTTTGTTTATTAGATTAAATACATGTACAACCTGTCACCCTATGACATACAGGGTGTTAAACCGATTGCAGAAACTTTAAAAATTAGCAAAGTAGTTTTTTGTGCAACACCCTGTATTTTAAAAGTTTTTCCGTCAACTTTGTAAGTTATTACATTTTTAAATTAAGAAAAGTTTAGTAATTAACTGAGCAAAATTTTGTTGTAATTCTATGACCAGTTTTTCTAAAATATTAATCCAAAGTTACTATAGTTAAACGATTTTTTAATATATATTTTGCACATCATCAAATATAATTAAATACATTATTTAAGAATACTGGATGATGCTAATATATATGTGTATACAGACAGCATAAGAGATGTATAGGAACAAAAAAAATATAGACAGAATTATAGATTGAAGTATCAAAGGAATATTAAGGTTATGTGATGGTTACTTGCAATAACAATTGGTGATAGATATATGAAAAAAATATATTCAAGGTTTATTTTTAAATAACACATGAAAATGTTAATAATTTAAAAGCAGGGTCTGCTATCAATTCATTTTTACGAGAACAGTAAAAAAAAACTAATAATGAAGTATCTATAAGGTGCAACAAAAATATATTTGACCTAATATTAGTTCAGAACCATTATCTAGATCTTCCTCAATTGTCCTATTTTTGATATTCTCAATATATTTAAACAAACGTGCAGATGGATGCTTAATATTTGCTTGATGTAGTAAAAGTCATGTAAATTGGCAGCATGATATTCTAGGATCGACTGGAGGCAAAACTTAAAAATTTACTTTAAATTACGGTTTCTTGCCTCCACTACCCATCTCGTACTTGAAATCAGACGTGATTAATTAGCAGCAATATTTGTGTACTGATTTTCGTTGTGATTTCGAAAAGAAAGAATGTGAACAATAAGTAAAAGATCATTAAAAAGAAGAACCGAATAACTAAAACCTCTATCAAGTTCTTATAATGTCATTTTGGAATTCTCTGCATAATACCTATTGGAATTCTCTGCGTAATATGCATCATTATTCTTTGAATTAAAAAAGAAAGGGCCATTATTTGTTAATATGTATACTTTTGGCGAGACGATTAGTTCAGGTTTAAATGTTCTTTTTTATGTAAACAATAAGATTGTCGCAAAATTCGAAAATTACTAATTTTCTCAATTTTGTTATATGTGCAATTTATATAAAGAATAGCTTTAGGAAGATTTGGAATAGAAATATACAATTGATTGGCGAATGCAGTATATGGGGCAAAATTCTGGAATAATGATAATTTACCTAGTTATATAATTTTACTGGTCATTTTCTGAATACAATAATTAAATATTATTTGTAAAAAGGTATGGGATATACCAAGCCTCAATTTAAAAAGAATTGTGAAAAGTTGTTTTTCTTTTGTCGAATTGATGTCGCGAAATAGATGTTAGTGTCTTAAGACGTTCCTTTAAGAAGCTGTTAACATCTTCCCAATTACTTTTTTTTTGTCGTGAATTAGCAACAGATCTCGGCGATTGTTTATGTAAGACAAAGAGCGATTTAGCATCGATGCTGCATTGTATAACCATCTGTACATCGTTCGTAAGATTTAATGATTCAATTAGTGACGTCGTAATAAATCAAATCGTCTCAAGTATAAACAATCGCCGAGTATTATAGCTGACAATAAGGCCTGTATATTTGATTTTGCTGTCTGTATACACATATACATATTAGCATCTTTATCTTTGTCGTGTATAAGCAGGCAGGGTTAGGTTTGGCACATACCACTGCGGCTTCTTGGGTCTATTGTATTCTCCTGCTTTCCCCGTATTCAGGTACTATCGTTGGAATAGTCCTGTGCCTTTGGTAAGTTTTACTAGGTTCTTGGGGCGTTTTTTCTGGTTTTAGACCGAAAAGAGTAAATAGCTGCCTAGCGGGAGCTTCGCATACCAAGATAACATGATACGAGGTCTCTTCCTCTTCCATGCAGTCTACACGTGGTAGAATCATTGAGTAGTCCCATCACATAAAGGTGTTTTAGCAAGCAGTGCCCCGTTAGTAATCCCACGACGGTTAATATCTGAGGCCTTGCAAGCTGTAGTACCGCAGGGGCCATGCGTGAGTTTAGTCCCATTAACATGAAGCTAGCTGCTTCTGTGTCCTCTTATCTGTTGTCAGCGAATTTGGTGTTTAGTGAATATCCATCTGTTCACTACCTGTCGGGCAGAGGTTTTGCTTAGCCCAAATACAGGTTCGGGTCCTGTAAATGGTAGATCTGATTCCTCTTTGGCGAGTACGTCAGCTTTTTCATTTCCTTGGATACCTTGGTGTCCCGGTACCCACGCTAGTTTTAGATTGTTGTGGGTTGCAAGATTATTAAGTATTCCAAGGCAGTTCCAGACCAGCAAAATAGATATTAAAAAATCGTTTAATTATAGTAAGTTTGGATTATTATTTTCAAAAAACTGGTCATAGAATTAAAACAAAGTTGTGCTCAGTTAAATACTGAAATTTTCCTAATTTAAAAATGTATTAATTTACAAAGTTGACGGAGAAACTTTTAAAATACAGGGTGTTGCACAAAAAACTACTTTGCCAATTTTTAAAGTTTCTGCAATCGGTTTAACACCATGTATGACATAGGGTGACAGGTCGTACATGTACTTAATGTAATAAAAAAAAATTCAGGATACATCGTTTATACAAGGTGACTCGTTAAAGCTGAAAAACAATATATACCCTCTGTAATCATATTTAAGAGTCACCCTGTATAGAATGGGATTTATCAACCAGAAGCAATTACTTGCACTATATTTGCATTGTGAAATTATATTTTTTCGTTCATTTAACGCTGTCATAAAAAAAAAGATTTAAGAAAAAAACTGTATTACTTATTTCCGAACTACCCTGTAATTAACCAGTTTCCACAGTAACTTTCTTTAAAAAATTAATGGTAAATAATCTATAAATCATGTCTTCTACAAAAAGCGCGAATAAAATAGGTCATTTATGAGAAATCTGGTTACAAAAAAGTGGCATTTTTGAAGTTTAACACCCTGTAATTCGAAAACTAGTCATAGGATCGGTTTGGGCCAATAGACACTTTTTGTCAGAGCATCGAGTTCTACAACATATCAACGTTTCAGAAAATTTGACGGAAAGCCATTTTTCCATAAGAAAGGTGCCTGGTCCTTCCTAAGCTTCAAATCTCGGGGTTTATAGAAGATTCGTCCATGAAAGTTATAAAGATGGAGAAAAAATACATTGTTGCCATGCGTAGTGGTCATACCTTTATTTCAAGGAAAATTGTAGTTACGGCCATTTGAATTAACACGGCAGTGTAAAGAAACATGGTAACGAAATTATTAAAGTAGTCTGATAGCTATTTTATGGTTCCTTTTTATTATGATTTGGCCTCGAATGATGTTTTAGAAAATATTTTAAAGATCTAAATAAGTATTTTTGAAAAAATAAAATAATTGAATATGAATTGTTGATGCAAGTCCTTTAATTGCTTTTATATTCGCTAAAATTAGAAATTCTATTAAAATGATACCGATATAATGCTGCTTGATAGAGCACTTTCATTGGAAATTAATTCAATTTAGTTTATCATTAAAATTGTAAGCTAATGATTTACTGTAATTAGCATTACAATGGAAAAGCCATTATTTAAATCCATACAATATATTGCACATGAGAGTAAGCGATTTTATTTATATTTTTAATCACGCAAAAAGTCATTGTTGATGAACCGACACACGTTGCAGGGCCTCTCCACCTACTTCACAAAAACCTTTTAATATTAATGTTTATAAATTAAATACAAATTGACCTTATCTACGAATATAACAATAAATACTAATATGCGTACAGAGAAAGAACTTTATTCACATACATGCTTATATACAGTGTGTCTACTTAAGTTGGAACCATAATATGGAAAACATTTTTATTATTGATTTTAGGAAAAAAAGTTATTCATGATAAAAAGTCCTGCATGAGCCAAAACTTAAAATACAGTCATCAGATATCAAATTTTTCAAGCCGTATACGAGGTTTGTTAAAAAATATGAATTTTGCTCAAAAGTAAAGTACGTTTATTTTTTTACAAAATCGAAAATTTTCATTAAGAAATTTGCTAAATTCTTCACAAACATCAACAAAAGGAAAGCGTATCATGTTTATAGTAGCTAACGTAATTTATAACGTTTTCAGATATTTACAATCAATGTGTAGAGTTTATAAAAAATAAGAAAATCTGTTTTTTACTTTCCTATCTGTATACAGATATAAGGAAAGTATAGGAATCATGATTTTTTTCGACCTCGAGTTTTCGATTGATTGTGTGTGTGTGTGTGTGTGTGTGTGTGTGTGTGTGTGTGTGTGTGTGTGTGTGTGTGTGTGTGTGTGTGTGTGTGTGTGTGTGTGTGTGTGTGTGTGTGTGTGTGTGTGTGTGTGTGTGTGTGTGTGTGTGTGTGTGTGTGTGTGTGTGTGTGTGTGTGTGTGTGTGTGTGTGTGTGTGTGTGTGTGTGTGTGTGTGTGTGTGTGTGTGTGTGTGTGTGTGTGTGTGTGTGTGTGTGTGTGTGTGTGTGTGTGTGTGTGTGTGTGTGTGTGTGTGTGTGTGTGTGTGTGTGTGTGTGTGTGTGTGTGTGTGTGTGTGTGTGTGTGTGTGTGTGTGTGTGTGTGTGTGTGTGTGTGTGTGTGTGTGTGTGTGTGTGTGTGTGTGTGTGTGTGTGTGTGTGTGTGTGTGTGTGTGTGTGTGTGTGTGTGTGTGTGTGTGTGTGTGTGTGTGTGTGTGTGTGTGTGTGTGTGTGTGTGTGTGTGTGTGTGTGTGTGTGTGTGTGTGTGTGTGTGTGTGTGTGTGTGTGTGTGTGTGTGTGTGTGTGTGTGTGTGTGTGTGTGTGTGTGTGTGTGTGTGTGTGTGTGTGTGTGTGTGTGTGTGTGTGTGTGTGTGTGTGTGTGTGTGTGTGTGTGTGTGTGTGTGTGTGTGTGTGTGTGTGTGTGTGTGTGTGTGTGTGTGTGTGTGTGTGTGTGTGTGTGTGTGTGTGTGTGTGTGTGTGTGTGTGTGTGTGTGTGTGTGTGTGTGTGTGTGTGTGTGTGTGTGTGTGTGTGTGTGTGTGTGTGTGTGTGTGTGTGTGTGTGTGTGTGTGTGTGTGTGTGTGTGTGTTGTGTGTGTGTGTGTGTGTGTGTGTGTGCGTGTGTGTGTGTGTGTGTGTGTGTGTGTGTGTGTCTGTATAACGCATAACTCATGAACCGATACACAAAAAAACACCAAATTTTAAACTTAAGCTTTTTTTCAGCGTCCAATGAGCTGATTAGATTTTGGGCAGAGTCGGAACATCTGGGGGGTACTTTATAGGTGGTCATTTTTATATTTTATGGAATATATCTGTTATTTACGTTTGGAGAAGAAAATTCTTCAAATAAAAGTTACTTCTAATATAATTATCTATAATTTTTGTTCTATGCAAAATTTTCCTAAAATGGTCCGTATTCGAGAAATTTGACAAAATGTAAAAAAAATATTTTTTTATAAAAATTGTTCAAATAAAAGTTGTTTGTAATATAATTCTCTATAATTTTTATTCTATACATAAATTTCTCTAAAATGGACCGTATTCGAGATATTTGAGAAAATGTGTAAATTACGAATATTGAAGAAAACTCAAAAACGGATAAAGAAAAAAACATTAAATTTTAAACTTAAGGTTTATTTCGGCCTGAAGTGAAATGCTTAGATTTTGGACAAAGTCGGAACATCTAGGGGGGTACTTTATGGGAGGCCGTTTTTATATTTTATGGAATATATCTGTTATTTATGTTTAGAGAAGAAAATTGTTCAAATAAAAGTTACTTCTAATATTATTATCTATAATTTTTGTTTTATGTTAAAATTTCCTGAAATGGTCCGTATCCGAGAAATTTGACAAAATGTGCAAAATTCTGATTTTTATGAAAATTGTTGAACTAAAAATTGTTTGCGATATCGATCTCTATAATTTTTGTTTATACATGATTTTTCTAAAATGGACTGTAATGGAAAAGTGCTAAATTTAAATTTTTCAGTATAAAAACTAGATAGGAAAGTCATGTGTTGGACACATCAGATTTTTCAGATAGATCGGTGTAATTGCATATTTGAATGTAATATTCAATTCTAATCAACTTTTCTTAATGAAAATTTTATTGCTTTGAAAATGATATGATTTACATAAAAAACAAAACTGACTTATTATTTTTGTAAAATAAAAATATGTTATTTGCACAATTTTCGACTACTCTTTGTTTCCACAAAAGAAATACGATGGTGTCAAGCAAGTTCTTCTGTAGATATTAACACATTCTTTAATTGGCTTTTTACGAGGATGTATCAGAAAATATCGAAACTGGTGCTATAGTATAACAACGAAACATTTATTTAAAAAAATTCAACAACTATCCTTTGAAGTACTCTCCATTCTGTTGAATACACTTATCCCATCGCTTTATCCACTTATCATAAACTTCTGAGAAACCATTTTTTGATAGTCTGTTTAGTATACCCATCACAGCGTTGTTGAGCTCTAAATCCGACTCAAATCTTCTACCTCTCAATTCTTTTTTGATTTCAGGAAACAAATGGAAGTCACATGGAGCAAGGTCAGGAGAGTAGGGGGGATGAACCATAATTTCAACCCCTAATTCTTCAATTGTTCGTTGACAAATCATTGATCTATGAGCCGGAGCATGCAGCGTCCAGCCAAAGTCCTGATAAAGCGGCCTTTTTTTCTTTAATTTTGCCTTTAAGGGTCCTGGAAGTACATTAGAATAGTACTCCCCTGTTATTGTATGTCCTCTAGGTACAATGTGATCGTAAATAACGCCAAATTTATCCAAAAAAATCAGGTGCATCACTTTACCAGCGCTTTTAGCAGTTTTGGCCTTCTGCGGTCTTGGGCTGCCTTTATGCTTCCATTGCATACTTTGAGACTTCAATTCAGGATCGTAATGATAAAACCAACTTTCGTCACATGTAACCACATTATTTAAAAACTGTGGGTTACGTTGCAATTGCCTTTTCCACTGCTGACAAATTGTCACTCGATTCGCTTTTTGTTCATCGGTCATCACTTTTGGAATCCATCTTGCCGCGATCTTCCGGTACTCTAAATCTTCATGAATAATTTTTTGAGTGGTACCGTAAGACAAATTAACATTGTCAGAAATTCGTTTTATGCCAATCCGGCGATCATTTTGTATCAAGTCGTTAATTTCTGCAATTTTTGTGTCATTTCTCGCAGTTTGTGGTCGACCGGAACGAGGTTCATCTTCAACTGATTCACAACCGTCTTTAAACTTTTAATGCCACTCCATCGTGATAAACTATTATCTAGATATGCACCTTTAATCATTTCAGAAGTTTCAGTTGGTGTTTTACCCAATCGAACACAAAATTTTATCGTATCTTCGCTCCACTTTAATTTTTCGATGGGTACGCAAAACACTGACAATTCAATAATTAATTTGTAACAAATGTCAAAAGTTAAATCAAAGCCTACTTGCGGGGTAGTACATTAAATATAAGACTTTCATGTCTCATTTTTTGGGTTATAAAATGTTACCTCTGAAAGAAGTTATAGCACCACTCTCGTTATGTACTGATATATCCTCGTATTTTATTTTTTAATATTCTTTAGTATTTTCATAATTTGGGAAACAGTATAGCATTGAAACTTCTATACCTGAAAAATTGTGAGCACGCTTTTAATTAGTTGTCTGTTTTTTTATATCACAATGTCCTCGATAAGAAGTTATATAGAAAAAGTTAGTATTCAATATCATCCAGACAAAAACCAAAACATGTTTAAATGAATATAGTGAATAAATTATGAGTATTCTTTAACAGAGATATATTTATTTGTATTATGGAAATAATGTTTATGTCAATAAACTTTTGTTCGATATTTGTATCAATTTGTAAACATAACTCTTGTATAATGATAATATTAAATTTAAAGGTTTTAAATAAGGACTTGCAGATATCACAGTTCGAAATTCTTTTTATTGACCATAATACTTTTTTTGGAATGAAAGTATTAGTTTCTCTTTTTCAGTTAATCTACATAAATCAATTTATATTTTAATCTGAGTAATTTCACAAAAACTCTTTTCTACGATCACTATCCAAAGTAGCCTTTTGTACATTCAAATCTAACTAGAAAGTTGACGTTTTCCGCGAATTGTTATAATTTAACATTATTGGCACATACGTGCGCCAAAGTAAGTTTGGCACAGGTTTGTCTATTTTCACTTCATTTTCATTTAGGCTAGCTCTGTAGAATATTAAATTTCATTTAAAATGAAATATTTCTTGCGAAAGTTTTTAAATGGGCAGATATATCCTTAATGGAGATTGACGTTATCAATAACCTTTCCAGTTTGTTCCATTATTCTGAAAAGATCAGGTGCATGGCGCCCTTTTTAATGAATAGTAATTCCATTCGAAAATCTTTTTCGCGTCAAGAAATATGACCCTTTCCTTGAAAACTTTTTAGCAATTCTGTTGCGTAATTTCCTTAAAAAATAAAGAAAAGCTCTCCAGAGTTTAATGAATGAATTTTTGCTAACCACGAGGATGCATTCATCAACAGTGGAATGTGATGAGTCCATCAAAAATTTCTTTTTAAAGTATTTATCAGAAGATTAATTTGTAGTTTTGTTGGTAATGTTTCGCATTCATTAATTTTGCTTTAAAAAGGATCTTTATCATTTTTTAGCAGCATTTTACGCCTTTTGGAAAATTTGTTGGCATAAAAAAATATACTAGTTTTGTTTTAAAATTAAAACCGATATATACTGTAAAGCTTAAATTGTAAAAAATTGAACATGCTAAATTATTACAAAGGCTTTGATGAGGTTATATAAGTGGTAATTCTATAACGAATGTGTTAAAATTTAACGGAGGTTAAAACTATAAAGTATGTTAAATATGAAAGGCAATTCTGTAAATTAATGAAATATTTTAACTTGTCATAGTTAACATAATAGTTATTTGTGCCGCAAAAATCTATTCTATAAGCAGAAATGAGTTAAACGAGGATATTAACAGATACTAATTAGTAGGCTTTAAAACTTAACATTGTAACATGATACTTGATATTTTATCTATTTGTTATAGTGTGTTTAAGCTCTATTGATTTGGGACGTGGGCCAGGTTATTAAATAACTCGAATTAATTTGAAAAAGAAGTTGGGCACCACTATATTTAAAACTTACTATACTTGACTTTAGATTAGTGATAAAAATATAGAAAATCACTAACCACTAACAAATTATATTTAAACCAAGTTCTAGATAAGGCAGCAGCAAATTCTAATTCACATAGTGTTACTTAATTCAAATTTAAGATGATTTATTTAAAAGCTCACTTATCTTTGTACAGGAGGTAGTAATATAAGTAATGTGATTTGTATGGTATGCTTCAGGACTTCTTTAAAGGGATTCGGGATCCTTAATTCTGGACGATATAATTGAACCAAACCACGGTCTTCAGATTGCACCAATCTCTTAGGTATAAAAACCATAAAACTTCTAGATATAAATTCAAATTCACATAAATTGTCTTGATATGGATCCAAATAAACCGTCTAGATATAAATCTCCATAAACTGTCTAGTTAGTAATCCAAATAAACCTTACCTTATAAAATCAGACGGAATATACGAATATTAAAAATAAATTAGTACTTTGGATGTTCAAGATAATTTAAAAATTAAAATCAACTTGATTCGTTGACAGATTCAAATCAAATGAAATACGAACTTTTGACACAAGGCTTAAACGACAAATGACATTTGGGTAGAGATGATAACGAATAACGGTTCCAACCGTTACAACATATAAGAAATTATGACTTTTGATTGTTTAATTTAACTTATAATTCAAGAAAATCATGAAAATGAACCATTTTGAAAGTACTCAAGTAATGTTAACAGTAGAAATTAATGGATCAAACGACTTACCTGAAGGAAGTTCGATCCTAATTATGCGAGCATCCTTGTTAGTGGAAATAAAGATAACCATGTAGAGGCCGGCCAAGATGAGATTGGTACAGCCACGTGCTCGACCCTGCGCGAAGGTGTGACGTCAGAGGCAGAGGCGGACGTTTAGTAATTTGTATTACCTTTTTTATTTTAAATTATGTATTATGATTAATTACTAACTAGGTACTATGATGTGAATTTTATTCTAAATATTTTTTTTTGTATGTGTGTATATGTGATAATAAAATAAGACAATATTAAAATACTTATATATTAAAAAAATACATATAAATAAAGACACAAATCTAATTTTCGTCCGATTCTAAATCAGAGAGCTGTTGTACTCCTAAACTTACATCACTGTCTTCATCCTCTGACCAACTTTCATCCGATGATCCAGTATTTACTGTTAACCTTAAATGGTCCATTGTAGAGTCCAACAAATGTTCTTTTTTAATTTGTGTAGCTTCATATTCCTTGACATGTCGATAAATGTTGACCCACTCTTCTACTTGCAATGTTGCAAACCTTTCTCGTGTTAACGATTCTACATTAATTAAAGTGAATATGGTATTTCTAGCTGCTACCCAATTTTTTACAGAAGCCCATATTTTTTCAATTGGGTTGAAATCAGGGTGATAGGGTGGAAGCCGAAGGACTTTGTGACCGTGTGCCTTCAATAATCTGTCTAATTTATAAACTCCCGGAAATCTGTATTTATTATCTTTAATAATTTTGTACAATTCCGGTTTTGTCATTGATTCCTGAAAAGGTATGTCTTTTTCTTTTAGCCATTTTGTCATGGCTAATTTGAGACTTGCTGATGTTATATTTCGTTCCACAGTTACATTGTGGTATGAAGCATTGTCTATAACTAATACAGATTTCTCCGGCAAATTAGGCAACAGCTGTATTTCAACCCACTTCATAAAGTTTGCGTGGTTCATATCATCGTGATAGTCACCACTTTTGGATCCTGAAAGATACCAATAAATATTGTATATATTTCTATAAAATTATCTTCATAAAATATACAAAATTATCTATATAAAATATACACAGTGTCAACGGAAGAGTTGTCAAGAATGAAAAAAACATTATTTATGATCCAAATGAAAATAAAATTTTGCATTTTCCATGTTTTTATGTAATAGATTAAACAACTTAGTAAACCATACCCGATTTGAAAATTAATAAGCCGTTTGTTATAAATCCATTTTCTCCACCAGCATGTACGATAATAAGTCGTTTTCCTTTGGATATAGGTTTTTTTAATTCTTGACCGATTTCATCTGACCAACGATGTGGTTGAGTATGGCTGCTGTGGATATAAGTTTCATCGGTGTAGATAATATTTCTGCCTTCAGATCGGTACTGAATCATTTCTTTAAGAAATTGTATTCTTTTGAAACGAATATCGTATTTTTCAATCAATACGCTCCTATTGTCTTCTGTCTTTCTCCACCTACAAGTAACAAATCATTAATATTCTGTTAAATAGATCAGTATATTCTACTTACCTAAAACCAATAGAGTGTATCAGTTTTCTTAAAGTTTCTTTGCCTCCACTGAAATCAAGTTGACGATCATGCATCTTTTGCAAAATACCTAGAATTAGTTAAAAATAGTGTGTAATTATAAATGAGATGTTTATGGAGACAAGCTTAAAATACTCACCCTTAAGAGTAGGTGATCGATTTTCAATTAAATAAAAATTGTATATAATAGTTTTTACTTCTTGGATGTTCGCAGGATTTAATTCGATTTTTTTTCCTTTTGGCCTGCGCTTACGCGGAGTTGAAAAAGATATGCCAACTACATTGGCATCTACTGCTCTGCCTTCCTTTTTAATTCTTTGCAAAGTATTTTTACTAATACCAGTTACTGCCAAAATTCGTTCCCTAAACAGAGTAAGCGAATAAGTAAAGTTTTTTTTTATCTTTCGAAGCATATGCTTTTATAATTATTAAAAAACTATCTCACCCATTGAACTTCGTATTGCCTAACAGTCATTTAAAATGGCTTATTTATTTTACAGACAAATACAGAGACCTAACAACACTTTTCTACCTCTAATTTAACCTACATTAGAACAAATTTTGTATAACATAAATTACCTTGAATATCGGATTAAATCCGTGTTCTTCGGTAATGTCTGTTCCAAATGAAGTCATTTAAAACCAGCCATTGTATATATAATGTTTTTCCATGAATTTTTTGATATTTTAATAGTTATTTTGCTATTCAGGGTGGAGACGAATTCTATAAATAAAAGATCGCATTTAACTCGTTCTAGCCGTTCTTCAGTTATAAATGGTGTAACTAACCCTACTTTGTTTCATTTATTAAGATTAATTAAACCGAAAATAAGTTTATTAATTACAGTTAATATATATACAGGGTGTCCCGAAATTAGACGGTTATATTTTAACAGCGTAATCTACATCCTAAAATGAGAGTATTTTGTACGCCCGTTTTGGCCATAATTACCCTTGATTTGATATTAATTATGTATTGTCTACATAATAGATCAATTTGAATATTTGACTTCCTATTTTCAAATTCTGGGAATTGCGTATTAACAGGTATACAATAATACCTATTAAGAAATAGAGGACTTATTTAAGTACCAATTTACCAATATTATTATTAAATTACATATATTAAATACATAATAAATATTTATTAATGTAATCATTGATTGCCAAGCTCTTGTCTACGCAATAGATTCAACTTGAATATTTGAAATTTTAGTATCATTGGTAAAAGCTTATTTTTCAATTTAGGTGATCGCTATGGTTACGATAGTTTCGACGTTTTAGAAATAGAAAAATCGGCATATTTATTTTGGGGAACTTATGGAACAATTATTCAAACCTTCATAATTATGGGCAATCTGTTATATGTTAAACGGTAATCAGATGGTTTTAAAAGCAAAATTTATTTTTGATGAAATAGGTAAATATTTTAAATATTTATTTTAAAAGAAACTGTTGATTCGCAATACTATTAACAAATGTTTGTTTCTAAAACAATTGTTCTTCAGTTAATTCAGTATTTGCATTTGCAATTTACAATTTTTTTATCAAATGTTATAAATTATGAAAACCTTCTCGTTATTATGAATGTATAATTCTGATTGTAGATAATTATATGCTCGTGGAATTATTGCACTAGCCGCCAACGCTTCTAACGCTTCTTACTACTTGTTATGTATACGACTGTTATAAAATAAATGCTACATTATCATACTCACCGTTAATTTTTTAGAGGAATTTGAAATCCTTCATTTGCTTCTTTTTCCATAAATTTAGTAATATTATATATAATTTCTCTTGTTTGACTTTTAAGGGACCTCCTTTTTAATCCGATTCTCTTTGGAGCCATTACAACAACAAAAATCTGATGTGTCCAACACATGACTTTCCTATCTAGTTATTATAGGCATTTTCCGGTTATTTTGTACAACCTATTGCAGCATCTCTATAAATGTTTAGAGGATAAACTAAATATATACATTTTCCACATACATCTACCTCGAAACATTTTTCTATAGATATTCATTGAAAACGAAAATACAGAAAAATTTAAATTTAGCACTTTTCCATTACGGTCCATTTTAGAAAAAATCATATATAAACAAAAATTATAGAAATCGATATCGCAAACAACTTTTAGTTCAACAATTTTCATAAAAATCAGAATTTTGCACATTTTGTCAAATTTCTCGAATACGGACCATTTCAGGAAATTTTGACATAGAACAAAAATTATAGATAATAATATTAGAAGTAACTTTTATTTGAACAATTTTCTTCTCCAAACATAAATAACAGATATATTCCATAAAATATAAAAACGGCCTCCCATAAAGTACCCCCCCAGATGTTCCGACTTTGTCCAAAATCTAATCATTTCACGTCAGGCCGAAATAAACCTTAAGTTTAAAATTTAATGTTTTTTCCTTTATCCGTTTTTGAGTTTTCTTCAAATTTCGAAATTTACACATTTTCTCAAATATCTCGAATAAGGTCCATTTTAGAGAAATTATGTATAGGACAAAAATTATAGAAAATTATATTACAAACAACTTTTATTTGAACAATTTTTATAAAAAATTATTTTTTTTACATTTTCTCAAATTTCTCGAATACGGACCATTTTAGGAAAATTTTGCATAAAACAAAAATTATAGATAATTATATTAGAAGTAACTTTTATTTGAAGAATTTTCTTCTCCAAACGTAAATAACAGATATATTCCATAAAATATAAAAATGACCACCTATAAAGTACCCCCCCAGATGTTCCGACTCGGCCCAAAATCTAATCAGCTCATTGGACGCTGAAACAAAGCTTAAGTTTAAAATTTGGTGTTTTTTTGTGTATCGGTTCATGAGTTATGCGTTATACAGACACACACACACACACACACACACACACACACACACACACACACACACACAGACACACACACAGACAGACAGACATCATCGCGAAAATAGTCAAAACGGATTCAGGGGACCTCAAAACGTAAAAATCCGTCGAAAACTCGAGGTCGAAAAAAATCATGATTCCTATACTTTCCTTATATCTGTATACAGATAGGAAAGTAAAAACACAATACTTATATGTAAATATAAATCACAAGGCACTATAATTATATAAAATTGTCACTTTTCGCACTCTATTCACTTCTATTCACTTTGTATATACTCGATCCAAGTTACGCCACTGAATGACTAAGTTTAGCTTCACCGAGCGTCGTTGCTAGGCAACAGCCAGTGCGCAACTTTTGTCGTCGCCATGTTGTGTACCAAACTCATCTTGGCCCGGCTCTAGCATACCTGTGAGACGCTGCTGACCCACATGTTTAGATTTAAAATTTTACGTCACTCTCTATCGCTGGCTCTCTACATTACTCATTACCGTTTGTGGAGCCTAGAAGTTTGGGGTTAAAAATAATATAAATATGGTGGAGGTGGGACTAACACTAACAAGGATTCTCGCATAATTTCGATCGAACTTCTTTCAGGTAAGTCGTTTGATCCATTAATTATGCTTCACCTTGTTAGTAGAAATAAAGATAACCATGTAGTTATTTAGAGGATGTTCTATTCAAAATAAAACTAGATTTTTGCTTTCTACGTAAATGTATACAATAGAATATTCAAAAAAATATTATTATAAATTTCCCACAAAATTAACAATAATAATTAATAATAATACTAATGAATTAATCATTAACCAACGTAAAAAAAAAATAATATTGAATTTTAACAATCCAGTTTTATAATTTTTTAATACTTTTGCGAACGTTGGTTTCACGTCTGAATTGTAAAACTTGTTAAACACTCGTGGGGGAATGAAAATACTAATAAAGGCTGGGCTCGTTTTAGCATTTCGTCAATGAAAATTTGTATATTGTTAGCTTCCACCTTGACATTTTCAACTTTAATTTTTGAGAAAGTCTATACCCGTTGGGCTGCAAGCATAACAAGTTTGGCTCTTAGCTGTTTTAAGTTTTTCAAGTGAAAGAAACTACTGAAGTATTTTAAAACTGTGTTTTGATCTCAAGTTTGAATACATTTTGGCAAAATAAGATGATCCTTTTAGAAACTTCCTAATATACATTTTCTTTTATTATTCAGGATTTCTATGATGAAATTTAGGGACTATTTATAATGAGAGCTACGGCAGAACTCTGGTCATAAGGAGTTCTAAATGAAGGTTTGCTGCAGTGAATAACGAAGTTTAATGTTGACATGTACCGTAAAAAGCATTTATCATTTTTATTTTTTGTGATTTTTTAATATTAATTTCTCAATAAGTTCCACGGTTTACTATATATATTTTATTGTATAAAACAAAATCTAAATATTTCAAAAACCTTATTTTTAGTTTTTTTCTACTCCATCTAATCAATAAATAATAGTATAATTCGAGAATTGTTGTTGAGGACTTACTTTCTCGTGAGGCACTGTACAAATACTCACATTTAAAAAAAAAATTCTCAAAAATTTGCTAGGTAAGGTATAGGTAAAAGTTCAGTATTAGATAAATAAGGAAATTATTAGAAAAAAATTAATTTTAGTCATAATCTAATAACTTTTTTCTATTAACATTTGAGGCGAGAGGTGTGGCGAAAGGACCTCCTTCTTTAATTTATTTTCAGTCACATCTGACGATTTATTTAACCATTTTGATTGAATTGTTGTGGTACATAATAATTAAATAATAATATTACATCATCTATAAAGTAATAAAAAAGTACTTTTTGAAAATTTTTAAACATAATTTTATTATCACTTTATATTAGGCATTACAAAAAAATGGCTATCCGTTTAAAATGACAGGCCACTGACAGGTTATAATAATATGGCAGCACTGTGGGCCTGTTGATTTAATAGGATCAATGCTATAGACAGTTATATAGATTGATCATCCATGTATTTTAAAATAAACATATGCTTATGCCTTAAAGTAAAAATGTAGGAAATTATACTTTTAATATATTCTAAGATTGAAAATTGGTTCTTAAAACACATTTTTCCTAAATCGATTCAAATTAATGTAGACTTGCCAGGCAATATGGCCGCTCGCAAACAACACGCTTTAAGCAATCTATATAGCTATATATGTATCATCGACTCCGTCAATGACAACAGGTCCACAGGGTTGCCATATCTAAACTTTGATTTATTTTATAAATTTTTTATCCAAAATACCTATCATAATACAAAAAAATTAAAAAGTTCCTTGAAACTCCTATGCCATAAAAGTACGCTCATCCTCCTACGTCCTAACTATCTTAGAAGCGATCGTGTTTGGTTAATGTTTCGAAATTCGCAAATGCCCTTTTTACACCTACAGCGTAAAAGCACGCTTCGCTGGTAGCATCCACTCACCTGCTAACCACTAAAAGAGCAAGCGAGCGAAGCGAGCGCGCCCGGCCTGCGTTTCGATATTCGCGCGAATTTCGGAAGGTCGACCGGGCGCGCCCTTTTTGCACCTGTACCATGAGAGCACGAATCGTTCGTCCTACCCAATTCCTAACTACTACAGAAGCAAGCGAGCGAAGCGAGCGCGCCCGGCCGACATTTAGAAATTCGCGCGAGTTTCGAAACGTCGGCCGGGCGCGCCATTTTTACACCTATACCATAAGAGCACGGAACGCTCTTCCCATCCACTTCCTAACCATTACAGAAGAAAACGAGCGAAGCAAGTGCGCCCGGCCAACATTTCGAAATTCGCGCGGCGAAACGTCGAACTGGCGCGCGTATATAGGGTAATTTCTTTTTCGTTGATTTTAATTACACTTGGCCACACCGCGAATATTTGAACTGATATAACGTGACAGATATAATTCTAAATTCTAATGAATAAGTTTATATAAATGATTAGTTAATGATCCTCGTAAGCCTTTAATATTACAATTTTTTTTAAAAACGTTAAATTATGGGGTTTCCGGTAGTATATTTGAAAAAAACGCTCCTTCCTAAAGTCTAAAATGTAAGTTTCGTAAAAAAATTGTATTTTTAAGCAAAAGGGCGTCTTCTCAATAATTACCAAATATTTTTCATAAGTTTATTTAATGAGAAAATATATAACTTAATTATTGAATTTTTAATTAAAGAAAATATTAAAATTTAAATAAATAAACAAAAAATTATTCGGTTTACAAAAGTCTGTGGCAACAAAAACTACGTTTAGATGCCAATTCTCAAAAAAAAAAACTATAATTGCGTGAGATGAGATTAAAGCAGACAGTAAAATCAAACATGTATTCGATTCATAAAAATACTTAATCGATTTTGTCAATTATTAATCAGGGTTTCGTTAAAAATTTAAATTCTTAGCAACCATGCACATACATTACACGAATATTGAAAAAATCTTAGGTTAGAAACACCAAAATCTGCAGGTTAAAACTCAAATTTCTCTGTTATTTATGCATAATCCAAAAAAGTTTTTTTTTGTTGTTTCATATATACAGTTAGTACTATTTTTTAGTTAAAATTTTTTTTCGAAATTCGTGTGTCCGTTACGTTTACAGGCACCCAGTTTTGTAAATCAATTTTTAAGTTTTCTAAATATTATTTTGTTTGTAAACAAATTACTTACTGTTTAGGGGTAAAGTGGATTAGCTTAGCTAGACTTCGCCTCTATATGTTTTCATGTATTGTATATTACAATGCAAAATAAAGGTACCTTATTATTATTTTAAAATATTTTTTTGCCTTCTGCACGTAATTTAAAAACACAGTGTCTAGGTACACGGTAACTTGTACGCAATTCAAAAAGTTATATACACGCGAAACGTCTTGACAGAGTAAGTGAGCTGTGTCCATGCCAGTCGGCGTAGCCAGGTATGGATTGAAGCCGCCATCCTACGAGAATTCGTTGCTTCATTTTCTTGTTGTCACGGCATTATTATTAATTGTTCATGTATGTGAAATTTGTTTCTAAGGTTTATACAATACTACTGCTAGGTGCTAGACACAGCGTAAATGAAAACAAAACACGTATTCACACAAACACCTCCCACCACAGCAATATGACGTTTCGCGTGTATATATTTTTTTAATTTGTGTACACTTTAGGGTGTACCTAGCAACAGCGATTTAAAAATGGTTCTGATTATTATCATAATTAAATATAAATTAATATTTCGGATGACTGAAAATTAAAATGGAAGTGATCTATTCGTCGTTGTCTGTCAGATCAAATTAAAAATGTCACTTTCTCTGACACAAAGCATAGACGACAAATGACATTTGAGTAAGAGTTGATTGTGTCCGAAATAACGGTGCTGCTTTCCTGTCCTGTTTATCCTACTTGAACTTCAAATCTCTTAGAGTTTCCCGTAGTTTTGTCTTTCCCATTTTAGGAAAATATGGATCCCTATTGATTGCGTCCAAAACCTTGGCAAGTGTTGATATCTCTTTTTTAAAATAAAATTCCTGAACTTTTCGTCTTATTCCGCTTTTAATTTGTTCAATAAATTCCACTTTTTTCTTACCTCCTGCATTTTTTTTGACGTTTAACAACTACTAATAACCGGAATAATAAGACACAAACAAAGGTGTAAAAAGTGGAAAATTTTTTACTGCCTGCTCCAGCATACAATGGTAAGTTATATGTAAGGTTTAACCTAAAACATGAGATTTTATAACTTTTTTTACAGGTCTTTTGCCAATTCCAAGGGCCAAGTTTAAAGATCTTATGAGCTTTATGCGGTTTTGTAATCCAACCTGGCTCATTTCTAACTAGTAAGTTCAAATTATTTATCAAAACTAGCCACCCAAAATAACTTTTAAAATATCTTTAAAACAAAAAACACGTTAATTTATATTTACGAGGGGACACATTTTACAAGTATCTTTAATCGTGCAGTTTCATCCCCTAAGCGGTGGTAAATATCACTAAAATTTTAAATAGAAAGGGGTATCATGTGATAGCTCTTCTTAAAGGTCTCTTTTTTTCCAATCTTTTGACATATTATTTTTTTAAATCGGATTAATTTTTCACCAAGTTATAACCTAGAAACCGGAAAAAATTAAAAATATTGAATTAAAATGCATGAGTATAAATACCGAGATAAACAAGTTAGAAAAAAGCCTTAAATGTTTTTTGCGTAAGATATTTTTGACCGTAAATTAAAACAATTTATTATTAGTAGATTATTGGTTTCGTTGTGTACTGACAATTTAATTTTGACAATGGTTTATTCTTTACAAGAAAGAATTAAAATAATCTTTATTTATGGTGAAAAACAACGCTGTGCACGCAGAACTGCTCGTGTTTTTAATCAGAGACATCCCGATAAAAATGTTGGGCATCAGTATGTGTTGGATTTAGTTCATAAATTTCAAGAAACTGGAAGTGTGTGCAATAAAACTGTAAGGAATTGTAGAGTTTTAACTGAAGCTGCACAAGTTGAGATTTTAGGTCATTTTGCCATGGAACCTCAAACATCAATACCAAAAGTCTCCAGATTAACAAATATTTCCGTTGGCTCTGTGCATAAAACGTTACGGCTAAATAAATTATTTCCTTACAAAATACAGCTTTTACAACAGCTTGTTGAGGAATGATTATGGCAGAAGATTAGAATTTTGCGAATTAATGACTCAAAGGACAAATGAAGACCATAATTTTATTAAAAATATTTGTTTTACTGACGAGGCAGGTTTCTTTTTATATGGATTTGTCAATAAACATAATTGTAGGTACTGGGACAATACAAATCCACATGTTTTTCGGGAAGAGCACAGCCAATATCCTCAGAAAATCAACGTATGGACCGGAATTCTTGGTAATAAAATTATTGGTCCTATTTTAATGGAGGAAAATTTAACTGGGGAATTGTATTTGAACTTATTAGAAAATCTGATAAATCCTCTTATAACCGAATCCTTAGAAAACCAAATAGATCAAGATGGAAATTTGTTACTAGACGAAGAAAATCTATTTTTTCAACAGGATGGAACACCTCCACATTATGCCTTGCCTGTACGAAATTGGCTTAATGAGACATTTCCAGATAAATGAATCGGAAGAAGGGGCGCTATGGAATGGCCAGCGAGATCACCCGACCTAACGCCCCTTGACTTTTTTTTATGGGGACATCTAAAAACTGTGGTGTATAAAACTCAACCTAGCGATATTCCTGAACTTAGACGTAGAAAAGTGGAGGAGTGTGAGCGGATTACACCAGAGACGCTTCAAAAAGTGCGCGATAAATTCGAGCTGCGACTTTACCATTGCCTTGCCAACAATGGCGGACATGTAAATGTAAATACAATGTAAATAATAATTATTTTAATTTAAAAGGTTAAAATGGCATAACTTGGTGAAAAATTAATCCGATTTAAAAAATAATGTGTCAAAAGATTGGAAAAAGGAGACCTTTAAGAAGAGCTATCACATGATACCCCTTTCTATTTAAAATTTTAGAAGTGATATTCACCACCGCTTAGGGGATGAAACTGTACGGTTACAGATAATTGTAAAATATGTCCACCCGTAAATATAAATTAACGTGCTTTTCTGTTTTTTTTGTTTTAAAGATATTTTATTTTGGGTGGCTAGTTTTGAAATGAAATCCCTGTATGTTGATTGATGATGTATAACTTTCAAACGTCAACAAATAATAAATAGTAACTTCACTCATTAAACTTTCTTTTCTGGTATAAAAATAAAATATGACGACTGTTTTTTTTTCAGATGACATGGCTACTTTCTTTCCTGCAAAACACTGCAATAAATACGCCATCAGTTTTTTTAAAAGACAAGAAATGTAATTATAATATTTTGTAATAATATAAATTCAGTTTTTTGTAAGCAACATGTTTATATAACATTTTTAAATAAAAATATTTAGTTTTGAACATTAAAACTGTATTTATTCGTTATATAAATGAAATAACATGTCTGTTTTTTCCCTGCACCCTTCATATATTTTCACGTAAAAATACATTTATAGCTGGCACAGGTGTAAAACATATACCTATCGATCAAGAGCCGAGAACCTTTATATTCGCTCTAATTTGGAGTAATTTATTCAGTTCAATTAGTTTAACGCTCAAATGATTTTTATAGACGGTTTCCTCAGTCACAAGGATTAGAAAGGATTACGTAGGACTTGTCCATGTTAAATGTTTGCTTATACTATCTGTAGAATTCGTGCACATGCCCAATTAGCTGTACTAATAGAAATGGGTAACTTTTTGAATGAACATTTGATGCAAATTATGCAATTTGCATTCGAGACGAATAGACCGCAATTTCCAATTTTACTCTATTAGTTTAATTTTACTTTAAAAATCTGATGTGTCCAACACATGACATTCCTATCTAGTTATTATAGGCTTTTTTCGGTTATTTTGTACAACCTATTGCAGCATTTCTATAAATGTTTAGAGGATAAACTAAATATATACATTGGCCACATACATCTACCTCGAAACATTTTTCTATAGATATTCATTGAAAACGAAAATACTGAAAAATTTAAATTTAGACTTTTCCATTACGGTCCATTTTAGAAAAATCATGTATAAACAAAAATTATAGAGATCTATATCGCAAACAACTTTTATTTCAAAAACTTTCATAAAAATCAGAATTTTGCACATTTTGTCAAATTTCTCGAATACGGACCATTTCAGGAAATTTTTACATAAAACAAAAATTGTAGATAATAATTATTAGAAGTAACTTTTATTTGAACAATTTTTTTCTCCAAACATTAATAACAGATATATTCCATAAAATATAAAAGTTGCCTCCCATAAAGTACTCCCCCAGATGTTCCGTCTATGTCCAAAATCTAATCATTTCACGTCAGGCCGAAATAAACCTTAAGTTTAAAATTTAATGTTTTTTTCTTTATCCGTTTTTTAGTTTTCTTCAAAATTCGAAATTTACACATTTTCTCAAATATCTCGAATACGGTCCATTTAAGAGAAATTATGTATGAAATAAAAATTATAGAGAATTATATTACAAACAACTTTTATTTGAACAATTTTTATAAAAAATTATTTTTTTCACATTTTGTCAAATTTCTCGAATACGGACCATTTTAGGAAAATTTTGCATAAAACAAAAATTATAGATAATTATATTAGAAGTAACTTTTACTTGAAAAATTTTCTTCTCCAAACGTAAATAACAGATATATTCCATAAAATATAAAAATGACCACACATAAAGTACCCCCCCAGATGTTCCGACTCCGTCCAAAATCTAATCAGCTCATTGGACGCTGAAACAAAGCTTAAGTTTAAAATTTGGTGTTTTTCTGTGTATCGGTTCATGAGTTCTGCGTTATACACACACACACACACACACACACACACACACGCACGCACGCACGCACGCACGCACGCACGCACGCACGCACGCACGCACGCACGCACGCACGCACGCACGCACGCACGCACGCACGCACGCACGCACGCACGCACGCACGCACGCACGCACGCACGCACGCACGCACGCACGCACGCACGCACGCACGCACGCACGCACGCACGCACGCACGCACGCACGCACGCACGCACGCACGCACGCACGCACCCACACACACACACACACACACACACACACACACACACACACACACACACACACACACACACACACACACACACACACACACACACACACACACACACACACACACACACACACACACACACACACACACACACACACACACACACACACACACACACACACACACACACACACACACACACACACACACACACACACACACACACACACACACACACACACACACACACACACACACACACACACACACACACACACACACACACACACACACACACACACACACACACACACACACACACACACACACACACACACACACACACACACACACACACACACACACACACACACACACACACACACACACACACACACACACACACACACACACACACACACACACACACACACACACACACACACACACACACACACACACACACACACACACACACACACACACACACACACACACACACACACACACACACACACACACACACACACACACACACACACACACACACACACACACACACACACACACACACACACACACACACACACACACACACACACACACACACACACACACACACACACACACACACACACACACACACACACACACACACACACACACACACACACACACACACACACACACACACACACACACACACACACACACACACACACACACACACACACACACACACACACACACACACACACACACACACACACACACATACACACCGGGAAATCATTGTGCGGCCACATGACACTGACGTGAATTATGGGGACAATGAAATTTCTGCATGTACTTTATGTAGAATCTTTTAATCTATTTATAGCTATTTGAATTATTTAGATACACTCCTTATTTTGCCATTTTTTATGCTAACAGACTTAGGGGGTCAGTCCTCTTAAAGATAGATATGGTTATATATTACGGTATAATGTCTAATGTGGCCATACACACTCCCTTACACACTTTTTTGTCAAGGTCGCGCTTTTTATAGGAAATTAAGTTATTACCAACATAATGGGGTCATACACACACATTGTTGTCACATCATTTGAAGACTCGTTAAGAATAAGGTAAATTTCGCAACTACCTTCACTGAGAAGAACAATATTTAAGTGTTTATAAATTATTAGACTTCATATGGATTAACAGTTTTCAGTTTTGAAATAATACTCTATCTACTCTTGAAACATTATAGCGATGCCAATTTTATTTTAAAATATGCTATGAATGTATACATTTTTGACGGTTTTATTAGATATGATATGTCAGTTTTTTATTTATTTTTATAACCAAATTAGAAAGTTAAAGTTTTTCCAACAAAGGATAATAATATGTTGGATAGAACTGGGTTTAAATAACTAGACAAAAAAATCTGATGTGTCCAACACATGATTTTCCTATCTACAGTCTGTTCGCTATACTTACGCGGGTTTCGGATTAATTAATTAATTATTAGTAACAAATTTAGTACCTACCCTAATGTTATTTTAATTTAAATCTGACAATTAGGGCAATTTTACCTAATTTCTTGGGAAGGGGCTTATTGGAACTGGTTGTCAATGACTAATTTGCATAATTTTGTTAATCGAAACCCGCGTAAGTATTGCGAACAGACTATAGTTATTATAGGCTTTTTCCGGTTATTTTTTACAACCTATTGCAGCACCTCTAAAAATGTTTAGAGGATAAACTAAATATATTCATTTTCCACATACATCTAACTCGAAAAATTTACAGATAGGAAAGTAATAATATAAGTAATTTGAAAATTTTTATGTCCGAAATTTCAAACATAGCTGAATTTGAGATGTATGTTTAACTTCAAGGTAAGGGGGCCCAGCTTAATCAGGTTGACAACTAATTGTCTATCGAAATCCAAAGTCAAGCAGGGTCCAGCGAGGTTAGTAGTTGGATGCATACTATATGGGGAAAACCGTAGCTCGTATAATTACAGTGTAGTAGCGTAGTTGCGTAATAGCCACAGCTCGTAGGTACTATATCATTAAGTACGAGGAATATTGAGGATATGCTGTTCTTCGGAAGGGGCATAAAGCCGATGGTCCTCAGTACATGGATGTTGGGTTTGTTAAAGTTACCTATTTCTGATGGTTGCGACATCAGAGAGTTCGTCATAATTCCCAGTTAGGGGTAGCGTACTCCCGGCGTCGTTGATTAACCCTGGTAGCAGATATAGACCAATGTTTTTTTTATTTAAAACATGCTTCAATAGTAGTTTCTGCAACAAGGGTGGATATGATGGCCATTATCGCACGAGAACGAAATTTGAGCACGAAACTTTTTTTATATAGGATCTGTGATCGATTGGTAGAACTTTTGTTTTCAACGCGGTGGGCCAGGGTTCGATTCTGCCCCATAACTTTTTTTATTTCGTGATATAGTCAATCTGTATACAACTCGACAATTAAAAATTCTCAAAACTCGACGTATTGCCTAACAAAACGTCAGGCAATTCGTCTCGTATAGTCGAGAATTTTCAGTTGTCTAGTTGTATAATGTATGACAATTAGTTTAACAGATTTCATTATCATGCAGTTTTCTTACAAGTAGAATGGTTATGAAATATATTAGTTCAGTTGAAACAACGGCATACTTTTTTGTTTTATATTCTGTGCGTAGATTAGCTAATTACTATGTGGTTGTAGAAAAACGTATTTATTTTGCAATTTTAAAATTTTTATGTCCGATATTTCAAAGAGCTGAACTTTAGATATTTATGTTTAATTTCACTTGTTTTTCTTTTTTCTTTGTCAGTACTACGATTACTTACAAGATGTCGATTAATTAAAATGAACACAACTTTGGGAAGTTCCATTTACAATATAATTAATTATTATATAATAATAATAATATAATATATATATATATATACAGGGTGATCAACTTATTCTCCGAAGTTTGATATCTGTTTTGATACGAAAAAAGTTTTAAATACAAATTATAGATACAGTCCAGCTCCGCATTTTAAAATTATTTCGTAATGTACAGGATATTTCATAAAGTCACAGAAGTTATGTTTTTTTACTGGAACACCCTATATGTTATCTTGAATTTGAATTTTAATCATTTTCTCCATTCCGGTAATATAGGGTTTTATCAGGTTCTACAGGGTACTTTTAAAGAAATGGCCACTTTTATGTGAAAATCCTAATGAAATAGTCACCCTATATTATTTAGAATCAACAATTGAGGGTTAATATCTCAAGTCCAGAATAATTTAGTAGTAGTCTAGTTTTGTTGCAACTCATCATGTTTTTGATATCTTTTATTTTATATACAGGGTCATCCAAAACTCACGACCATGCTTTTCTCGGTTATTTCAAATGCAATCTAATATCATTTTCATAAACTTCTTACAAAATATTTTTACTTTTGTTAAGTATTCCCTATAACTAAATGTTACAGTCGTAGAGTTTTTTCTATTTTCAACAATAAAACGATATAGGTGCAGTACCCAAGAATAAGGTAACTAGATTATTTAAATAATGCAACAGCTGGGGGTGATGTATTATTTAAAAGAATAAATAAATTCTAATCTACCTGAAAATGAATGAAACATGTAATATTTTTAAAATACAGAATTAGTCGAAACCTAACACGTTTCAATTTTATTATATTTAGTTAATTATTGTCTATTTCTGATTTTTATAACTTGCAGTTGGGATACCGCATCAGCTTTATTTTATTATAGCCTACTTTCAGTTTTCCATTGTAAACAGGATCGCCTTCGGTCGGGAACAAGAAACTATAAACAAAACCTATTACCCACATTGTGGGGTCTTCGAAAACACACCGAAGCGGGTATCTTTTTTATTCGACCTACCTGATTGGTGTTCTTTTACATCTCTTATTGCGTGGTTTTTGGTGAAAACAAAAATTGTCTATTGGTTATGGTTTCTGAGAAGCAATTTTTTTTGTGAAATGCTTATGCGCGTCGGCCGCAACCTTTTTCTATCGCGCATCGTTCGTCGAAGGTCAGTGTGTGAATTAAAAGCACTTATAAGTGCCCTGAAAATGTTGGCCAGAATTTAATTAATTTTGGCTATATATTTTTCAAAATTTTGTATGTTAGGCCATTATTTACAGGTGATTTAAATAAATTACGCACTCGTCTATTTCATACCTGTAAATCTAATATAATGAATTTGCCGCCTACTAAGGATGCATTTCAGTAGCATATAATAAGAGCTGCGTATCAATTGATTGTCTTGAAGAGCAATATTTTAATAAATCCAGAAATTCTCATCCCCGTTGAAAGAAAATTATTTACTTGTTCCAAAATTGACCACAATAAGTGTTCGTGCCGATGTACAATTCGAAAATGTGTGCTGCAAATGCAAACTTCAAAAATGAACTAGAAATTGTATAGTTGTTTAAAAGCAGGGCTGGATTTTATAATAGATTGTTATTGCGAGGGTGGGTGTTCTTTAAACTAAAATTTAGTTAGTTAAGTTACCCATATAGGGTTTATACATTTTTTTATCATTATATAGTTTATAACGTAAGTACTTCGAAGTATTATTATTATTATTATTATTATTATTATTATTATTATTATTATTATTATTATTATTATTATTATTATTATTATTATTATTATTATTATTATTATTATTATTTGTGTCCCTCGATATAAGGGAAGTATTGTAATCGTGAAAAAGGCACTATTCGAGATTTCAGATTTTCACGTTTCAGGGTCCCTAGATTGCGAAAAACATGTTTCCCCATTCCGTCGGTCGGTCTGTCTATCTGTCGTCTGTCTGTTGGCGCGATAGCTCAAAAACTGCTTGATAGAAAAACTTCAAATTTTGTATGCCCGTATGGTTACTTTTTATCTCAAAACTGGTTATACTTTCTGTCAGTTATATACAGGGGGAGCAAAGTCGACATATTTCGACTAAAATTGGTTTGCTGAGTATTTTAAGAATAAAAGAAACAGATCCTAAATAAGTTTTTAAAAATTCAAAATGGCGTTGAAAAAATTATATTTAATCGGAAAAGGGCTCCCTTGTATGGAAATAATAAAAAACATTCATTTAGTTTATGTAACTAGACCATGTTAAAAGCAGCTAATCAGCTCCTTATTTTAACAATTTCTATATCGAGGGAAGTTCTGGGTAAAAAACTTTACCGATATTCTTGTAGTTGTTTTTAGTATATACAAATGTGTAGTGTTGATATAAATTATTAGGCTAAATAAATATTAATTTAAACCCTGATGGTTATTTTTTACCGATGTTTAGGTCTAAGTCATATTGAAAAACGGCATCACAATGGCGAGTTAAACACCAAAAATTGTTTTTTTACGATAAATCAAAATAATCGAAAAATATATTTTTATTCTGTTTTGTAATTGCTAATTTAACGGAGCCTTCTGAATTTGTATCCGCAGGGTCATTCCCCACATAGTACATTTTTTTAGAAGTATATCTTTGAGTGCACAGTTCGATGTTTTAGAAGCGTCTTTTCGACTCTCTGTTCCCTGTATAATAAATAAAAGTATCTGGGCCGACGCGTACATTATTCAAATACGCAAGACACTTATTCAATATTCAATAGTTACAAGCAACTACAGAAGCGGCAACATCGCGCTGTACCATATAATAAAATAACATATTTAAAACTTTTAAATATTTGCACTTGTCCCGTAAGGTAGGTTATAATCCGTGTAAAATAGTTCGCCGAATGAAGAGGTTAAAGAGGGCAGCACTTGCTGATCAACTACTTTGTCCACACAATGTTTGCTCTCGTCTCATCGATTAGCACACATTTTGGCACAACCTATAACATCACTTTTGGGGACAATGTATTAAAGTAGGTACCATTCGAATCAGCATAACGTGTAGAATGCGTTAAAGCTGCTTTTAACTTGTGGGGTCCCAAAAATGGCCACACAATTCAGGATGGCCACACTACTATAGTATGAATTATGCGCATGGCCACACAGTGATTTCCCGACAAACCCACACACACACACACACACACACACACACACACACACACACACACACACACACACACACACACACACACACACACACACACACACACACACACACACACACACACACACACACACACACACACACACACACACACACACACACACACACACACACACACACACACACACACACACACACACACACACACACACACACACACACACACACCATCGCGAAAATAGTCAAAACGGATTCAGGGGACCTCAAAACGTAAAAATCCGTCGAAAACTCGAGGTCGAAAAAATCATGATTCCTATACTTTCCTTATATCTGTATACAGATAGGAAAGTAAAAATGGTGGATCAAAATTCTTATTCTAAGGAATTGTATTAGTGCTATTAATTTTTCTCTAATTTAAGTAATTAGTTTTAGAATTTTATGGGTGGCGTATTAGAAGTAATTTAATTTTTTAACAAAAAAAACATTATTTTTAATAGAAATTAACAAAATGTTTAAAAAATGTTCAAATTAATGGACAAAAAATGTTCAAACTGATGTTTAAAAAATATTCAAAAATGTTCAAATTAATTTTCAAAAAATGTTTAAAAAACTGTTAAAAAATGTTAAAAAATGTTCAAACAATGTTCAAAAAATGTTTTCGACCAACACTGATCTTCTTGTAACGTTGTAGGAACTACATTTTCATGAGGTACTTTTTCTACGATTTATAGCATCTTGTTAGTTATGAATAATTTTATTTTGAGGTAAATCCCAAATATCAAGTATATCTCAAAGTGGTTCTAAATAGATTAAAAACATTATTAATTTGTATAAGACTTTGTTAATCTACTTCGTACCACTTTGAGATATCATGGATTACGTTAGGCCAGTTAAGCTAAAATCATCCATAACTACCAATGTGCTATGCATTATAGAAACCCTTTTGAAGAAATGATTCGTATAAAACTACAAAAGATACCTATAACGGTGTCATTTTGTGAACGGACAAAATTCTGTTTAAATTAGTTATTCATAGACTTTGTATTTTTTTCTTTGGTAATCTATGTCGAACCATTTTGAGGTTTCAATGGATAATAATTAGGTTTAAATTTAATTTCTATTGATACAACATCTATATCTTATTCCCATTAAGCTATTCTGTCAATGATGGTAGATGTGTTCTTCCAGGAGAAACATCACTATCAAGCATTTAGGAACGTTACGACTAATTAATAATAATGTAAGCCATTTCATTAGTCAGTCATGTTCTAATCTTTCAAGTCCCTCTCTGTCTTATTTGGCCTTTGAGGCTCAACATGTCCGATTATCATACATAATTAAACCCCTTAAGACCAAACATATGTGACGACTATGGCGAAGGCGCTTTTAAAAACTTTCCAGGTAGAACGTGATAATGTCTCTAGCTTTGGCGGAGACCATTCTCGAATCCACCAGAATTTTAAATTTTTATATAAATATTGGTGAAAAAACAACGTAGCAGTTAGTTATATATAGACAGTGAAGAAAAATAGTGAACAATTCAAATACATTCGATATATATAAACTAGAATAGTATTTTTATGAAATAAATAAGTGTTTAAATAAATTATTAACAAATAAACTGTTGTTTAAAATAAACAAACGTTACATTGGTGTCAGAAGTGGGATAGTGATAAAAGTGATTAAAATGTTTATTTCGTTCAATAGCATATTTTGAGTGATATTTGCTCTATGGTTATTATGATTTAAAAATAATATGATAAAATCCGTATGTTTAAAATAAAAAACAGCTATTTACTAAAGAGCTATCGAATTTAGGTATAGGAAAATCTTATATGGAATGAAAGATAATTTAAATGTCTATCAGTTTAAGTTATGAAATACAGGGTTTGCCATTTAAAATAGGAATATTATTCAACTCCATATGTAAGTCGAATTCAATTAGACTAAATGAGCACTCTGTATGATATAATGGAAAAATTTGTATTTTATTCGATGGTCTAATATCTTGGCTACGCATATCGCAGGTGACTTTTGATGTGTTTTAAATAACCGCGACATACTAGGTTATGTTGTTAAAGCTTACAAATTAAGAATCCTTTAAATGTTTCAAAAACGAAAAAAGATAAATATAGGAAACATTGCAGAAATTTTGTTTTATTTATTCCGGGGAATTAAAAGACATGTAGGTACCTACTAAAATGAAAAAAAAAAAACAAACGTTAGCAAATGCTTTATTTTGTGTTAGGAATAACAAAAAATTAACCAACAATTAAATATTTCAGAAATATTATTTATTATTTAAATATTGATTTATTGTTATATTTAAACAATTGTTCAAAATTATGGGGGTATCACACTCAAGCTTTTTATTTATTGAGGTAGATGCCGACATATTTGTTCTACTGTTAAATGTCATTTCAGATGATGATGATGCGCCATAATCGGATGAACTAGTAGTTTCGTTATTTTGTACAGATTGTAAAATTTTGGTTTGTATTTGGTTTTTACTGTTCGTGGATTCATCAACATATCCTTCCGAAACACTACTAGATTTCCGACCACCGTGCTTTTTTAACAGAAGCAAGTCACCTCCTGCATCCACTAATAGCGTTGCGGATGTTCTGCGGAAACAGTGCCCAGTGTAATCTTGAGGATTCGGAAGCGTTAAAAACTGAGCAATTTCGTTAGGAAATTTACTGATTTTATTAATTCCAACAACCTGTCTGCTACACTTTCCATTCTGATAGTTAATAAAGAATCTTGAATTAATTTGATCCATGTTTGCGGGACGTAGGCTCATATATTTTTTAGAAATATCATAAAAGGGTCCAGAAATATGAAAAGAACGCGGAACTTTTGTTTTTGTATTACGGATTTTAACTAACAGAATACTTCCAGTATCCTTTACATCGCTTATTGTTAAATCTTTTAGTTTGTGGCAATGACAAGCGCCAGATAATTCAAAAACTAATGCTACCTACAAATATTAGTAGTTATGTAATAAGTATTTGTTAAAATAAAAATAATAATTCCGTTACCTTTGTTATTAAATATTTATAGTCAGGTGCATTCTTTAGGAAAGTCTTTATGTCTTCAGGCGAAAAAATTTTGGATTTTTGGCTTTTAAAACCATCAGATTTTCTTTTCAAAAGCGAACGTAACTTTGGATATTTACTAATATCGACATCATTTTTAACAGAGAGTGTAGTTCATAGCATCGAATAAATGGACCATAACGTCGACGATTTAAAATTTAAACATATTTCTCCAAAGTATGCTAGTAGTACAGTTTCCGAAAATGATTTCACTTTATTTTTTTTCTCTCCAGTCCAAAAATTTGATATAAATTTCTTCATCTCTCTTTTTTGATTTGGCCGGTAATAAATCTGAAGAGGTTTCTTCAGCTTGAAAAATAATTTCTAGGGGAGTACAATCGCTTTCTGACTCAGACATCATGAAAATGTGTTAAATTTAGGACGAAAAGTGATAAAACTTCAAATAAACAAATGAAAACCAGGAAACTAGATGTAGATTGGTTTAATTTGCACTATTTTTATACATTTTTATTTTATCTTTAATTCATTAAAGTTTAGGTAAAAACGCATATAGAATTTAATGAGCATCTTTTTATTTCATTATTAATAATTATAAGCTGCCAAAATATTATACGAGGCGACTGATATATGAAAATATGTAACAACTTACTTTCGTCACTAGAGACGAAAGTAAACTTTATGGGATTTTTTCTCACTAGTGACGGAAATCAAGTTTTCGCTGAAAGTATCCTGTGGCGAAAGATGTCTTTTTGTAAGAGTTTGTAGAAAAAAATATTTTTTGGTTCGGTACCTTATACGTTACCGTACACAAACCGTACACCGTAGGTAGGTAAATAGATAACAAGATATATACAAATTACTGAATTCCTAATTAATAGAAGTTGTTTCGTAAAAATGGATGAAATGTCTGAAGATGAGGATTTTTTAGAATTAGCAAATATCTTACAACAACCAGAAAGACAACCATAAATATATAGACCAAGGGACAATCATTTTGTGAAGTGGAACAATACTGAATTTGTACAAAGATTTGTGAATAAATTCACTTTCAATTTTAATCCAGCACTCATTCTTCTTGTGAGTTACATTCATATATGTGTTTTTATTTTCTAAAATGTCTTTATATTTTTTCACTAGTTTCACTAAGTCCTTCTTCGGCATGCGTGAAGTTTGGCGTTCTTTATATTATCAGTTTGGAAACACAAGGGAAAAATACGTATAACCTCTAAAAATAATAATTTTAGAGTAAAAATGCCAAAAATGACATTTTATATAGCTAATTTATTTTCTAATAAGAGAAACAAAGATACACTACGTATTTAGTAAAATTAAAATCTGGCAACCCTGAACAATGAAGTTTATCTAAACCGACATTGAGCGGGGTATGTACAATTCATACCAATTTTTAAAGTAAGTTCAACCATTTACCGAGTTCACCTGAACCTAGGTTTTAGCTTGCTTTGTACAATCGGGTCTAAGCATTTTTCGTAGCATTCTTCATTGATTTTTAATATTCTATGTTTTGCCAACTATAAATACTAGACTAGTAGTGTGCGAAAGACATTCTACCATATCTACCATATAGACTCTGCATTTTTATTCTCGTCAAAATTCTGTCACACTATACTATAGGTACATATACTTTGTGCAATATATCTTTCTTATACCCGTATATTACCTACCTTCCTACCTACAATAAAAATTTGTATAAAAAAGATACGAGATGATTAGAAAAATAAATATTTAATTTTTAAAATTTTCTTTGAACATAAATTTTAACTTAAACTACATAAAAAATATATATCAAGTCCTTGTAAAAGTTTGACACCGTCTATACCGGGTGTCCAAATTAAAGTGTTACAGTCAAATACAGCCGAAAATATGCATTTTAGCCTGATTAAATGATAATTTTTCGGTAGAAAGTTTCTCAACGGAATTATGTTTTTTGGGGTTTTGAATACGAGGCTGAAGTTTGTTGCCTCGTAGCAGTGCCGCTTCAGGTCGAAAAACGCAAAATTCCTCAAAATTTTCGAAATTTTTCGAGTTTTCCGCTTATATCATGAAAACGATGCATCGTATGGAAGATGTCGTTCTGTTCAAAGTTAAATAACATAAAATTTTGCGTCGAAAACTTTTCCTAACTTTTAAATTGGACCGATTTATAAGGTCGCTATCGTTAATCAAAAAAAGCCAATTTTTAGCAACTTTTGTGAAAACTGCAAGAAATTCACTTTTAGATATCTGTAATGTGAAAACAGCCACTCTACGTAAAAAACTTGTATAACAAGAGTTGTAATTCATCAAATTTTGCGTTTAATGAGCACTGAAATTTTAAATTTGTATCAGTATATACGCATGTTTTGATCATTTCTTTCAACCCTAAATTGAATTACTAACTCCCCCTCTCTCTGAAACCCCCTTCTTAACACTAAATTCCTTTTCCCTCCTTCTACTGCAAGTCTAACTTAAGGATTTATAAATATTATGTTGATGTAATAAGAAGTAATAAGTACACACAACTTTGTAGTGGGCCCCAGATTGGCCCCAAATGGGCTTTGAACAACTGTTCAGTTTCCTAATGTATTGAGCAGCTCCCTTAAATCTCCACTGTACAAAACCTGTTCAACCTCAAGACAAAACGAATGAGAGAAATTGATGGGGCTGTAACTGTAACAGTCAAAGTGTGCCCTCTGACAGCTCTGGCGTAAGCGTGTCCTGTCATAATCTTCTCAGCATCCCAAAGAACATATAATTCTATTGAGAAATCTTTAATCGAACTTATGTTACGAAACAGGTACTTTTGAACACCATTTGATCAGACTATAAAAAAAAGTTTCTCACAAAAGTTTTATAGTTTTTTGGGGAAAACATTTTAACGAAATTCATTTTTTTATAGCTGACCCTAATATGGCCGTATCGAGAGGGACTTTTTTTATTTCAAATTAGAACCCTTTTTTACATATTCTTAAAGTTCATAAAAAAATAAGAAACTTTTAAAGGAAACATTTTTTTTATTGAACTTTTACTTATTGAGTAACACCTACTTGAAAATTTTGCAGCGCGAAAAAATGTTGGCCATATTATGGTTATGGTTATGGAAAGATTTTAGCCAATATGTTTACCCCAAAAAATATAAGACTTTTGTTTGAAACATTTTTCTATAAAAGGTGGTATTTAACTGTAACATTTTAATTTGAACACCCGGTATAAACGAAGTGCATTTTACCGCCGGAGGCGCCACTTGGCGGTGTTTGTAAAGGCACAGCTGATAACGTTTTATTAGCTCATTTTTTTTCTTGAATTAGAATATTGTTAAGGGATGAATCTAAGTTTATCTAAGAATAATTTTTATTTTTTTCCTATGAAGCACGAAATTAGGTCGTAAAAATCCTCATTTTTCGACTTTTTGGGGCACTCTGCCAAAACAACATCTGAAAAAAATTCAAAATTTTGTTCTAAGACAAATCTTTATAATTGTTTTTTCTAGACATCCCAAAAGCATTATTTTTTAAGAATTGAAAAATGAGGCTGGTATCTGTTATGAGCCGACTCTCTACATTAGTGTCAAAACTCGAGTGTTAGATTCCCCTTAATGATTGTTGAGTCGTTTGTTTTAGATCTTTGTCAGAAAAATATGTTTGTAAAGCTTTAATAAACTTATGATACTAGCATATGTGAAAGTAGGAATTATTACATTGTTATATAATGTTTTTACGGAATCAAGAGAGGTTAATAGTAACACACAGAGTGAAATAAAATATCATTTTGTATTTAGTTGCTAGAATTATGAATCTTTTTTATTCATAAATAATAGTATATTTTACAACAGAAACTTAAATATATTTCCACAAGCCTATTACTACAAGATTGTAGTAAAATTTTCTAGTCTCATTAGAAATATTTTATATTATGAAATATTATATTATAAGCAATATGTAATTTTAAAGGTTTCTTTCTTAAAAAAAAATACTTGAGTTTAAATTTAATTTGTAGGTATAAATTTATCAAATCGTTAAATGTTTTAAATATGTTTTTTTTTACGTTCATGCAAAAAAACAAAACTTTATTAAACTTTATTTAGTGAAAAAACTGGTTCTTTATTGCACTAGTGTAATAAAAATTTTATTGCACTCATCTGTCATTTTATTACAGCGTTTTATGATCATGACAAATATAAATATTCAAATCGACGCCAAATATTTAGCCCATTTTCATTTTCTGTGAGATTGTATTACGTTTTAAAAACAATTGCATATTTTATATTATTTTCAATTATTTAATAAATAAATTGATAAAAAATGTATTTTATTAAAAATGTCATTACAAATTATAAACACAAACGTAAATAAATGCCTCAAACAAAGGTATACGATCACGGCTACTATGATTTGGATAATACAACTGCAGTTCTAAATCAAATATTTTTTGGTTTTTGCATGAACGAAGAAAATATATTGTAGGTAACTCGTGCAAAAAGTGTTTATTGCATCCGCGACAATTTCACGTCGCGTGCAATAAACACTTGCTTTTGGCACTTGTTGCATAAATAACTATTTATTATCTATTTAACATTGACTTTCTATTATATCCTTTTTCATGATTTTTTAAAATATATTTATGTGATTGTAAAAAAAATCTTGTATGCAATTCGAGCGATAATTTGCTGCCCTTATCCTCAATAACATTTTCTGCCCTTAATGTACAAATAGCTATTGAGGTAATCTAATTATGCCGAAGAACAAATATTTGATTAGAGAGAAAAATATTGGGTTATACTCTCATCTCTTACTAGGTATAGATAAATTATATTAGATCGTAAAATCCTGCAGGAAATTATGTATTAAGGATGTGTAGGTACACATACTTTATAAGAACATGTGTTTATTACTCAATATCCTAAATACTCTAATGAATACTAATACTCCATTAAGGCTGCAGTTTCACTGTATTTTTCCTATAAGAAGCAGGCGTTCACCATTTCCGACTGCATTTAAATTCCGCCCAATGTATTAAAATAAATCTTCTACCAGCTTAAAATACAGGGTGAGGCACCGAGAACGAAACAGATCGCATATCTTGAAAATACATTTTTTTTTTGGAGAAAATGCAAAAAGAGGTCAGTTTTTAATTCAAAGGGGACATCTTCCGATCATATCCTCAACTATCCTACATTCCTCCCCACCCCTCTGTCACTATTACCAATGAAATTGAAATAGGGAAAGTACTAAGTGTGACACATCATTGAAATGATAATTTTATAAGGAATTTGACTGTGTGACAGTTTATTACGTAACTTTTTATTTTGGCGCCATCTTGCGGGAAAAGTTTCCGTATTTTAAATAATGATACTTCATTTGAAAGTAAAACTCATTTAATAGACAATTCATAATAAAAATAAAAAAAAATAATAGAAAAGTGAACATAAAAATTAAATTGAAAAATTTAGGACGACTCCCATAATTAGAAACTAAATTACTTCAAAGTAAATGCTCAAAGCGTTGTCCATTAACTTCCATATACGAATATAAATTATTCTCAAATCTCTGTCTGACGTTTTGGAGCATTTCTGGAGTTATTTAACGACATTCGGTAATAATACGTTCACGTAACTCTTCTAAGGTACCTGGCTGAGAGGCGTGTATTTTACTTTTCAGATATCCCCATAAAAAGTAATTTAAGGAGGACAGATCAGCAGATCGTGGGGGTCATTCAATAAATCCTCTTCGTCCAATCCAATGTCTAGAAAAGTTTTCATTTAAGTACTGACGAACCGCTGCAGCAAAATGTGGAGGAGCCACGTCCTGTTGAAATATTAGGTGATATTCAAGGTATCGGTTATCGTTTTCTATTATGTCTGTTAACAGTGGATCAACGGTGTTTTCGAGTAATTCCAAATACATATCCCCAGTTAAAGTACCTGGTAAAAATAATGGACCAACAATACGATCGCCAAATATTCCAGCCCAAACGTTTAACTTTTTTGGGTGTTGAGTATGCGTTTCATGAAATACTCTTGGATTGGAATCTAACCAGTATCGACAATTATGTCGATTGACAGTCCTGTTAACATAAAAACTGCATTCATCTGAAAAACAAATGTTATAAAGAAAATGTGGATCTTATATAGCATGCTCGCTCATGATTTCACAAAATTGCAAGCGGCGATCAAAATCGTCTTCGTTAAGTTTCTGAATTAAATGAATTTTATAGGGATGGAATTTGTTGGCTTTCAAAATTCTCCTGACGGTACGGTCACTTACTTCAAATAATCCTGCAAGCTTTCTTGTACTAAGAGTTGGATCTGCAACAACTTGTTCTAAAACGACTACCTCTACGGCTTCGTTTCTTACTGGATTTTGAACAGATCCTATTTATCGAAATTTTGAAATAAGTTCCAAAACGTACTTACGTTTAACCTATTTGTTTGGGTGTCGCTCATTGTAAATTGTACAGGTAGTGTTAGCACATTAGTTATTTTTTAAATAACATTCAACAATTTCTACTCTCTCCTGAACAGAATAAACCATTTTTGTTTTACTCGCTAATAGACTTGAAGTATCAATGACGCTAAACTAAAAACCAGACCTGGTAGTTATGGATATAAAAACCTTTATTTATTTTACGAAAACATAGGCGTAGTAAGTTCAATTTTATTCCAAAGGTAATTATGCATTAAAATTTTAAATTTGACTTTCACTTGACAATACGCTTATTTGAACTGTCACATGTCAAATAGTCAAATTCCTTATAAAATTACCTATTCAATGATGTGTCGCACTTAGTACTTTCCCTATTTCAATTTCATTGGTAATAGTGACAAAGGGGTGGGGAGGGATGTAGGATAGTTGAGGATATGATCGAAAGATGTCCTCTTTGAAATAAAAATCGACCTCTTTTTGCATTTTCTCCAAAAAATGTGTCTTCAAGATATGCGATCTGTTTCGTTTTCGGTGCCTCTCCCTGTATAAGGTTTGGAGAATGAAATATCCTATTTTTCATTTGTCCTGTTTATACATTGAATTAAAAAAAAAATCATAAAAAATTATTTTAAAACCAATGTTAAAAAGTAGGAGATTTCATTCTAGATATTTTCCCGTCAAAATATTTCTAAATTTAATTGGATATTTTTCAAATCGAAGCGGAAATACTATTAACAAATATTTGAGAAATTTATTTGTCAAATTAGAGATATTCTATGAATACCTGTAATTGTGTAGTTCATCTATTTTTAAGAAAATGTCACCACATAAAAACAATGTAGCCACTCTGTTTTAGAGATGGTTTTAATAGGTGAATGATTGTTTAGAGGTACCAATTTTTGAATCAGTAATACGGCTGTATGTCGTCTTTTTCTGTTTCGTGTTTTTCATAATATGTTCGTCTCGCTTCGTTCCAGCTACAAAATTATCGATTTATTTTCCCTGTGTATGAACAATGTTGGCCACGTTGCCAAATGTACATTAATTATCGTTTTATACGATAATTTCACAATTTTTTCTCGGACGAATTTCATTTATAAATTGGTGAAATACAGGAAAGGAAAGGAATTTTATTGCATTTCGATGTAATTTGAATCCGAATGATCTGGCATCACTGTATGGTATGCACGTAATAATATTTGCAGGATTGCTTTCTTCTTCTGAATGTTATTTTATCTTTATAATGAACCTTATTTCTGAGTTAACACGTTGACTGCTATGTGTATATACCCATGTATATGTCCCATTAGTGCGTAATTGTACAATATTTTAATTTGTGTCAAAGACACGCAAACAAATTTCAAAGAAAAGTTACATGGATTTGAAAAATACATATTTTAAAAATATTTTTGGATATACAGGGTGTTACATTTTACCTGACATATTTTTTAAATAGAACAACATGTATTTTATTTCAACTTTAGAATGGTTTGGTAATACTGTATTCAACCCTAGAATGTTTTAAAAAAATATTACAGGTTTGCCAAGCAATTAAATGTTTATGAAATTAGAGAATGTTGCTGATCCCAAATTAAATTATCATAATTTAGGTAGGATTACATTGATTTTAAAATTGTTTAATATACAAACTTATAGCACATTAAGATAACGAATAGTGGCGATAGTGCTGGATTTTTTTTAAACTGAGTGTTTTGTAACATGCCTTAAATATGGCTAATTTTAAGTTCAATTTACTCAAAAGACAACACCCGGTATAATATTTTAGCAGACAATTCCTTATACATTTGCCTATCTAACGATACCAACATGATGGAACATAACACATATGCGGGGTGTTCCATCAGTGCGTAATTGGTCGATAGCTTTTTTTTTTTATTAGAAATACGAAAAAAAATAATATAAAAGTTGTATGACCATATGTAAAAATTATTGTCAAATATACAGGGTGGTCCATAATCGAGATGTTGACCAAACCTATACTTTTTTAAGGCAAAACACCCTGCAGGTAGTTAAATAATAAATTTTTATTAACATAATTTTAATTGACTGCATTCATTTGTTATGTTATATAAAGAGTGTGTCAAAACGCGAGAATATGATTTTTTTAATTAATTGGTGGTATACCATACAAGGTATTCCATTTAAAAAATTGAGAAAATCGTAACCTCACATTTTGACACACTGTCACTCATAATAACCACAAACTAGTAGATTATTTGTTGTTACAACAACCACACGTAGTTTAATAAGCCAAAAGGACGATCCAGGCGACAGCCGCCAGTTTCATAGTTCACCAGCGTGAATGTAGAAGAAAATTAGGGACCGGCGCGCAAGCCGTGATTTTTCGATCCAGAGCGAGCGGTATTCGACTAAATTTTGTCATTACGTGGGATTATGGAGAAGTTGTTGTTAAAAATAAATTTGAAATTAATTTAAAATTAATTTCACGTAATACCCTCCCATCACCCGAGAAAAAATTAGAATGTAGAGACAATTTTTTTGTTAAACTCTCCTACCCAATAAGTGTCGGGGTCAGATGATAAATAACAAAGCCACCCATGATTCCAAACTTCTATGCCTGAGAGGGAGGAAAAAAGAACGTGACAACAAACATTTAAAGAAGTTAAAGGGAATCTATAAGAAAGAAGAAAGGGAAAAAGGAGAAACAAAAAAAGAAAGAAAAGAAAACCTAAAAAAAAACAAAGAGCTTCTAAGGAAAAGAGACGAAAAAGAAATTTAAAATCATGTCCAAGGATTAACAAAACCTAAGCAAATTTGCCCTTAAACAAACAAAGAGAAAAGTTAGTAAAGCAAAAAAAATTAGGAATTAATTCCAAGGACCACCAAGTATGCCTCTACCATCTACCAAGCTAAAAACTACGATAAATACAAAATAACCTCCCTTAAACGAAACTAACGATAACTATAATTGAGAGGTTGATCGGAGGCTATCCTCTGATCATCTCAAGATCGGGTAAGACCACCTATTCCTGAAATGCCCCATGAAGGGTTTCCTGATGATATTGCAAATAACATATGTTAAATATGCGTGAACTCAGGCGCAGAGTCACCTCGTCCTTTAACCTATGTCTGATTCCTAAAATGGACAATCCGTCTTTAGTTGGAAATCACAGATTCAAGACACCACTTAGCTTCTCGATTGCCAGCAATATGATAGCCGCGAACCGGTAAAGATATAGCTCCTACGGGCTAAAACAGTTAATTAAAGATTAACCCGTATAAGTTACAAAAGTTAAATCCAGTATGAAGAGAAAAGCGTAAAAACCGGATGATTTAAAAAGATGGCCCGGAAAGATACACCACCCACATTTCAACTACAAATAAGAAGATAACTGCAGCCACTCCCCCTTGAAGTACCCTCATTCAAACCCTCGTTACCCTAGGGCCGAACTGAAATTCAAATGGAAATATTCAATATTCTATAAGATCAAGCAAAAAGGGCAGACTTTTAAATAATAAAATGCAAAAATAAAAGTATATAAAAGGTGGAACTAGGATGCTGGTTTCCCAAGCAGTCAACAGATCCGACTAGTTAAAATAATTATTATTTATAAAATTTCCATTTTTGCTATTTTCATATTGATTAGGTTTTGCTTCATTAAATGAAGATGCTGCCGATGCACTCAATTTTGGTTTATAACCTGAATAATGTCCCTTTTACTTGAATATGGCCTAAACCTCTCCTATTTCTTTTCTTTCGGACTCCTTCTGCATTCTTAGTTTCACCATTTCACCTAGTGGTTTCGTATAAGTATTGTAAGTTATTTAAAGAATGCATAGTCACGCTAAAAGAAAAACACGTTTGTTTTATATTTTTTTCTTTCTATGACATCTCTCTTTGGTACCGTAATCTGGGGTGAGATCGGACATGTAGTACGAGTTCGGACAATGGTGCGCGGCGTGGGAAATGACGTGACTACGAGCACGTTTTTCATTGGCGAAGTTTTTTGCATGTGTTTACATGTCCAATATTGTCTCATTTCACTCCAGTTAGGTAGAAATTGCCGCTAGAGAAAGTTTGTGGTAAGTACGAGATATTTTGATATGGGTCGTAATTTGCATATTTTTTATAACGTTAGAAACAAACATCTGGGGGAAGGGATCTGTAAGCAATTGAATCGTAATTTTTCATATAATGTAGGTTTATATGTTTTCTAATGATTCATAAATAATTATAATTTATTTTTTCATTCCCGAATTTTTTTTTCTTGTTATAGAAAAAATATAGCTTTTCGTGGGGCGAGTTCGGACACCATGCCCAGAAATTACAGGCGTCCTCTTGGCGTAAAACAAAGATCCAACTATGCCAAAGAGGCTTTAAATAAGGCTGTTGAAGATGTCAGGACTAAAAGGAAGACCCTGAGGGAGGCAGCAGAGTTCTACAACATACCAAAATCGACAATAAATGACAAAATGACAGGTAAGCACGCTAAAAAAAGTGGCGGGCAAACCAAATTAAGCCAAGAACAAGAGAGTGAACTGGCACAAGGAATTTTAACTTCCGCCGAATGAGGCTTCCTCTTAACTAGGCTGGATATTCGCCTAATCGTCAAATCATATTTGGACAGATCCGGAACAAAAATCACAGGATTTAAAGACAACATGCCCGGGGAAGATTGGTTTTATGGATTTATGTTTAGACATGAAATTTTATCGGAGCGCCTTGCACAAAATATCAAGAGGAGTAGAGCAGAAGTCGATAGGCAAAAAGTTCAAGAATATTTTGATAACATTCAGCCTGTTATGGGACCTATTCCTCCAGAGAACATAATTAATTATGATGAATCCAATTTAACTGACGATCCTGGAAGATCAAAGGTCGTTGGTAAAAAAGGATCCAAACTTATAAATAGAATTATTGATTCTTCTAAAAGCAGCACGTCAATTATGATGGCTGCTAGTGCTTCAGGTGTTTTGCTGCCTCCGTATGTCGTATACCGAGCTCTTCATATTTACCCAACTTGGATAGAAGGGGGCCCAGAAGGCACTGTATACAGTAGATCGAAAAGTGGGTGGTTTGAGACATCAATATTTGAAGACTGGTTTTTACTAGTGGTTTTGCCATATTTCCGCAAGTTAGAAGGGCGAAAGTTGTTAATTGGCGACAATCTTTCCAGTCACTTGTCATTGTTTGTGATTAAGCAATGTGAAGAAAACGACATTCATTTCATTTTATTACCCCCATATGCCACCCACTTGCTGCAACCTCTGGATGTTGCGTTTTTTGGCCCCATGAAGAAACACTGGCGTGCAAACTTGACTGATTGGAAAATGATAAATAAAGGTGTCCTGCCTAAATCAGAATTTCCTCGTCTTTTAAAGAAAACTTTAGAATCTTTGGGCCCGAATATCGACAAAAATATCAAATCTGGTTTTAGAGCTTGTGGAATTGTTCCATTAAACGCTGAAATAGTTTTGGAAAAGTTGCCCGGAAAGACAGCAGAAAAGGATAACGCTACTGATCACTGGAGCCAAAGTTTTTCCGAATATTTAAAAGACTGTAGATGGGAGGAAAAAAGCGAAAAACCGAGGAGAGGTAAAAAGCTGAATGTTGCCCCTGGAAAAGGTGTGAGAACAGAAGATCTTCCCCAAGAAGAAAATATCATTTTTGAGGAGAGTGATGTGGAAAACATTTGCGTAAAAGAGGAAGAAAACGTTTATGAAGACGAAAATGAAATGTCTGTATTTGAGCAACCTTCTACCAGCACTTATGAGAAAGAACCAGAAGTTGATCAAAATCTCATTGAAGTGGGAGATTTCGTTGTAGTTTCCGTTCCTTGTGAAGACCAAAAAAAATTTCGATATTATGTTGGTCTTATAGATAAAATTGTTGATATAAAGGAAGAGCTTTCTTTAGTAAAATATCTTAGAATAAAAGGCGAAAAAAATAATTATTTTATATTTCCCGATATTTCTGATGAGGGACTTGCGTTTAAAAAAGATATTTTAAAAAAAAATCTTCTAAAAGAAATAAGAAGAGGAAGGCACTTTTTTAAGCACCTTCCCGACAACATCAAAATAGAATAGTGAGTTTATTGCAATGTTCTTTGTTAATAACATAGTTATTACGTGTTTTTTTAAATGTTTTTATGTTTTTTGGAAACTTATTTTAGTTTTATTGTTTATGTTCTTGGTTAATAATATAGTTATTACGTGTTTTTAAATGTTTTTATGTTTTTTTGGAAAAATATTTGAGTTTTATTACTTTAAATAAAATTGTTCGTACCGAAATTGTGTTTGGACCCCCTATCATCCCTAAGAAATTTTTTTTATGAAATCTGTATATATGTATATTTAATTATATTTGTCCGAACACACTCTTACTATAAATTAAGTTTGGATTTTCCTATAAATTAAAGGTGATCCGAACTTAGACCACCCATAGGGGTGAGTTCGGACACCTTTCAATAATAAAAAAAAAATAGAATTTTTTAAAATATGCAAAAAACAAATACTGTATTCGATAGAGGAAGGTTTAAGGTTCTTATATTAATTTTTTCAGATTTTTACAAAAATCTAGCCTCTTGCTATTAAGAAAAAACCTTTAAAATGTGTCCGATCTCACCCCAGATTACGGTATTATTTCTAGTAGAGTAAAAATCAAATCCAATTTTCAGCAAATAAAATCTGAAATATTAACCACTTTTTTGATTTCGTTTAAAGGCATTTCTTAATAAGCTTACCTTAACTTAGTAGAACATATTTATGTTACCAGAGCATTTCTTTATAAGGTTTGGTTACTCTGATGACGTCATATGTTACCAAAACATATCTAATGAAAAATTTCTTTATAAGCTCACTAGAACATACTATAATAAAAAATAAGCTCACTAGAACATACTATAATAATAAAAAAAAAATAACAAAATCAAAACATCCTAATGTTGTAAATTTTTATTTATTAGGCTATCTATATTGTTTTTTTAAGAAGTTGGTATGACTGAAATATCAGTTGAGAAAGGGAGAGAAGAGAGTGAACATCGAAAGCGTTAGAAGTCGAGGTGAAGTCCATGAAAGCTAACTTTTTTAACGTTATTGTTATATTTCTTTTTGTTAATACATTCCTAGTTTATGTTTTAAGTGCCCTATTCTCTAATTATCACCCTTACTAGCCTAACTCTAAAGCATCTTGACGAGAATCTAAGTTTGGCTAAAGCCCCGAAGAGAAAAAAAAGCCAACACTAAAATTTCTAAAATTCAAATTCCGTTTAGAAATCCCCAAACCTAAATTAAATTTGACATTCAATAACAGGGTTACCACAGTATGTGTGACATTACAGTAACCACAATACCAGAGAATGGGTCCTATGATTGAACGTTTACGTTATCCGTAACGTACATGTTAGCATGGGCGTCGTTTGGGGGGGGGGGGGGGGGGGCAAGGGGGGGCAGTTGCCCCCCCTGGCTTTTAGCGACATAATCAACAACGCGTAAGATTATGCATACGAACAACAATCTCATATAGAAATAATAATATTAAGGCTAATATAGTTGAAGAATATTATAGGTTAAATATATTTATTGAATATCGTCGGTCTAAGATGCAAATGGCCTAACTCCTAAAATATAAGTTTTTCAGGAAACGCAAAAAATCCTTTAGACCTAACCTTAATGTAAAGGGGTTATACCTACAAAATGAGTCATGTACTTTTTGGCGCGAATATTTAAAATAGGCCATTTGAATCGACAGTACAGATCTTTAACTAAGAAGTAGCCAAAAAACGTACCTTTGGTAAAAAGTGGAGTTAGGCCATTTGCATCTTAGGCCGACGATATCTGGATTCCCTTATTACGTCGCTTACATCACGCTTTTCCGAAGGCTCTGTTAATTTTCCTTAAGCCTATTACATCCCAAAAGCATAAAAACAATACTTTTTTCACTACCGATTAGAAAATGAAAGTAGTGGAAAAATTTGGAATCGACAATTTTGAAGCTGAATACCAAACTAGAGTACGAAAGAGCTTTCTGCACACAATGAGCTTTTCATTAATGATATAGCATCCAAACATTGTGAATTTTCTCCAGACATAAAAAGTGGTTTAAAAAATATTTATGGCTCTTCCACCAACGACAGAGTTAATCGAAAGAACGTTTAGCACGCTAAGGCATGTTAAAACATGGTTGCGATCTATTCGATCAGTGCGAAGTCATGGTAGGGAAAGCAAAAGCGATACTAGCGCAAGCTGCGGATAATTCGAGTACTTTAGGGCAATATTTTATAATTTTGGCGTATCAAATACATGTATACATTTTACTTTTTACTAAAAAATAGGTTAAAAACAACAAAATAAGCAACCGGAGTTGCTATGTTGCAAATTATACTAGCAAAAAAACTGTAAATTATATAAATTTTCAGTAGCAAAATCGAAATTAAATCAAAAAAATAAATAGACAGCTATATAATAAGAAGAAAAAATTATTATTTTATGATATTCTTCAACATCCCTTAAGTTTTAAATGTTTATCAAATGATTAGATTTCTGCCTTTAATTATTGTATATGGCTGAAATGCAATCTTATGACTTATTGATAGGAAACCAGTTAATCATTAATTTCTATGGGTTCTTTCGAATTAAAAATGAAGAAAATATAAATTACAATCGCAAATATACCAATTATTTTTGTTAATACGTTTTAATTCTACGTTATTATATAATAGTAGTGTTTTTATTTTGAAATTATTTAACCTATTCTTCAATGACAACTTATTAGGCTTAGGCAAGATCTCATACATTTTCTCGTAATTACCTACCTATGTTTTATTATTGATTTTTATTGATTATACTACTTTTTTTAGCTGAAATAATAAAAAATATATAATAATAATATTAATAATTTTTTCACTTGTTTTATAAATCCATATACTTTTATTTTGTCTTTTTTTGTTGGATTGTTTTATTTATTAGAGACTTGTTATGACAACTTAAGTATCAATTCTGTCAAATAGGTCAGTGACATTGTTAGGGTTACTACTACAGTTCCACTCCCCCTTAGCTTCGCTATTCAGTGACATATTAGATTAATTTTGTTCTGTTTGAAAGACTTTCTTATGATGGATTCAATTGTTGTGTGACGTCATGGCTTACTTCCGATTTTTCCGAAAATAACAGATTTTTTTTATTTTTAAAAGGAAAGCCTTTTTTTATTGCAAATTTAAATTTCTGGGACATTTTTGTATAACAATCGTGTATTGACAATTTTCTGCCAGCTGTCAAAATGGCCGCCATATTGGATAATACTTTTTTCTAAATATGTTACTATTCATTCGTTTATGGAAAAACATATAAGAATGTACGAACTTTATAAAATCTTTTTAGGTTTCAAAATTCCCATTGAGACCCATTTACCGTATACAAGTGGCGTATCTAAGAATTTTTATTATAAGCAAACGTTTAATAATTCTATCCGCTTTTATCTTCGTTGTTAATTGAGATACTGGAATGAAAACTTATTTGTTTAAAAGCTTGGGACAAATACTCTCATATACTGGATTCAATTGGTGTGCGACTTCATGGCTTACTTCTGTTTCATCAGAAATAACAAAATCTCAATTTATTTTTAATTTTTAAATAAAAACCCCTGTTTTTATTGAACATTTGAATTTTATGGACATTTATGGATAATAATCATGTGTTGAAAATTTTTTGTCGGATGTCAAAATGATCATCATATTGGAAAATATTTTTTTAATATGTTACTGAAAAAATTTTCAATACACGCTTCTTATACAAAAATGTACCAGAAATTCAAATTTTCAATAAGAAAAAGGGTTTACTTTTAAAAATAAAAAATAAATTGCGATTTTCTGTTATTTCTGGAAAAACCGGAAGTAAGTCATGACGTCACAGAATAATTAAATCCATCATAAGAAAATTCTCTGTTAAGTTTAATTTTCTTTGTTTTTCAATAAACATACTAAATTTTTTTAAAATTTTGCCCCCCCCCTATAGAATTGTGTAACGACGCCCATGCATGTTAGGCTGAGTTTTAACAGTAACTAGGCAAGTTCGTATGATGAAAAACTCTTTTCAATACATAACTGTTATTTTCCGCTTGTTATGTTCTAATTTAACAGTTTTTCATCATACGAACGTGCTTCATTACTGTTAAAAGTCGACCTAACATGTACGTTATGGATAACATAAACGTTCAAGCATAGGACCCACTATCTCTGCACAATATTGTAACAAAGTATGTTGTAGTAAGCTTATAAAGAAATGCACTAAATTTGGTAGATATCCAAAATAAGGCTTAGCGTGAGGCCATTTTGTCTATCTACGCGACCGATTTGTTTTGTACAGCTTATAATGGAACAATTATTATTTACAGCTTAGTTGGCCTGGGGGTCGCTGGTAGAAAAACATTAAACCGGCGAAAATTATAACTGGTGATCACAGACCAGACGTGTGCCAGTCGGCGTGGGGGTATGTAATGTTTATGTACCTTTTAAAGCATGACGTGTAAAAGATAATTATTATTTAAGGCGAGAGTTTAATTGCATTTAACTTTAGTTCCAAATGAATTTGAAAATAATACAAGGTGAATAGCTAAGATTTGGTAGACATTTTTGAAATAAATCAGAGCAGTTATCAGGGCTCGGAAAAACAGACAATTTGCCACCCCATATATTTTATTGCGTAACATAGAGTATATTAAATTTGTTTGATTTAAATTGTCTCGCGTTTGTTTTTAAATGGCACACAGGCGTTTATAAAGTCTATTTGATTTAAATTTATTTAAAATTATCATGAACCAGTTTTTTTTAAATAAAATAAAAAGTATGTTAAAATCATTTATGTATTTAAAAAAATATATGTAATGCATAATAAACATTTAAAAAGGGCAAAACCTAAAAGTACTTGTACAAAATTGGATTACACCGAGCCTTTTAAAATCTGTTAAAGAGAAAAATAAAATGTACAAATATTTATCAAAACATCCAACAAATATTCAATTACAACAAAATTATAATCAGTATAAAAATAAACTAAGCAGACTAATTGAAAAGGCCAAAAAATTGTACGTACAAAAGGAAATAGAAAAAAATTCTAACAAGTCAAAATCTTTATGGAACTGTGTCAATCATATTTGTAACAAAACAAAACCTAAAAAAATAATAAAAAGTATTAATATACAAAATCAAATAATAAATGATAAAAACGTTATTGCTGAAGAGTTTAATAAGTTTTATTGTGAAGTTGGGGAGAACTTAGCGAGTCAAATTGTAGAGCCTAGCAATTTCCAAGAAAAAACTATTGCAATAAATAACAGCTTATTTTTGTATCCGACTAACGAGGAAGAAGTTCTTAGTTTAGTAAAATCTTTAAAATCAAAAAAATCACCAGGTCAGGATAATATTAACTCAGACCTTTTAAAAAACGTATGTAATCAAATCGTATCACCTTTAGTACACCTCATAAATAGTACGTTTTGCACAGGATGTTTTCCAAAAATATTCAAAACCGGGTTAATTAAACCGTTATTCAAACGAGGAGACGTTGAAAAGATTGAAAATTATCGACCGATCTCTTTAATATCTAATGTAGCCAAAATCCTTGAGAAAGCTATCTAGTGGTATTATTGATAAAAATTGGCTTCAACGTTAAATTCGTCAGCCAGTTCTCTCGTATCAACAATAGTTTCATCAAAACTTTTATTCGATCGAAGATCCTGAAAAAACTTTTTGCAATTTTACAAAAGATCAAGTGCAGATGCTAGACCATAATCTTTTATCTGCAAAAATTTACCTATTGGATTAATACAGTTTAAAATTTTATACCAAAGAACTATTGAACACAAGAATTTAAATTATTTAATAGAGCCTAATAAACCCAAGGCTTCCCAGGCAACACACTTTGATATAAATTACGTATTTTTTTAGCTATTACCATACGTTTGAATACAGTTGATGTACTACCAAATATATTCGTGAAAATGTCCGCCTTATAAATATATATTATTTGTCATATATAAACGCCAATTACTAAGAATTTATCCACCTATAATTAAACGTTTTTACTATAAGTCTATATTAAATTTATAGTTGTAGTATATTTATACGAATCCACTTTGGTATAAAAGACGTTTTTTTATGTACTACAACAGTGGTCGCCAACCTCTCAATGTGTTGAGCTACTTTGTTAATTTTGGAATAAACAGCGAGCTACCCACACGGAAGCCACGTAACGCAACGTAAATGAAATAATCCACAGTTAATTTATCATTATATGTATTTATTTTACTATTTAACTGGTAATACATAATACATAGGTACTAATAATAAACTAATAATAAAATAACTAATATTACTAGTACGTACTTGTTCATAGCTACATTCCTACCTACCAAACGAAGGTGTTTGAAAAATAAACACACAAACTTTTATCTAGCCACAACGGCATGTCACGTAAGATTTAAAAATAGTTAATAATAACAACAAAAAAGTAACGCACTATCATGAACATAAACATTGAAAAATAAAAAATCACGTTCAATGAGAAGGCTGACACTCAGACTCATCGATAATTTTTTTAATGTTTGCCGTATAATTTGATACAGCCATTCGAATACAATTATCCAAATGTTAATCTGTAAGTCGATTGCGATATTTATTCTTAATAAACTTCATATTGGAAAAAGAAGATTCACACAAATAGGTTGAACCATTGTATTTAGAGAAGATAGTAGAACAACCTTATGGACGTTTCATTGGAGGCAATTCTGTCGCGACATCTGTTAGAAATTCATCAAAATATCCCGAACGCTAGCACTACCTGATACTGTCCATTGTCCTCCAAGATAATTTACATTTGTATTGTTTTACTAGTTGATCTAAATACAATGGTTGAACTGAATAATGCTTTCACTTTCAAGGCAACACGGCATAGAACTGAATATTTGTCTTTACTTACAATAGGCCAGCTACATTTGGTACTTGAGACTAACGATTTTAAGGTTAAATCATTTTGAAACTCAATTAATTCCATTTCTGTTGCAGCGATGTCTTCGCCAAAGTTATGCATAACACAAGTTGCAAACTGTTGAATATCAATTTCCATAAAGGGTGAAATAACAAACTGCACTACTAAAGCCATTTCGTTGAAATCCTTAAAACGATTTTTGAAGTTATTCTTCAGGGTAGAAACTATTTCTACATGATATTTGCTGTCATAGGGTTCTAATGGATTTTGAGATATTTTTTCTGCAAGAATAGGAAAATGCTTGGTATCGCTGTTAATTAGGTTTTGTTCCCAAAACTCCAGCTTTTTAATAAATGCTTTTATATCAGAAATCATTTCCGCTAGTTCTTTGTCTCTCCCCTGAAGCTGAAAATTAAGTTCGTTTAATTTCTCTGTAATGTCCACGAGAGAACCAAAATCTCTAAGCCAGATTGAATTTTCTAGTTCCGGAGTCGGTTCATCGCGTTGTTTGAAAAATTGAACTATGCCAAATAGGACATCATTAAAACGTTTCAGCACCCGTCCTCTACTTAACCATCGGACTTCAGAGTGAAGGAGTAGGTCCCCGTATTGACAGTCAACTTCATCGGCCAAGGTTTTGAATAATCTTCTTTGAGCACTAATCTTGTTCACAATTTTTACCACCAGTTTCATAACGTTGTTTATTTTCAGGAAATTTCTACATAATTCTTGCTGATGGATAATGCAGTGGTAACAGAGAAATTGCGGAAAAGTTTCATCTTTACGACATAACGCCACCAGACCCTTATCACAACCCACCATAGCTGGAGCGCCATCGGTTGTCAAGCCTACCACTTTCGATATTGGAATTTTTTCGGAAGAAATAATATTTTTTAAATGAGAAAACAACTCCTGTCCAGTAGTGTGTCCTTTCAGTGGAATATACTTCAAAAGATCTTCTTTAATCGTAAAATCATTAAAAACCATCCTGACGAACACGCTCATCTGGGCAGTGTCAACGACATCTGTTGATTCATCCAGTTAAAGTGAAAAATAAACATAGTTATCTAAGTCAGTTCTTAACTGTAAAAAAAATATCATTGCTCATTACTTCTACACGTCTCATCACTGTATTAGCAGAAAGTTGCATAGATTTTATAGCTGAAACTATCTCGTCTTTATTTCTAAAGTTGGAAAATAACGAATCAGCAGCTTCTAAAAACGCCTGTTTTATCATTTCCCTGTCTTCAATAAGGTTTCTTTTTTTGTGCAATTATGTGGGACACACGGTACGATGCTTCAGTTGCAGCCTTATTTTTGTCGACTGTTCTTAAAAATATTGATTGTTGTCCAATTAACTGCTTTTTTAATTGTTTCAGTTTCTCCTTTCTGGCGACAGAATGTAGTGGGAATGATTTTTCAAAATTAGAATGTACAGTTTTATAATGTCTCTCAATGTTTCCTTTTTTAGTAACGGAGACCGAAGTTTTACATAACAAACACACATTTTTATCTTTAACTTCTGTAAAAAAGTATTGTTCTTCCCATTCCGAATGAAAGTGGTATGTCTTTACCTTCTTACAACTGCTTGCCATAATATTATTTTTTGTTTTTCTCTACTAACCCAACCGCTGGACGTTGGTTACGCGTTCAGTTTTAAACTAAGCGCAATGTCGCCGCGCCGTGCGTATTTATCCCGTTTAAAGCAATCCTGATCGTTCTCGAACACTAACGTGCTGGTCCGGCTGGTAGGTTCTAGCCGTTTCTAGCTTGATGGCGTCAGCGGCAGATCGCTTACCGCAACGTTGCCGCTGTTTGTGTTTAATATTATGACAATTAGATTTTTTTGTGGAATTTTCGGAAGCTTCTCTGATTTTTGCAGTTTGTATTTTTTAAATTAAAATCGTTGTGAGAGCTACCAGAATTGTCTCCGCGAGCTACCGGTAGCTCGCGATCGACAGGTTGGCGACCACTGTACTACAATATACATATGGATACCATTGATATGCTACCCTATATATACGTGAAAATGTCCGTCCTATAAACGTATATTTTTTTATTTTGTATACGTCTAACATTACTACTTTATCTACCTTTAATTATCCTGTTTTACTATATGTCTATATTAGATTTATCTTATATATATATATTTGTATGATTTTTATTAATGTGTAAAATGCTTCTATCTCATATTGTTTTAAATGTATTTCAAACACAAATTAAATAAAGTGATCAAAACAAAATTTCTGAAAGAAGCCATGGAAAAATGTTAATATTTCTTAAATGACAGTTTGTATTTCATCCATAGTAGGTGTGTATACCAGAAATAGGCATTACTCGTGTTTCTATTTTAGTTATTATTGGCTTGAATATTTGGGAAATTTTTTTGATCACTTGTTATATGTACAGAACAATATTTTATTAAAAAAAAATAAACACTAAAATACTGAATAACAAACTAAACGGAACTTTAATATAAAAAAAAAATTAAAATCTTAGCTTAACACTTTGGATGTGTTGTGTCCTAGACGGGCCTTAGCTAACTTAAGCCAATCTTGCATTGCACATCTAATCGTTCGGTCGGTAAAGTTGCTTGTTCACCCCCATTCCTATAACCAAAATATGTAACTCAATTTCAGGTCAAATATTTTCTGAAAGATCCGAAGTTAAATTTGTATTATTTTCTTGCCGAGACAGGGTTATTTTAGACATTTTTTAAATAAAAAACAACTGACAAAAATAAGTAGCCTGAAAAATACGTATAAAAATAAGAGAAACAAAAGTAAGGTTATGCTTTGGAGTTTCTATAACAATTTTACACACTGTACCTAGCTATAAAACAGTAGTTGTTGTAAAATGCAACAATTGTTCGTGTACACGTGTACACAAATGAAAATGGACGAACTTGCTGCCACAAACCATTCCCTACACTGAACAATAATACTACACGTACGCATGAGTACAAATGAGAAAAGACCGTACCACTAGTACGTCATCCTCCATCCGCCATCTAGAAATAGTTCCGCGTGTATAAGGAATTTGTTATAAATATTACAGGTAATATAATTAAAAAAACATGGATGTAATGTTAATAAATATATCTATAAGCTTTTAATTTAAATAAACCTAAATATATACATATTATTTACTTATGTCTACTAGTTCATCGTAAACTGGTAATATGCGATTAAAGTGACTTATATTTAAACGTAGAATAATATAGGTTTATTAACTAGTATCGACAAACAAAAGCGTTTAATTTATCTGTTCAAAAACGTTAAGTATAAAAATGGTAGAAGGTAAACATTTAAAAAATCAACCAAGACGAAATTTAAACGGGAATTATAAACAAAGAACACATATTGTAATATTATGTAAATTTATACGAATTTAATTTAAATAAACCTAAACGTATATTTAGGCCCACTGTGTATGAATAATTCAACGCAAACTAAAAATAGTCGTATATTGTTAACTATATTAAAATTTACAATTATATACCATAGGGTGTATATAAAAAACGTATAATATATCATTTAAAACACGGTATGTATAATAATAGTAAACTGTAAACGTATACGGAATCAACCAATACCAAAATTAAACGAGTATTACGTATAAAATACGTAAGTTATACTAATGTGTGCTGCCTGGGTTATTAAATCATCAATTTCTTCATTTTCATAAATGCTTAGCAAGGCGTCGTATACAACTCCTATATAAAATCTTAAAGGCTTTAAAGACTCTATCCTACTCTCCCATCTAGTATCACTTAAGAGTTTTCAAGTCAAGCGCTGGATATGTATTAGAATATATAGTCCAGTGAAAAGTAGATGTTAAAAAAAATACCTAAATTTTCTGAATCATATTAAAGAAATTAGCGCCTTCCAAAGATGCTTTTACCATATTGTTAACTACTAGATTGAGAGAGTGACTACTACATGGATCGTAGAAAGCTTGCGGATTTAGGTTTTTAATGCTAGATTGCACTACTGATTTATCGCCCTGCATATTAGATCTGTTGTCATATCCCTGCCCTCTTATATCCTGTAAATTTAAACCCAAATTATTAAGTTCTGCAATTATAATTTCAAACATTTGCTTCCCCGTAGACCTTTCAACGGGAATAAAACCCGAAAAGCTTTCAATAATTTTAATTTCAACCTCATCCTGATTGGAATCAGTTTTATTGATTAAAAGAGTCATTTGCTCCACCTTAGAAATATCAGGAGTGCAATCTAAAGTTATCGAATAATATTTGGCTTTTTTATTTCATTAATATAAGATTTCACACTTTGATGCAACAGATCTATTATCTCGTTTTTCCCAAAATAGTGAGCATTTGTTTCTTCTTTTTTAAGAACTCTATATACGTGATGGGATCAAATTCAGATAGCAGCTCAACTATTTTTAAGAAGTTACCGTTATTATGCTCAAAGAGCCTTGGAACCTTGGAAAGCCAGACAATTTTTTACCAGTCTCATCGTATGGAAATCAATAATTGTACTGTGACGAAAGTCTAATTTATTTAAAGTTTATTTATTTAAAAACACACTATTTACAATTTAGTTCAGACGTACTATTTAATTTATGTAATATTTAGACACTAACTAACAATTCTAATTTATTTCTTACACTTTAACTTTTCAATACAATGTTCTACATTAAACTGTCCATAATCAACTGACCGCCGTCTTCACACACGCGATATTTATATCAAGCCAACTCTGTAACCAGAATATTCTCGACCATCGGGATTATTCTAATTCTGACTCAACGGCACACTCCGTCCGTTCTACCTGTTTCTCGAGCCTCAGCGACATTCCCAGAATATGCCATCGCCTCTAGCATGAATCGGCTGCCCAGACATGAAGACCGCGTGCTTAGACAGAGTCGGACTTAATAATTTCATAACAGTACAATGGTTTAGGTAGACCTTGCCTTACCAAAAAGAGTGACAAGAAATGATTTTACAAATGAAAGGCGGCATGCTATTATTATTATTAATATTTTAATTTTAATATTTATAATATTTTTGTCACATTCTGAAAGTGAAAATGCCGCTCCTAAGATTTGCCACCCCGGACAAATGTTCGGGTTGTCAGGCCTTGGAGCGGGTCCTGCATAAAATATTTTAAAATTATACAGACTTTTAAAATTTAGCTATTTTACTTAAGGAGGTCCTTTCGCCACCAATGTTAAATAAAAAATATTAGATTATGACTAAAATTAATTTTTTTCTAATAGTAGATGTCCTTATTTATCTAATAGTGAACTTTTAACTATACCTTACCGTGCAAATTTTTGAGAATTTTTTTTTAAAAAAATGTGTGTGCTTGTACAGTGTCTTATGAGAAAGTAAGACTTCAACAACAATTTTCGAATTATAGTTAATTTGACTATTATTTATTGATTAGATGGAGTAGAAAAAAACTAAAAATAAGGTTTTTGAAATATTTAGGTTTTGTTTTTTACAATAAAATATATAGGTTACCGTGGAATTCAAGTAACCTAGTTGAAAATTTTTTAATAATAATTTCTCAATAAGTTCCACGGTTTACTATATATATTTTATTGTATAAAACAAAATCTAAATATTTCGAAAACCTTATTTTTAGTTTTTTTTCTACTCCATCTAATCAATAAATAATAGTATAATTCGAGAATTGTTGTTGAGGACTTACTTTCTCGTGAGGCACTGTACAAATACTCACATTTAAAAAAAAAAAATCTCAAAAATTTGCAAGGTAAGGTATAGTTAAAAGTTCAGTATTAGATAAATAAGGACTTCAACTATTAGAAAAAAATTAATTTTAGTCATAATCTAATAACTTTTTTTTTAACATTTGAGGCGAGAGGTGTGGCGAAAGGACCTCCTTAAATACATCGTTTATTTTTTTTAACATTGTTTTAAAATAGTAGCTTGCGTTTACCATTTAATTTCTTTGGAAATTGAAATTAAATATATACTGATTTTTACAATAACATACCTGTTTGTCGAAGCTTTGTGTAACTTTAAAAAGCCAAAGAAAGTATTTGTGAAGGAAGACTTACGTAAAAATAATGATTTCTTTATCACCGTCCAGACCAGTTCAATTCACTGACACATATTCGGTGTCCTTTTATTTGATTTTCAAAGCCTTGAACTGAGGTAAACAAGTATGTAGTCGAAAGGTTAGATTATCAAATATATACAGTATGGTTCAAATGAAAGGAATAAATTCATTATAATGGAAGTAGTTGGTTTTCCGAAAAAATGCTTGGACAGGTCAATTTTGTTTTCTCAAAGCGCAATTTTTTAAATAGAATTCAATTTTCCCCCACTTCCCATTTTTGGGCAGTGACGTCATTGACAATTTTTTTAAATAGTAACCCCCATTTTTTTTCTTGATTTTGATAGATCTTGCAATTTCCTACTCGGAAACATAATATTTGAAATATCTTACATAACAATTTTTTTTTGAATAAAAGTCATTTAAAGATCAGACACATAAATTTTATTTTATTTTGAGAATACAATAAATGAATAAAAGATAATTATTTGTAATTAAGTGCTTAATCTAACAAAATAATAATAATAAATAATAATAATAAAGAATTTGTGAAATTGTCATTAAATTATTTTTCATTATTATTATTATTTTGTTAGATTAAGCACTTAATTACAAATAATTATCTTTTATTCATTTATTGTGTTCTCAAAATAAAATAAGATTTATGTGTCTAATCTTTAAATGACTTTTATTCAAAAAAAATTGTTATGTAAGATATTTTAAATATTATGTTTCCGAGTAGGAAATTGCAAGATCTAACAAAATCAAGAAAAAAAAATTGGGTTACTATTTAAAAAAATTGTCAATGACGTCACTGTCCAAAAATGGGAAGTGGGGGAAAATTGAATTCTATTTAAAAAATTGCGCTTTGAGTAAACAAAATTGACCTGTCCGAGCATTTTTTTGAAACTACTACTACTACTACTACCAACTACTTCCATTATAATGAATTTATTCCTTTCATTTGAACCATACTGTATATATGAATTCTTAAGTGAATGTTTTATATTTTATTTTTCACCGGTTTAAGAGTTATTGCTCTTTTCGTGAGAACTAATTTGTCGGCATAGTCCTCCTTCAAATTTTCAGGAACTAGTTGTCGAGCCGCATTTACGGTTCATATATTTTAAATCTGTTGTTCCTAATATTCCGTCGAAGAAATGATAAAAATCGTACAAAATAAAATTGATATGATAATTGTTGCAATTAAATTTTTGAAATACTGGAACTGATGCTTGGTATCTTAAATTCTTACTACCGCAGCTCGTTCTTATCACATTTGAGTGATATCATCATCATCTGAATTAGGGCGTGGTTCAAAGCCCACTTGTACTGAAGCTCTAGGCTTATTGTACTTTGAGTGATAAATAATAGCTGCATAAAATTTTTTTCGATAACAGAAGGTTTGATTATTGATACTGAACTCCTGTATCTATTAATAATTTTATTCTAGGGTGAGAAATTTCTATATACTGTAAAGGGTTTTTCGAAAAATTATTTATTTCTATTATCGTTTCACTTTTGACGTGCCGGCAGCCCGAAAATTTTGATTTGAGCTATCTTCTTCGTTTATATGTTCATTAAAAATTTGTTCATTATCAAATTCATGATTCTAACTTTGATATTGATTTAAATTATCGTAAATATTATGGTACAAATCTGTATCATATTCAAATTTAGGGTTAGAGTTACTATATTGGTTTGAATGTAACTCTTCAATTGGAGTTTTGAAAAAATTTATTATTAAAATTAAAATCGAAAAATCGAAAAATCAAAAAATCAAAAAATCGAAAAATCGAAAAATCGAAAAATCGAAAAATCGAAAAATCAAAAAATCGAAAAATCGAAAAATCGAAAAATCGAAAAATCGATAAATCGAAAAATCGAAAAATCGAAAAATCGAAAAATCGAAAAATCGAAAAATCGAAAAATCGAAAAATCGAAAAATCGAAAAATCGAAAAATCGAAAAATCGAAAAATCGAAAAATCAAAAAATCAAATTCAAAAAATTGGAAAATCGGAAAATTGAAAAGTTGAAAAAACAACAGTTAGTTACCTATGTTTAATAAAAACTTTCCATTCTACACTTAACTTTTATTTAATAAAGAAACCATAATGGTCGTGGACAAAGTATAGTATTAGACTCGAAATTTATGACCATTATTTACTCGGATGTCTTGCGCCCCTCGCCTTCGGCTCGGGACGCAAACGTCACCCTGCGTGAATAATGGCTACCATAAATTGCTCGTTTAATAATATACTATTATACCGGGTGTAACTAAATAAGTGTAAAACATTTGAGGGGGTGATTCCTCATCGAAAAAAAGATAGGATCTTTCATATAAAGAAACTTCATTGGAGCATCCCTTGTTAAGATACAGCCCCTTAAGGGGTACATAAAATTTGTTTAACAATTTTTTTCACAAGCACTAAACAAGTTACAATATTGAAATTAACCTGACATTTTCTACTACCAAAAATACACTTAGCCAGTAATTTATTTGGTTTACCCCAAGGTTGTAAGGGGTGGAAAACGCAACCCCTAAAATTTCGTTCCAACGTAACTTTTTGTCTTATTATTTGTTTACCATTTAAAAATTTATTTCCCATAGCCTGTTTCATTCTAAATAAAAAATGTCTCTTGAATTTTTTGCCCAAAATAAACCAGTTTGCAGCAAAAAATTATTTTACGAACAAGATAGATAACGCCATAAAACGAAAATACGAAACTAATTTATCTAGTAGGCCGCTATTAGCGATACTGACAATTTCATTGAAATCAAGCTGTCAGTTTGTAAATTTTTGAAATTGAAGTAACACTAATTGTGTATTGTTGTTCTGTTCGTATTTTGTTACTTTAATAATTCACTTGTTATTAAAATGGCATACACAAATAAGGAAATGGCTGATATGCATTACGTTTACGGTCTGTCGCAGGGGAATGGGTTAGAAGCTGGAGTTATTGGTGATTATTTAATTGGACCTCATTTTCTACCTCCTCGATTAAATGGTGAGGCGTACGTTTAATTTTTTAGAGAAGTGCATCCTGTACTGCTGGAGGAAGTTCCTTTGGGCGTCAGAAGGGATATGTTTTTTATGCATGATGGGGCTCTTGCACTATAGTGACTAAAAGTCCAAGTATATCACGTGAAGAAAACAATTTTCCTGAATTTGCATAGCATTCACAGCTCGTACGAATCCTCTGACTGCGCCAGTTTTCTTTTTCTTTATGATTAATTATTTTAAAAAACAAAAATAAGAATTACTTTTAATACGTCTTTATTAAACAATGTCAAGCTAAAGACTGAATATATTTTACATTTAATACACATCTATTGTTTATGTCTAGGAAACTTTATGAAAGTATGATAAGATAAAGTTATTTACAGTCGTTTATTGTCTATAACTTTAAAGCGTTTTTTTTTTTGGGAAAAAAAGTAGTAAAAAGAATATAGGTAGGTACTAGATAAGAAACCAAAAGTGTTAAATTTAAATTTTTTATTGAATGTGTAAATTATTTATTAATAAAATAGAAAAAATGATTATTCATTTAATTTATGAGTTTGTTATAAATGGTTAAAATTTACCGGCTTTATTTTATTATAACAATTCTAATGAAATTTTATAAAACATATTTTTTAAGTCATCAGCTCTCGTATTCTATATTCAATCTCGAGGTTTTAAATAGCACTTTTCCCCATGCATGTAATTGCAAGTGAATAATAGATTATAATTCTCTCAGATCATATCTAAATTGGATAAAACATTTAAATTATAGCTGCTGCAAAATGAGGCATTAAATAAATTCAATTTTTTATCGTGCGTCTAATTGCATAAAATAACAAGATTTAAATAAAAAAACAAGAGTCTGAATATTTATTTAAATAATTTATCTGACTTCCAGGCGTCACAAATATGGATTAATGAAGTAGGATTAAACCCATTGGTAGTAAAAAAAGTGGAAATTATGGAAGAAAAATGTCTATTTACCTTTTTACTTTGCTGTATCCAGTAAGGAAAGTGTAGAAATCATATTTTTTTTTAAGGGCCCTGAATCTTTTTTTTTGGGATGATGTGCGTGCGTGCAAATTTTAAACTTTGGTGCGGTGAGCTGATTATATTTAAAGCATAATCGAAATATCTAACATATACAGGGAATACTTTTGTATTTTTCAACATAGGGTATATTCAATCTATGTTTGATTAACATTGTCTCGCGTTTGTTTTTAAATGGCACACAGGCGTTCATAAAGTCCATTTGATTTACATTTATCTAAAATTATCATAAACCAGTTTTTTTTAAATAAAATAAAAATTATGTTAAAATCATTTATTTAAAAAAATACGAAGTGGCCTAAAAGTCTGGAAACGGCTAATTATATCGTAAATTGCTAGTCCTAATTGTACAAAATTTGGGGTACACCTATTTTGGGATACGAAGATTCCAGATTTGATATTTGCAATGTTGCCAGATTTTCCGTTTCTCTGATTAGTCACTTTGGTTTTTTAAATTGATCACCCTGTATATTAAGTCATTATTGGAATCTCCTATTCAATACTAGTTCAACCATATGCAACACTTATGATTTTATGTAGTCTGGAAGGTCTTAAATAAATAAAACAATCATGGAAAAATGTGGTAAATGTACTCCATCATCGATTAGGGTACTGTCACAGTATAAAGATAATACCAGTAATCGCAGTGGCTAAAATCGGTGTCCAAAAACAAAACTCGCGCAGCTCCGTTGCGCAGATATGGCCGACTTTCTGGATTTGACACTGAAGTCGTGAAACATAACCTGTTAGTTTGTTTTGTACAGTCGTTGTTGTCAGTTGTTGATGTGTTTAGCGATTATTAAGTGCTTATCAAATTATTTTTCGTGTGAACTTGTGTTATTTTTCACAATGGTGAATTATTGTGGCGTGTACAATTGTAAAAACAATAAAAGGGACAAACCAAAGTTGAGTTTTTTTACATTGCCCAAGGATCCTATCAGGTAAGACGCTAAAAATGCTTTTTGTTTATAAATACTAAATATTTCCTTTAATTTTTTACCCATAAAGATTGTTCTAATTCTCTATATTATATTCATGGCATTATTTCAGACGATTTTTTAATTTTTCTTTAAAAAATGCATATTTTCAATTTTTAAAACTTTGAAGACAACTTTTTGTGCAGTTTAAATATTGAAATACCTATGTATATAGTAAATTTGACCGAAAAATTATGTTTTACACTTCTTTAACCTGTAATTGAAGCTTTTTCATTTAGTAAGTACATTGTTGAAAAATAATAATTTCAAATATCACAGCCTCAGTTAAAAAAAAAAGACGTCTAAGAACAGGCACACAAGTTTTTTTGTTTTAAAAGAAAATATGCAGAGGATTTTATGAGTTCTAAAAGGAAAATACCACTTATTTAATTTTTTTATACATTTTCAAAAAATATATAATAGAAGTCATTTTATTATGCCCACAATAATATGGTTGGTGAAATCTTGTTAAGCCAGTAAGAATGCTGATTTTTTTCATGCAAATTGTATGGCTAAAGTAATGCTGATTTTTTTTTTTTTTTTTCAGGCAAATTGTATAGCTAAAATTAATGGGAAAAGAAGAATGGCTTTTGCAGGCTTCTAAAATAATTGCTGGACGCCGAATATGTAGTGAGCATTTCTCAAAAGACAATATATCTGGAACAAGACTGAAGAAAGATGCTGAGCCTGACATATTTAATGATGAAGAGTGTTTTAAAGGTATTTTTTATTTTGAATTAATTATAATTTCATGCACAGATTATGTTTTCCTAATTTTGTTTGTTACTCAATTCACCACCTTTATTTAATCCCTTTACCCCATTCTTAATATTATGTGAGATAATCCCAGTAGTGTTAAAACCTTATTTTATCAATTTAAACACAATTATTATTTAATTAGTTCATTCCCAGAAGAGGTAAATCAATATACCATTTTAAACATTAAATTATTGCTTAATTACTTTAATCTCCTAGGGTTAAAACCTTATTAAATTAATTTATGTAAATATAATTATTATTTGATTAATATAGTCACAGTAGTGTTCATTATACCAATTTAAACACAAAATTATTGCTTAATTACTTTAATCCTCTAGGGTTAAAACCTTATTATATCAATAAATTAAATTTTTTTTATAAAGGTGTAATAAATCTTTAAACTTAGGGTTTATTTAATATTAAACTTTGACATAAATTGGCACAATGATTAACTAAATGGATAAGAGTTGGAACATACTATAAAATAACAAACAGGTATATAATACAAAAAGGGTTTATTCTAATAATTCTATATTTTCATCAATTATGTGCCTAAATAATCATCAAGAATCATACTATAATGTATAAAATATCAGAATATAATCACATTAATTTTAAAAATTAGAAACAGTATATTGCATCTAGCAAATCTATCACAATTCCTGACATTGAACCATTATTTCCGGATTCAATTACATATCTACTTATCTTTATAGGTGTAGGATGTAAGAAAACTGCAACTCAACCAAAAATCAATGAAGGTGCATCAACTTCTAGAGCGTCATTGATAACAAGCCCAATGGAAACAAGACAAGAGGAAAATATTGATCCAAATTTAAAAGGACAACGTCTCCAAATCTATCTTGCTCAACTCCAAGGAAAAGAAAGCTTCATCGAGAAGTTTTAAACTTGAAAAAAAAGTGTCTTCGTCTGTCTGAGAGTCCGCAAAGAAATGTAGAAGACAGCAACACAATTTCCGAAGAAGGCTTCATCAAATTTTGTCAGGAAAAGTAATGAAACGGTACTTTGCCAAATGAGAGCTTATAGAAGTAGTGACCAAAATATATTTGGAAATTTGATCATGCCACCAGAATCATTTTACGAGTATATTCATAAACTCGATCAAAAATTCTGTGAATTATTTCCAACAATAGCTTTAAATAACGGTGTTGGATATGAAATTAAACGCAATATAGAAAAAATTATTTATGTACATCCTTGCGAGAATTTTCCCATCTCATATTTGTTAAATTTATATGTACGATTAAGAATATTTTATACTTTAAAATATGTGAACAAAAATTTAAAAAATCAAAAAACCAACAAAAAAAATAAAAAACTAATAATTCTACAACATTTGTAAACATTTATTTTAGAATTTGTTAATTTTTTTATATGTACGTATGTATGAGATTTTAATAAAAAAAAATTACCGAATACTTTGTTTTATTTTTATATCAATTGATTTGAACTCGACAAACTAAAATTTATATACATATATCTACATTTTTTAAATTTACATATTTGTAAAAAATATAATTGTTCTAGATTTAATACAAATAAAAATAATTTTATACATTACTACATTAAAATCACATAAAGTTGTCCTGGTGCAACTTGGATGTGATTTTGTGTGTCAATATATAAATATACGATTACAAATTTGATATGGATGTAGAATTGCCACCTCTCCTGGTTTCACTTGGAGACTCCGGGTTTTAATATATGGTCTTCGAGCTCCGGTTTACTAGATATTTTCTCGGGGTTAAACCATAGATAAATTAATATTAATATATTTAATATTAATTTATCTGTAGGTTAAACCGCGTTTCACCAAAATAAAAAATATATATTCTACCTCCACTAAATTTTAATATGACGTGTCAAGTATTTAGATAAAAGTGAACAAAAGAATTTAGTAACACTATGCCAAAGTAATAACAAATATACTTAGCTTTAAATTTCGAAACATTTAAAAATACTTTATGACAATAAAAATGCAATGTTTAATTATATTTTTAAGGAAATAAAAATTAGTTCTTTTCATGTGTGAATTGTTATTTTGAATAAAAATAAGCTTGATAATAAAAATTTTCTTTCTCTTGCTATTTTTATCCGGGTCAGCTAAATTTTAAAGGTGGCATAATGGATGACAAAAATTAATTATTAAAAATATTACAAATTAAACAATCATTCTTAACTATAAAAATTACCTAAAAATGTAAACAATTAATATTAATAACATTAACTATTTAAAATTGGCGGTCGAATTAACAGCGGCCATATGTGCGCGTCGATGCCTGCGCGAGTTCAGAACTGGGACATCTAGATCAAAGGCGCCGACAGGGAGTGCGATTACTGGTAATAATCTTTATACTGTGGTACTGTCAACTCACAAATGAAGCACATTTTGAAGACTTGATAAAGTAACCATTATGTTAAAAATGGTGTAATCTTTCAATTGTTACGTTTTATTGTAGTTGAAAATAGTTTATATTAAAAAATGTATGCGACAATTAGGCGTTGCCAGACTTCTGTTTTATTTATTTAAGACCTTCTAGACTACATAAAATCATAAGTGTTACATATAGTTGAACTCGTATTGAATAGGAAATTCTAATAATGACTTAATATACAGGGTGATTAATTTGAAAAACTAAAGTGACTAATAATATACGAGAAACAGAAAATCTGGCAACATTGCAAATATCAAATCTGGAATCTCCGTATCCCAAAATAAGTGTACCCCAAATTTTGTACAATTAGAACTACCAGTTTACAAGATAATTGGCCGTTTCCAGACTTTTGGGCCACTCTGTATATGTAATACATAATAAACATTTAAAAAAGGGCAAAATTTAAAAGTACTTGTACAAATAAGGTGCATTTTTATTGCTATACTTATATTCTATTAAAAAAATTATTGCATGACCAAACAGAGAAATTTTACATTCTATAAAAATCTAACTATAAAATAAAGTAACCTTAAAGAAATTTTTCTTTCTAACTTTGATTTCGGCAAATGTTTTTATTACATCTTTTAAGTTAACTTCATCAACAATTTCATGCTCAATCGCTAAAAATGGCCAACCCATTAAGACGATTTTGCGTTGTAGTTGAACATAAAAGTTCTTAATCAATTTTAATTTGGAAAAACTTCTTTTTCCACTTGCAACAGTTACTGGTATAGACAGCAATACTCTTAAGGAAACACTTAGGTTTTAGGGCACAATTTAATATTGTTAATAATTTTAGAACAGTGCCTGAGCTTAAGGCCGCAGTATCACTGTATTTTTCATATAAGAAGCAAGGGTTCACCATTTCCGATTGCATTTAAATCCCGCTAAATGTATTAAAATGAATCTTCTACCAGCTTAAAGTATAAGGTTTAGAGAATGAAATCTCCTATTTTTTATTTGTCCTGTTAATACACTAAATTTAAAAAAAAATCATAAAAAGTGATTTTAAAACCAGAGACTAAAAAGTAGGAGATTTCATTCTACATATTTTTCCAAGTATCCCGCCAAAATATTTCTAAATTTTATTGCGTATTTTTCAAATCTAACTCGAAATACGATTAACAAATATTTGATAAATTTATTTGTCAAATTAGAGATTTTCTATGAATTCCTGTAATTGTGTATAGTTCATGTAGTTCATCTATTTTTAAGAAGATAAAGAACTAAATAGTAGTCTCACCTTATGGAAGTTTCATTGGAGCGAAATGGATACTACCAATAGATGGCGGTAGTGAATATGGATAAGTCGATATTCGTTTGCAGTGGGCGGAGTTGAGGGACCAGCAGAATTTTTTAAGAATGACAGACCGATCGATGGATTTCTATTTTTAGCTCTTGGATGAAATTTTATACACTCGTGATTGAATGTTTGGACTATTTTCTATCTAATGTTTGTTATTGTGCGTTAGTGCGTTTACGGGTAGTAGGTATTGTGAATGAGTTGTGTTTATGTTTTATTACTGAATTATTTTACGGTTAATAAAGGACGAGTTCCCAAAAAAAATTTGTGTATTTATAACTGCTTTGAAATTAATAAAATAGAAAATATGCTTTTGTTTTTCGTTTACAGGTTTTATCCGAATTAATTTAAAATAAATTATATAATATTAATAATAGCAATAATAATACATTTCTTAAATGTTGAAAAAATGGTATTTTTAATTTAAATACCTAAGTACTTAGCATAAGTAATTATAGACAACAGGTTATTTATTTAATCTGGTGCGTAACAATGTAATAAAAAAAACCTTTAAGATGGTTGGTAAATAATATAAATGAATTCTTAATATTGAAGTAAACACAATGGGTTCTATAAGGATTATTGGTTGGGGTTCGGCTTTGGGGGATAGGGTCGAAATATTGAAACTAAACTTGGTATATGGATGTATTATCCCATAAAAATAAAAATCACTTTAAAAATTCACCCCTCCCCACCCCTATCTGATATGGTGAGGGTGGCATTCCCAAAAAATTTAATTAGAACTTTTTAAATAAAACAGTTGAAGTCTACGATTTTTTATACATAAAAACACAAAATTCCAATTTAAAAATAGTTACAAATACGTAAAAATCTTTTTTTTTTGGCATATTTACAATAGAAATGATTTGCAACACTTTTGTATAAATATCTTACCACCACCATCCCCTAAAAGGAGATGGAGGGTGTGGCATCCCCAAAAAATCAAGTTAGAACTAAAAAAAAAACAGTTAAAATCTACAATTTTTTATACATATAAATCCAAAATTTCAATTTTTTAAATCAAATTATTAAATTAAATTATTTTTTTAATTTCTTTATTATATTTAATATTATTTCTACTTTTTCTAACAATAATCAATTTAAGATATCTACTTTGATTGAGCCAAAATATTTAGTAGGGGAAGTTTTTAATATTACACAAACATACTGTGTGTCCAAAAAAAATATATGAATTTGGCTAAATATTAACCTTTATTTCTAAAAACAGGAGAACAATGTTACTTGAAAAATGTATCTGGAATTAATATTATCCACCATCAAATCCTGGACCTGGACACAATTTTTTTTTAGCAATATACGGGAGAAGCGAAAGTGACATTTTTACAAATGAAATTAATCTCAACAAATTTATTTGAGATCATGTACAAGATTATTCATTATTAAAGACACCTTTTATAACCACTATTGCATATTCAAAAAAAGCTTTAAATAAAAGTTTGTGAATATGACTGACTTTTTTAAATATACCATAAAAACACGTATTCAGATTTCACGGAATACAACACAAATAAACTTTTTTATATGGGATACCCTTTATGTTATTAAATTTCTGGGATATTTTTTTTCTAATTTCACAAATGTATGTTATTGATAACCCTATCTTATACCGTCTGTTCTCGAGTAATTTAACGTTGATAATGTAAACATGAAAAAGTTAACATTATTAAAGTAAAAGCTATGAAAATCACAACTATTATGTTTGATAATAAAATAATCCAAATAGGTAGTTTACAGTGAGAAAGAAAAAGTGTAAATATTTATAAGATATTCGACATAGATTATCTATGATATTCGACGTTTAATTAATCAGGAAAGAACAAAGATCATTTCGAAAATTGAATAAAATATATATCTATGCTATCCTTATTAAAAAATATTCATGTTAAATCCTGTGAAATATGCACACCACTGATATGGTCATTTGATGACATTTTTACAAAATTCTGTCAATGTAATTATACAATATAATTATAGCATAAAGGGAGGGTAATTTATAATGAATAACCCTGATAGGTACCATAAATTCTCAGTAAAAAAAATTTAATTCGCACTTTTTTACGTAGATTAAAGAAAAATGTAATTTTGTGCGTTTTCTTGGTGCAGACATTTTGCGACACTGTATAATCAAATCCAAAATGATGTATTTTCTTTTAACACATACCTAATACAAATTTATTATCAAAACTTAAATACTTGTTATTTTTGGTATATTTCTCCTTTAGACACACACATTTTTACTTTCCTATCTGTATACAGATATAAGGAAAGTATAGGAATCATGATTTTTTTCGACCTCGAGTTTTCGACGGATTTTTACGTTTTGAGGTCCCCTGAATCCGTTTTGACTATTTTCGCGATGATGTCTGTGTGTGTGTGTGTGTGTGTCTGTGTGTGTGTGTGTCTGTGTGTGTGTGTGTCTGTATAACGCATAACTCATGAACCGATACACGGAAAAACACCAAATTTCAAACTTAAGCTTTGTTCCAACGTCTAATGAGCTGATTAGATTTTGGGCAGAGTCGGAACATCTGGGGGGGTACTTTATAGGTGGTAATTTTTATATTTTATGGAATATATCTGTTATTTACGTTTGGGGAAGAAAATTCTTCAAATGAAAGTTACTTCTTATTTTATTATCTATAATTTTTGTTATATACAAAATTTTCCTAAAATGGTCCGTATTCGCGAAATTTGACAAAATGTAAAAAAATATTTTTTTTTATAAAAATTGTTCAAACAAAAGTTGTTTGTAATATAATTCTCTATCATTTTTATCTTATAGATAATTTCTCTAAAATGGACCGTATTCGAGATATTTGAGAAAATGTGTAAATTTCGAAATTTGAAGAAAACTCAAAAATGGATAAAGAAAAAAACATTAAATTTTAAACTTAAGTTTTATTTCGGCCTGACGTGAAATGATTAGATTTTGGACAAAGTCGGAACATCTGGGGGGGTACTTTATGGGAGGCCGTTTTTATATTTTATGGAATATATCTGTTATTTATGTTTGAAGAAAAAAATTGTTCAAATAAAAGTTACTTCTAATATTATTATCTATAATTTTTGCTTTATGTAAAAATTTCCTGAAATGGTCCGTATTCGAAAAATTTGACAAAATGTGCAAAATTCTGATTTTTATGAAAATTGTTGAAATAAAAGTTGTTTGCGATATCGATCTCTATAATATTTGTTTATACATGATTTTTTTAAAATGGACCGTAATGGAAAAATTGTAGGAAAAGTGCTAAATTTAAATTTTTCAGTATTTTCATTTTCAATGAATATCTATAGAAAAATGTTTCGCGGTAGATGTATGTGGACAATGTATATATTTAGTTTATCCTCTAAACATTTATAGAGATGCTGCAATAGATTGTACAAAATAACCGGATAAAGCCTGTAATACCTAGATAGGAAAGTCATGTGTTGGACACATCAGATTTTTAGTTTCATTGTCAAAAGATTTAAATAAAATTACCGGACCTTATAACATTCTATTATAATTTGATGATCCCGAGTGGTCATAACAAAAAGACGAAATTTGAGCATGAAGATTTAGATGTCATTAACGTAAAATTAATGTTTTGAAATTAATTTAAGTTTTACCAATTTAGAAAATAAAATTAAATGCACTCGGGGGTTTGAACTTGGAACCCTTCGATTCGTAGACAAGTACTCTAAATTTTCGTTATGAAGACTTACGAAAAAGTTTTACTTTTTAACGCTGATAATCAGACTGCTTTTAGTTTCATTAAAATCTCAGTTTATTTCTAAATATAGACGAATATCTTGTGGAATGCTATTATTTATTGATTCTTTACAAGAATCACTAATTTTTATTTATATTTAATCTAAATAACTAAAAAAATATATAATGACAATTAATTTGATGGAATTGTCACTTATAAAGTTCTAACATCTGACGTAGAGGGCGTATCTAACCAGTAAATAAAATCGTTAGTTCAATGATTGTACCAATAGATGTCGGGCGCGATTGCCTCCAATAACTTTTACACGGCGATTATCCTACTATAGTTCTTTATACAATGGTTTTAATAGGTAAATGATTGTTTAGAGGTACCAATTTTTGAAACAGTCTTTTATTGTTTCGTGATTTTTTCATATATATTTGTCTCGTTTGGTTCCAAATTATCGATTGATTTTGCCTGTGTATGAACAAGTGTTGACCACGTTTCCAGATTATCGATTTATACGATAATTTCACAATTCTTTCTAGGACGAATTTGATTTTAAAGTGGGTGAAATATACAATGGTGAAATACAGGAAAGGGAAGAAACTTTATTGCATTCCAATGTAATTTAAATCCGAATGACCTGGCATCATTGTATGATACGCACGTAATATTTGCGTACTTTGCTTTCTTCTTCTGAATGTTATTTTATGTTTATAAGGAATCTTATTTCTGAGGTAACACGTTGACTGCTATGTGTATGTACCCATCCATGTGGACATACACATTAGTGCGTAATTGTTCAATATTTTAATTTATGTTAAAGACACGCAAACATGTTTCAAATAAAAGTTATATGGATTTAAAAAATACATATTTTAAAAATATTTTTAGATATATACAGGGTGCTACATTTTTGCTTGGCATATTTTTAAAATAGAACATGTATTTTATTTCAATTTTAGAATGGTTTGGTAATACTGCATTCAACCCTAGAATAATTTAAAAAAATATTACAGGTCTGCCACGCAATTAAATTTTTATAAAATTAGAAAATGATGCAGATCCCAAATTAAATTATCATAATTTAGGTAGGATTGCATTGATTTCAAAATTGTTTAATATACTGACTTATAGCACATTAAGATAACGAATAGTAGTGATAGTGCTGGATTCTTTTATAGCGAATGTTTTGAAACATGTCTTAAATATGGTTACTTTTAAGTCAAATTACTCAATTTTTTCAAAGGCAGCATTTGATATAATATTTTAGCATACAATTCCTTATAAATTTGCATATCCAACGATACTAACATGTTAGAGAATAACATATATACAGAGGAGCTCATCAGTGCGTAATTGATCGATAGCTGTTTTATTATTAGAAATAAGAAAAAAAAAATTAATATAAAAGTTGTATGACCATATTTAAAAATTATTCCTATATATACAGGGTGGTCCATAAACAAGATGTTGACCAAACCTATACATTTTTAAATCAAAACACCCTGCAGGTAGTTATACATATTTGATTGTTTTCACGTCGTCAAATAATTTTAATTGACTTCATTCATTTGCTATGTAATATATAGGGTGTGTCAACACGCGAGGTTACGATTATTTAAAATTTTTTCAATGGAATATTATATTAATTGGTGGCATAACATACACGGGGTTCCATTTAGAAAATTGAGAAAAACGTAACCATTTTGACACACCCTATATACAACATAGCAACTGAATGAAATTGAAATTATTGTTCGACGATGTGAAAACAGTCAAATATGTATAACTACCTACAGGGTGTTTTGCTTTAAAAATGTATAGGTTTGGTCAGACAATCGTTTATGTATTACCCTATATATTTATAAATAATTGTTAAATATGGTCATACAACTTTTATATTAATTTTTTTCGTATTTTCTATTATAAAACTGCTATCGATCAATTACGCACTAATGGGACACCCTGTATATGTGTTATTGACTAACATATTGGTATCGTTGGATATGTTAATTTATAAGGAATTGTATGCTTAAATAATATACAGGGTGTGGCTTTTGAAAAAAATTAAATAAATTTAACTTGGAATTAGCCATATTTAAGACTTCTTTTTCAAAACACACTGTATAGAATAATCCAGTTCTATTACCACTATTCGTTAGCTTAGTATCTTATTACTACATTAAAAAAAAAAATTGAAATTATTTTAAACCTACCTAAATAATGATAATTTAATTTGGGGTCTGAATTATTCTCTAATTTCATAAAAAAAATTAATTTATTGGTAACCCTGCAATATTTGTTAATAAAATTCTAGGGTTGAATACAGTATTACTAAAGCATTCTAAAACTGAAGTAAAATACAGGGTTTTCTACTTCAAAAATATAACGTTTTATTTGTCAGACAAAAACGCAAAACCCTGTATATCTAAAAATATCTTTAAAATACCTATTTTTGAAATTCATATAACTTTTATTTAGAAATTGTTTACGTGTCTACAACACAAATTGAAATATTGAACAATTACGCACTAATAAGACAACCTGAATATATTATTCACAATATATGCACGCGACATATGTTTGTAATAATTTAATCCCGCGCCGCGTTTATATATTTATTTACGCTTCTATTAGATATTGTAGTTTACCTAAGTATTTACTTAAACTACTTTGCTCTTAAAACGTAAAAACACTTAAATTTTTAGAAAAACTACTTCGGCTCGGCAGACCCAACCACAACATTTGCTTCGGCAGTCAACGCGTTTTAAATGCTTTTTTATTCATTTGTTGTTTAATTTGTATTTAATTATTAATATTTCAAAAATGCTTATTTTTCTTATTGATTAATCTAAAATACACACGTAATTTTTATTAATAATTGAAAATAGTACTGTAGTTCTAAATTGATAAAAAAAGTAGGAATATGAAAACATAAATTACGACTTTACAAATAAAGTAAAATTTTATGATTAATTTTTTTTTCTTACAAAAACATTAGCTCAGCAATATGTTATAAGTTGCATACATACAGTATGTCTATGTAAGTTGATAGCAAATAGAAAACTTTTTTATTATTTATTTTACGAAAAAAAGTTATTCTTCATAAAAATGTATGCATAGTCTAACAGAAAATGCAACCACTTAATATCAAATTTTATCAGTCGGTTTTACAAGGTTTGTCAAAAAATATAATTTTGCTCAAAATAAAATACCTTTATTTTCGACCAACACTGTATATGACTGATAAAATTTGTTATCAGATGATTGAATTTTAGGTTTTAGACCATGCATAACTTTTTATGTAAAGTAACTTTTTTTCTAAAATTAATAGACCATGCAATTGTTTATGAAAAATAAGTTTTTTTCTTAAAATTCTTAAAAAAGTTTTTCGTATGCCGATACCGCCAACTTACATATAAATGAGATTAAATTTTTTAAAAATAATTTTAACTGATGCAAATCTAAATAAATTATTGTGGGTATACGAGTATAAGGTAATAAAAACACTTTTTTATTACATTTTTCTTTTTTTTATTTGGTTCTTCGGCTGTAAGACCTTTCGGTATATACAGGGTATTCCATTAAGAATGGGAACAACTGAAGATTAACTAATTAGAAATAAGCCGAATAAACGAAACGTCCGTAGGTAAAACATTACTCGTTTCCGAAAAATAGGCTTTTAAAGTTGAAAATCAAAAATTATGATTAGCTAGAATTTTTTATTACTCAGTTTAATTTTAATAAACTCGCCAAACGTTATTGGTGTAATAAAATACGTTAAATAAGCTTCGCCAGTGGCGTACGTCATGGGCAAGTAACATCTTTTTTCCTTCTAAATTTTAGTCCACTTTTGATGTTTTTTAAATAAAGTTGAGTTAGTTTTTGAGATATTCGCACATATTTGAAAATTCAGAAGTTTTTAAATTTCGATTTTTTTTTAATAAATTTCTAAGAAGAGTACATTATTTATTTTAAAAACATCAAAAAATTTAAAATTTTATGTCAAAATAACATTGTGGATAGTGACGTAAAATTTAGAAGGGATGCATTATTACGTACCAATGCTATACGCCACTGGAAAAGTTAATTAAGGTAACTAATTTTTTTGCTCTTAGGTGGATAATTTGACACCAAAAACGTTTGCCAAATTTAGTAAAACTTTTGTAAGTAATAAAAAAATATAGCTATAAATATTTTTTGGATTTTAACACCGTAATTTGGTACCGAGAAACATTTTATCTAAGCATGATTTGTTTAGTTGTCTTATTTTAAATCAGAGAATCGTCAGTTGTTCTATGTCCCATTCTTAACGAATCACCATGTACAAGAATGAACTACTAAGTAAATATACCGATGTGTCGAATTTAATCCAAAACTTTTATTTTTAAACCTGCTACATCGAAAATATTTGTCAAGGTCAAGAACTCGTTTACTTATTATCGCGTAGTAGCTAGGGGTGATGAATTTTTTATTTTATAACAGTTACCGTTTAGAATTAATAAAATTATTACGCCATCTGTTGAACAAAAGAACTATTAAATATAGAATATTGCTCCATCTGCTGAACAAAAGGATTCTTAATTTATGACACATAAATGACATTTATCAAAATTAGTTCATGTTACGAATATTGGGGGTGGTACTGTGGTCTTAAACATTAAAAATACTTACTGTGGTGACCAAGTTGTTTAAATCTAGTATCTATTGGATTTAGTGTCTGGTCAATTGCAAAATAAAAAAATGTGGCTTATAATTTTGTTTAGGATTCTCGATCGGTTCATCTCATGAGAAATTACTTTTTTTCTTCTTACGCGGTGTCGTGGTATTGTTGATTAAAAATTGGCTTCAACGTCAATTTCGTCATCCAGTTCTCTCGTATCAACAATATTTTCATTAAAAGATTTATCCAATCGAAGATCCTAAAAATCTTTTTGCAATTTTGCAAAAGATCAAGTGCAGATGCTAGATCATAATCTTTTGTCTGCAACAATTTGCTTATTGGATTAATACAGTTTAAAATTTTATACCAAAGAACTATTGAACACAAAAATTTAAATTATTTAATACAACTTAATAAACCCGAGGCTTCGTCCCTTATTAAATTATCAATTTCTTCATTCTCATAAATGCTTAGCAAGGCGTCGTATACGCCTCCGATATAAAATCTTAAAGGCTTTAAAGCTTCTCTCCTACTCTCCCATCTAGTATCACTTAATGGTTTTATTTGAATCAGGAAAATTTCCTGTCCGTAGCAGAATCTTATATAAATAAAAATTTCCTTGGTTTAATCGATCAAATGTTTTTATTTTCTATTGTTTAGCACACTACATATGTTTTCATCTTCAGGTGCACAGTCAATTTATAAAAATTATGGGGACGAATACCGAAATTTAAAACGTTGGCAGAATCGCAAAATATTTGATGATAACGTAGGGAAATTTAAAATTATTGCCTTTATCTTAAATTTTGGTGGAGGCACCTTGTATTTTTAAACTAATAAATAGTTTTATGACTAAAATGGTCGTCTTAAAGAAAACAATAAAATAGGATAATAATACTAAAACCTATCAAATTACACACGATCAAAAATTATGTTTTTTAAATGGACCGTTACGAAGAAATTCAACAAAAAGTTTATGTATAAGAATTATATTCTAAATTATGGTGGAGGAACCTTGTATTTTTAAACTAATAAATAGTTTTATGACTAAAACAGTCGTCTTAAAGAAAACAGTAAAATAGGATAATAATACTGAAACCTATTAAATTATACACGATCAAAAATTATGTTTTTTAAATGGACCATTACGGAGAAATTCAACAAAATGTTTATGTATATGATTTTATTTTAAATTATGGTGGAGGAACCTTGTATTTTTAAACTAATAAATAGTTTTATGACTAAAACAGTCGTCTTAAAGAAAACATTGTAATACAGTAAAAAAACTGAAACTTGTCAAATTACACACGATCAAAAAATATATTTCTAAAAACGGAAAAATTCAAAAAAAAGTATAATGTTTCAAAATTAGTATACTTATTTGCCCTGTCGTTTTTTATTTTAAATTATGGTGGAGGAACCTTGTTATTTGAAGAAAACATCGAAATATAATAAGACTGAAACCTATCAAATTACACACAAATGAAAATTATTTTTCTAAAATGGACCGTAACGCAGAAATTCAAAATCTAGGTCTAGCAAAGGTAATACTTATATTTTTATTATAAATTTCACAAGTTACTAGAAACGTATAATATATTATTAATATTAGACGATTTTAATATTAATTTTAAATAAAAATCTAAAATTCTTTTCTATTTTGAATGTTCTTCAGACCACCGTTCCCAATACTTCTAGATTACAATAATAGTTGAACAAAAAAATAAAAATAAAATATTTTATTGAGGTGTATTACAGGTAATGGAATAAAGGTGATGAAACAATTTCTATGTAGTATACAACTAGGTTAATGGATGAACCAGTAGATTTACCTGAGGTGTTTGCATGTTGATTTGGGTGTAGTGGTGTTATTCTAATCTTCATGGAAAAGGATGTCAGACTAATTGGCCAGTATATTTTTGAGTATGAAGACCATTTTTACCTCTCTTTATTTTTTTGGGGATATACCTCAGAGCCAACGAAGATTTAAAAGGGGCGAAGCTAGATATTGCCTATCTAATTGTTTCTTCGCCTACAATGCCTACCGTTTGCTAATCGTATACGGACTGGCCATTTCATTCCGTTACATAGTCGGTCACGTTTGTGATGACCGAGTCAGGGAAGTGTGTTGACAGTAGAAATGCTTTCCTCGAGATTTGCAGTTTTAATACCATTCTCTTTGATTAGCGCACCAATACTGTGATCTGGATATCTTGAGAGCTTTTTGAAGCTTCGCTGCCTGTGGTAATTCTTCAATTTCTTCACAATAAGTTCTCCATGTAACTCTCTGTTTTTGTCTGACGACTTTTTTGAATTCTCTGAGGTGAGATTTGTAAATGTCCCAGTCCTCTTTGAAATTTACAATTTTTGCCTTTATAAAGGATCTTTTAGCTATCTTCCTGGGGTAGTTCAACTCGTGACACCAGCATGCGGTAGTCGTCTGAACGTCTCAGATCATCCTCATGAGGCGTGATTTCTTATAGGCTTTATTTATTACCTTTTGTATTGATTTGAGCTCATAGAGCACTTCCAAGATAACTGGATCGGCTGTTAAGAACGACAAAATTAGAGAATTAAACTTTTCTTTTCTTGCATGCACTAAATATCCCCACCTTGTCACGTATATGTCAAATACTCTCATTCCTTTCTTAAATTTTATAATTTTAAATTATAAGGCAGACTAGTGAACGGCAAAGATTAAGCGCACCTCACTTTATGACTACGATTACCAGAAGTCTAAATAAAGTATAAATTAGTTATGAATTTTATATGAATCTTCTATGATTGGGACATTTTTGAAATGGAAAAAACGAAGGATTACGTACCAGTCGGCCTTATATAAGTCCAATTCCAAGCTTCCATCAATATGGAAAATTATAAATGATTTGAAAAAGAAATAGAGCCTTATCAATTTAAAGTTGAACCCAAAAAAGAAGAGAAACTACGACAGAAATAAAAGGCTTAGGAAATGTTTAAATCTTTTAAAGATAACATGGAAAATGATGGTTTAAAAAGTGTTTGAAGTAATAAAACGCCATCTTTCTATTTCACATCATGTAATGGTTTTAAAGTCAAACCTTGGACATGTTTTAGAAGAATTACCCAGTGAAAAATAGGTGCTGAAAAAATACATATATTTTCTGAATCATATTAAAAAAATTAGCACCCTCCAAAAATGCTTTTACCATATCGTTAACTACTAGATTTAGAGAGTGACTACTACATGAAACGTAGAAAGCTCGCTGATTTAGCTTCTTAATCCTAGCTTTGCACTCCTGATTTACCGCCCCGCATATTAGTCCCATTGTCATATCTCTGCCCTCTTATATCCTGTAAATATAAACCGAAATTATTAAGTTCTGCAATTATAATTTCAAACATTTGCTTCCCTGTAGATCTTTCAACTGGAAGAAAACAAGGTTTTCATTAATTTTAATTTTAACCTCCTCCTGATTGGAACCAGTTTTATTGATTGAAACATACTTACCCGATTATAAGAGTCATTTGCTCCTTCTTAGAAATATTGGGAATGCAATCTAAAATTTTCGAATATTATTTGGCGTTTTTATTTCATTAATAATATAAGATTTTACACATTAATGCTTCAGGTCTATTATCTCGTTTTGAATATTTTTTTCAAGATAGTGAGCTTTCGTTTCTTCTTTTTTAAACATCCTACATACGTGTTCTTCCATAATGGGATCAAATTCAGATAGCAGCTCAACTATTTTTAAGAAGTTACCGTTATTATGCTTAAACAGTTTGTCGTTTGTACCTTGAAAAGCCAAACAATTTTTACCAAGCATTTTAGTGATTGCTTTGATTCTTAAAAGCACTTCTCGCCAATGGTTGTAACATGATACTAGTTATTTTATCTATTTGTTATAGTGTTTTAAGCTCAATTGATTTTGGGAGTGGGTCAGGTTATTAAATAACTCGTATTACCTTAAAAAAAAGTTGGGAACCACTATATTTAAAACTTACTATATTGACTATCGATTAATGATAAAAATATAGAAAATCACTAACCATTAAGATATTATATTTAAACCAAGTTTTAGATAAGGCAGTAACAAATTCTAATTCACAGAGATTTACTTAATTCAAATTTAGATGGTTTATTGCATAAAACTTATCTGTTATAACAGGAGGTAGTTATATTGGGGTGATTTGCATGGTATATTAGGCCTTCTTCAAAGGGACTTGAACGATATTCTTCGGATAGCACCAAACTCTTAGGTATAAATCTTCATAAACTTAAATCTCCAGAAACTGTTTTAGATATAACTTGAAATAAACTTCTTGATATAACTCGAAATAAACCTCTTGATATAACTCGTACTAAACTTCTTAGATACAGCTTGAACTAAACCGTCTAGATATAGCCAGGCTAAAAGGAAAAGGTAAAAATATTAAGAAATGAAATAGGAAATTTGCACAGGAACTAGATAAAATGCCTTTAACTAATAATTGAACAATTGAAAACTGTTAACTGAATAATTTCACAGAGACTAAAATTAATATGAAAAGGAAAAGTCTTATTTAACATATTTAAATATAGTTAAGCACAATATCTCATCCCAAACAAAATAATATATAAAGTTTTATAAAACGTGTTATCCATGTATTGAGGTTATGTTTAAAATTTTACATTTCATATAAGAAATTCTTGTACAAAGTATATATTTTCAACAATATATCGGTATTAAAGCTTACCTTATAAAATCAGACGGTCAATAAGAATATTAAAAGACAATTAGTACATCGGATGTCCAAGATAATTTAAAATTGAAATCAACTTGATTCGTTGACAGATATAAATCGAATGAATTAGGAACTTTTAACGCAAGGCATAAACGACAAATGACATTTGGGTAGAGATGTTTGTGTCAAAATAACGAAAACGGTACCAACCGTTACATGGTTTATTTTAGCGTTAATAAGTCTTTGGGAATATGCATCTATAGTTTTACAACACTTTAATCTTAGATTCAATGCTAGAAAAGATTTTTGGGACTGAATATGATTTTTAGAAATTTCGTAATTTTTTAGAGTTTGATTCAGATCCTTCCAACTTTTAAACCCCTCCTTTGAAAGGGGACTAAGTACACAGCCAAAAATGTTGCAGTAAAAGCAATATACAAAATTTTTGAGACAGAGTACATTAGCCAGTCTCTTAAAATTTGCTCTCTATTACTTAAAATTCTTTTATAATAATTAGGACTAAATTTTCTACCAGTCTCATTGTATGATAATCTATAAAATTGTAGGGTAAAGTCGTCGAAATCGTACCACTTAGCACATTTTGCTCATTTCCTTTAAATCTGTTGGTATATGGTGACTTATATTATCGTGCTGTTTAAAGAGAAGGGTTATATAAGAGAAAAAAATAATACCAATTAAATACACAGCCAAAAGTAACTGTTATAGCTCTTCTATTGTAACCGTACAAACGGTACGATTTAAAAGCCTGGGTTTCTAAATCGTACTTGGGGGTTTTTTAAATCGTACCACTGTATTATGCACGATCATGTTTTTTTATTTTTACTTAATTTAATAAATCAGTTGATTTAATGTAGGTACAGGTAAAAAATAAAATGTTAGTTTTATGGAAACAATTATAATTCAGTACAGTAAAAACGTTAAAAGAAAAATTATTCATTCACAACATCACAAATGTAATGTGTACTGGAACTCCCTCCTGTGCATTTTTCATGTGCCCATTTTTTACAAAGAGAGCACTGTATCATCTCTTCCACTACGAATTCACAGCACAAAAAACAATGCCACTTATTATCATTAACTTCTATAATCACATTTTTGCTGACGTTTTTGATTTCTTGGATATTGGTCATTTAGTTTTTCCATCACCTTTATCACCAAAAAGATTTTTCTTTACCGACGCTTTCTTTTCATTTTGTTTATTTTTATTAGATTTACTTTTATTTTCTTTGTTTTCTTTTATTTTTTTTTTCTAGTTCATTTTTGTATGGGCTAGATGTTATGACAGTAGCTTTCTGAGCTCCTTTGCTAAGACGTTTATTATGTTTTTTGTTGGCTTAGGAAGAGGGCAAAATTAATTTAATGTGATTAAAGCCTCATTATTTTTAAGAATATTTCCTTGATAGCCCAATCGGATTAGTATTTTAGATTCTGAAAAATTCGAAGCAGCAATTTTCCTTCGGAATTCGTTGGAGGGGGTCTCTGGTAGTCTAAATTCAAAAAGTTGGGATTCCAAAGTTGTCGTTACCTCCGCCATCTTAATTTAAAGGGTTATTTTTTGTATCTTGAATAACTCATTTATTTTCAATTTTACACGGAAAATAGTTTTTACAAAAGTTATTTAAAATTAAATTTCCTACAATTCTGCTTTTTTTTGTACGATCGATTTTTTTCGATTTATACCCGAAAAGAGGGGGTGAATTTTTGGTTATAGAATAACTCGTTTATTTTTAATTTTACGAGAAAAATTGTTATAAACAAAGTTGTTTAAAATTAAATTTCCTACAATTCTGTTTTTTTTGTACGATCGATTTTTTTCGATTTATACCCGAAAAGAGGGGGTGAATTTTTGGTTATAGAATAACTCGTTTATTTTCAATTTTACGAGAAAAATTGTTATAAACAAAGTTGTTTAAAATTAAATTTCCTACAATTCTGTTTTTTTTTTGTACGATCGATTTTTTTTCGATTTATACCCGAAAAGAGGGTCGCACGTTCACGGTAAAGGAAAAGAGGGGTGTAAATAATCAGTTTATCGAACAGTATAATTTTTACAATTAAAAAAATGAAATTTATTTTCTTTTCAGTACACTTTTAAAAGTCTATCGAAACGTCAATGACGTCTGTTTGGAACGTTTAGCCGATGGATCGGCCAAGTTTTCCTCGTAATTGTCGACGAATTCGTCCGGAAGCTCAGGAGGTTCGGTCACTACCAAGGTCATCTTCATCCAGCAGCTCTCGAATTGAAACAACGTTTTCGCACGTTTCTCCGTTGCAGTTGTGGCAATGATAAGAGTTTACCCCCACTCTTCTCAGGGATAAATACAAAAAAATCGAGCGTACAAAAAAAAAACAGAATTGTAGGAAATTTAATTTTAAACAACTTTGTTTATAACAATTTTTCTCGTAAAATTGAAAATAAACGAGTTATTCTATAACCAAAAATTCACCCCCTCTTTTCGGGTATAAATCGAAAAAAATCGATCGTACAAAAAAAAAGCAGAATTGTAGGAAATTTAATTTTAAATAACTTTTGTAAAAACTATTTTCCGTGTAAAATTGAAAATAAATGAGTTATTCAAGATACAAAAAATAACCCTTTAAATCAAGCTGGCGGAGGTAACGACAACTTTGGAATCCCAACTTTTTAAATTTAGACTACCACAGACCCCCTCCAACGAATTCCGAAGGAAAATTGCTGCTTCGAATTTTTCAGAATCTCAAGCCTGTTCTTCACCTAATCCGATTGGGCTATGAATTGTATTATTAGAAATAACTTGTATGTTATTTATCAGAGCTTTCTGCAATGGTGACTATAGTTTCACTTTTGGTATCCTCAAAGTTTTCAACATCGTCCACGGTCATTTCCCTTTGTAAATTTTTACTGGCTACAAAGTATGAATCCCTAAACACATTTCTATCAATTGGCCATATTCCACTAGCACGAAATCCACTAATTGCATTGTGTGTGGTTGCAGCCTGGACATATGCCTCAGTTAAGAGCTGGGTAATTTCAAATTGAGTAACCTTGTCACCAGGATTAGAACGAAGCCACTTTGTCATAATGAGACTGTAACTGGACTCCATTGATTTAAAAACTCCCACGTCTAGGGGTTGTAACCTATGAGTTGTGTGTCCTGGAAGCTGGAGTATTAGGATATTATTTTCCCTTGCCAGATTTATGGCAGCAAGATTTTTTGAATGGGTGGTATGCCCATCTAAGAGAAGAAGTACCTTTTGGTTTTCTGATCGTTTTACAAATTCAATAAAATGTTTTAGCCATTTTAAAAACAGTTCTAAATTTATATATCCACTTTCACTAACTTCGGTGAGGCTATTTGGAAAAGCGCCATTTTTTAATGCTACGGACTCTTTTAAAAATAGTCATTGGAGGAACAAAGGTTCCAGTCGCGTTACAACAGCACACCATCATTGTGTTTACGCCTCTTTCTCCACTTGCTATGAATCCAACTTGATGTTTTCCACGCTGAGCTATAATTTTTGGTGATTTTTTTTGGACTGTGGAGAAGCCAGATTCATCAACATTATAAATATGTTGAACGTGTATTTTATGTTCATCAACAACCTTTTTCAATAAATCAAAAAATTCGTACACATTTTCTCTATTAAAGCCCTTACAACGAGCAATAGATGTATTTTCAGGTTGTCTCAAAGATAATTTGGGATGTCTGGACATAAAGCGATAGTACCAATTTTTTCCAGCCAATTTATTTTTATTTCCAGAGAAGGGATTTTTAATTAGATGTGAATTAGCCTCCATTAAATCATATGCAAGTTTCCTTACATCTGTTATCGTTAGCCCGAAAAGAGACTCTTCAAATAACAAAATATGTTTAACTAGGTCATTTTCAAATTGGGGAGGAATAGCAGGTAGTCGACCATTAACTCTTCTTTTCTCCTTCATTTTCTTTATTTTTTTGTTGTTTTCCTCTTCTTGTTCTTTTTCTGTTTCATATCTTTTGACTTTCCCATCTAGGTGTCTTTTAAAAGTGGGTTTAGGGATATTATATTTTAAGCAACATTTATTAAATGTAGTTATTCCGCTCTTATATTCCGTTATTGCTTTTTCCATGTCATTAACAGACCATTTTCCATATTGCCTTTTTGCCATTTTAAACTGAAATAACAAATAAAAAAATTAAATTCTTATAGTAATCCTCCAAATCATACCAGTACGATTTACAACACTCAACAGTGGTACGATTTGAGGAACTCTGTCATAATATGAATAAATTAAGATTTTAACCTATAAACCAAACAAATCTTATTGTGTCTTTTTATTGTATTATTCTATATACTATATTTAATCTAATTAGCACTAAAAAAAGTCTAAAAATTAAACTCACCACCATAAACCTCCGTAGAAAAAGTTACAGAAATATGCATCGAATAATACCACTTTTTTTACAGATGCGTAACGAATACTCAACGTGACGTTATGGTTGTCAATTTATGACTGGATTATGGAGGGTAGAAAAAAGGAGGACAATCTTATATGGATCTTTATATTAAAAAGTGGCCACTAAAATGTATACTATTAAGATGGCGCTCGTGTAGCCAGGGGACAAAATCCAATGCTATATAGTCATATAGATTGCTCATTCATAAGAATTATTTATTGTTTATATTATTATTGTCAAAATTTATCTTCGATCACAGAACACTTACTCTTCTACGACCAGTCACTTTTCACGGTGTAGTTTTTAGTTTTTTATGGTTGAGCAATATTTATTATTATATACATCATTGGTGGCATTGTGTGATCTGAAATATCGACTGTCGACGTCCCCTGGGCACAGAAGCGCCATCTTAATTGTATACATTTTGAGGGACACTTTTTGTGTACAGAGATTGTTCTCCTTTCCTCTACCCTCCATAGACTGAATATTAGAAGACATATTAGATTTTAAAAAACGTTAACAGATGGCAGCATAGTCATTTGCAACCTATAAATAATAGAAAAGTACGATTTGCGGACCGGTACGATTTCGGCGACCTTACCCTACAATGGTTTAGGTGGACCTTGCCTTACCAAAAAGATTCTTTCGGCGTCTGGTTGTATCATTGGTCAGAGTGTTGGATCTGTACTTAAAGGTGGTTAAACGTTTTCTGTAGGTAACACGTAGGTATCAATAGTGCCCTCATTTGGTGACGGAGGGTTGCCAATGTCAATTGCAAGTATCAGTTCAGGTATATCGTTCATTTGTTGATCTAAATTTTCTCAGACGATTTTCTGTTGTCATTGTCTTTCAATGTTGTCTTTGATGTAAAACATTTTGAGTCTTGATTTGATTTGGTTCTGCCCGATGTACTCTGTAAATAATTTAGTAAAGTGCCAGCTTGTCTTTGCCTTTGCATTTCCTTTTCCACCCTTCGTTTTTTATATTCGTAACCAGATAGTTTTTTGCATCCCTCGGACATTCTGGAAGATACACAAACGATCTGAAATAAAACAAAGCAAATTACAAGAAAATTGTCTTACAACAGACTTAGTTAAATTAGACAAGTACTGCACTTTTATATGCTCATTTAAGAACTAGGGGAACGATTAAGCAGTTTTATATGTTTTTTATATTTATAAATTATGTAATTCGAGAGATATTAAAATGGTCGTTCCCACCTTATCGAGACTGAGACCCACAAGGGTAAACTCGTAGCGTAACAAAAACGAGAAAAGATTTAACTTGGAATAAAAGACCGAAAGCCGATAGTAATATTAGGACGTTGAATTTTTTGGTTTTTGAAGCATTGGCATTAATTAGGTTAAACCATGTGATGGTTTTCACAAGCCTTGATTTTTAAAACCATTCTATATCGCCTTTTGATTAGGGTTTAAAAACTTGTTCGAGCAATTTATCCAATAATAAATGGCCCCTTTATCTCTTAAGCCTGCTCATGTAAAATATTTGGGTTCCTTACTTCGCCTATTTATGTTCTATTAATAAAGTACAGAAGGATGAGTATTGGAACTATGTTAAAAAAAATAAATTGGCTTCCAGTTCAAAATTATGTTCAGTACATGACTGATATTTATTTATAAAATAAAAATGACATAGTACCATCACATCAGATCTATTAGAAAAATTCAATATAATTCGCAATATCACAACTATAATACAAGAAGCCAATCTGACTTTCATGTACGGCAAGCCATCACTAAAAGTTTCCAAAATACAATTTTTATTAAAGGTTTAAAAAATTTAATAAACTGCCTACAGAAATTAAAAAAAAAAACAAAAATAAATGTATTCAAAAGTAATCTCAAACATTACTTGATAAATAAACAAAACGGATAAACTTTCATGTGATAATACTTTTTAAACCAGCCCTTTTTAAGTATTTCTCTTAATTTATTGTAATTTTACAATTTTACCCTCGATTTACCCGCATTTATTATTTCTGTTTTTTAGATCATGTACTTTATTTTAAAAAATTACTTAATGTTATATTGATATTACTTACTATGTTTAAATTATTAATAGTTTTGTGATAGGTTATAGAAACTTATAGCCACAAAACTATTTTTGTGTTAAAGTAGATTCATAGAGAGCAATGTAATTTACAAAGGCCTTCTTTCAACATACAAATAAATGACAACTTTATAATTAAAATGAAAAACACAACAAAATACCTCGGTAACAAGGTAAGAAGATTCATTTTTAAATTTTATGGATTGAGGAAATTTATTTACTAATTATTATTTACAATTCGCTAGTTGAATATGTAATCCAAAATCGTATAATAATTTTTTTTTACAAAAAACCAGCATTATATCCTACGTCTATCCTACGTCTCTTTTATATAATAAAAAAGTGATTTGTATAAGAACATTATATTATCTATCTTGCTGTATCTTTATTTATGGAAAGCCTGAATTGAGATACACTACAAATTATTTAATAATTTGACATTTAAGAGTCACTCACACATCACAGTTGACATCTTGATACTTGATAGGCACAGCCAAGTATTATTCTGATTTGTGCCAAATAAAATGGTCGGTTAATTGTTCTATAAGGTTGCGATAGAGAGCCAGTATATTTTATGAAGGTGTTTTTGTGGCTAAGGGCGAAATAGTAGTACGTTTAAGTTAGCACCAACATAATAAAATCATTTTTAAGAACCTGCTTATATATTTTCATAAATTAGCAGGCTTGGCGACTAATTTTAAATAAAAATAGCCTCCAAAATGGCTATGATTGCAAGTATGAAGGTCGCAACTCACCTTAGAAATTTCAACTTTACTTTCAACAGCTGTTGTTTGACAGGTCGTTAGAGAATGTTTGCAATTTATGGAATGTTAAGAATATTAGAAATAATTGGAATTCCTAAAATTGTCACATAAGAAATGCATATGCGGATTTTAAGAAAATTGATATTAAAGTAGTTAGGATGAACCGAAAATTTTGAAAATCAATAGGGTTCTAAGTTAGAAGTAAATATTCAAGAAAATTAAAACCGCAAGTCAATCAAAACTTCCATTCTAGAGTTATCGTACCGGCATACATACTGTAATGAAGTCAATTTTCATTACTATATTTCGGCCTATTCCGGATATAAATTTCAATTTTTATTTTTTATTTTATTTTAACTTCATGGGTAGACCCTGTATATCAAATTTTGTTTCATTTAAATTCGCGTATTATACCTGAGTAACGAAAGCGCGCGCGCTTCGCGCACATCGACTGGGGAGCTAGCCTGCTTGGGCATAGAGACTGGAATTCAGAATTAGGATTATTGAAAATCATTCAATTCACTTTACTGATTCGACTAGCTTGCATTAATTTTTCGCTGTAAAATCATCGCCGATACCGTAGTTAGGTACACCGAATTCATGTTTACGTTTTTTTTTTTTTTTTTTTCCTGTCGCCGGTTCTTGAGCTAAACGTCCGAATACCAGTTTTATTTGACTAAATTATTCCGATTTCGATTTTATTTAATAGAAATAATAATTGACTTAAGAATTTCGTTTAAAATATTTTGATTTACCGATAAATTATTTACTTTTGATTTTATAAACATTGGAAATTAGTTTTGGTTATTAATAATAATAATAATAATAATAATAATAATTTATTATTTACCATATAAAACAAAGATATACAAAGTAGTAACTCTAAAAATATTGCCTAGAGAGATAAAAACGTATGGTAAATAAAAGGTTAAAGTTAGGTCATGGACCGATTCTGCCACAATAACCTTAAAAAAAAAGGAAAAAGATATTTAAGTTTTACCACCCTTATAACAAATACGTAAATAACAAAAAAAAAATATATATATATATTCTAATTGTTTTAAAAAGTACTAAATGAAGAAATCACAGATTCAGAGTTCAAAATTGTAAAATTCACAATTCACAATTGTAGAAAGTAGAAATTTTGTTTCTATTTTATTAATTACTTAATTTTTATTGCGACCGCGGATTTTGTTTCTATTTTTTTAGTAATAATAAATTTAAATTAAATTTCGTATATAGTTAATTACTTAACTTTTACTACGACCGTAAATTTTGTTTCTTTTTGTTCACAATCTGGTTTAATTTTTTTTATTATTTATGTTTCTTTACTTGGGAATAGAATTAGTTCGAAAGTTGGAAAGTCGAGTGGACTGGTTGTGGCGAGAAAGCTCACATGGGATTAGATACTATCCCGGTTTTAGATTTTATTTAGATTAACCCCTATCCGTGATTAACATATTAGTGTTTTTCTTATGTTTGAGAGGGCTGGTTTTGGCGAGTACACTCATCATAGGATAAATACTGACCCGGTTTGATATTTTGTTTTGTGTTTGAGTGGGCTGGTTGTGGCGAGTACACTCATCATAGGATTGAATACTAACCCGGATTTTGATTATTTTCTTTTAGTTACCTCCGCGCCGTGATTAAAATGATAGTATCATTTTTATGTTGAGCGTGCTGGTTGTGGCGAGTGCACTCCTCATAGGATTGATACTATCCCGTTTTCTTATCATTTATCTATTCCCCATTCACTAAAACAAGGAGGTTTGTTTCAGTTTCAATACCGACTAGAGAGTTAACCAGATAACTTTTTCTACGACCGTGATTTTAATTTTTTTTTACGAAACAAAATATTTAACTTTAATCTTTATGCCGATTTAAGAGTTAACTAATTAACTTTTGCTACGACCGCCATTATTTGTTTTTGGTTTCGTTTTGGCTCAACCACCGATCCGACAAATTTATTAATTAGATACTATTGCCACCGAGCATCTTTCTTCTAATTTTAATTCTACCGTCTGATTGAGACTAATCATTACTGGCCGATCTGTTTGTTTTTATTTTGGTCAGGGTTTTAAAATTACGAGCGGGGGTGGGCGTTGAAACAATACTTAAATTTTTTTTTATTGTAAATAGTTCAAAATTCAATTTATGTGTCAACGTTACCTTGACTGAGGTTACTGATCCCTAATTTACTTCCCCCTTTATTTCAGCAGTGAGAAATTCTTTATCACCACAAGTAACGATTAAAGCCCGTTATTTGTGGTTACTTATTACCTGTGTCTGAGTGACCAACGACCCCTGGAATTTTTCATCTCCATCTGTGCTGCCCGAGTACTTTCGACGCCGTTTCGAAAGTTTGTGGAGTAAACCACACATCAAATCTGGCGCCCGAGAGCCGTCCCGTCAACAGGCGTCATTTGTAAGTAATCGTTTTCTCTGAGGCGAGAAAACTCCTTACAATACACACAGATGACCAGAATGATCGGAAATATGAAAAAAAATTTAAAAAATGGGGGTAAGAAAATTTTTTCGTCTGCAAAAATGCAATACTGAGAACCCATAGGAAGAGCCTCAGTAATAGTAGAAAAATAGTAACGAACCTACCATACCTGATACCTTTTAAATTTGAAAATTTATAAGTCCTTGCATTTTACACAATTTTGCTTCAAAATGTAGAATGGTATAAAATAGGGCAACTTTTCTTGTCCAATTTAGTTAGATCATGCATAGATTTAATCTAGAGTGCTCAATGGTTTATATAAATATTTTATTTTAATTTTATAAAATACCTAACAACCTTTTGCTATTTTTAAGAAATTTTTTATAAAACTGGGTAAAAATATTCGTAGCTTCACTTAAAAGAGATCGCATCCACTAGTTGATAATAAAAAAAAGGACTCAGGGTTTATTGGTCAGTAAAAGGCAGGAATTATTAAAAAAATATCAAGATTTAGGGTTTAGGGTATACCGTATATTTTATAACCTTTTTTAAGGTATTTGAAAAAGCTTCTTCGCCGATGAAAATTAAATTTTAAAGACGATTTTTTAACGAAACATACAACTTTCAGTCCTTTTAAAATGATTAAAACAAGTCTTTTAACCTTTTAATTAATTTATCTGTTTTGTTCAAAAATCGATATCAAAATTTAATTTTCATCTAAGAAGGAGCTTCTTCAAATATCTAATTTAAAAAGATTATGAAATTTAAACGAAAGTTTGTTTTTTTTTAATAATTTTTGTCTTTTACTGATCAAAATACCCTAATTTCGTAGATTCGCTAAACGGTTAACTTACCTTAAAAAATTACAAATCACATTAATTATTGAATCGCAATAGTATATATAATTTAGATATGTACTTGTTATCACCACCGACGAATTAGCAAAAATAATGATATGCTGCAATAAGACAGCCCTTTTATAATTGAAGTAATTTCTTGTCTTTTCCTAATTCAGAGAAGTTCATGCGGCATCCTACTTGCCGATTTATGTGGTGTATATATGCGATGCGCGGTTATATAGGTAGTGTAAATAACACCTGTGTTCCTTATTTAATAATTATTATTGAATAATGATTTTTTCATAATTACCTATTTTCTTTACAACTATATAGATGAAAAAAAAGTATTTTAACTTTCTTGTAAAAATAGTGATAAGAAATGTCTTTACAAATGAAAGGCGGTATGCTATTATTATTATTATTATTTATATTTTGTCACATTATGACATTGGAAATGCTGCCCCTAACATTTGCCGCCCCGGACAAATGTCCAGGGTTGTCCTGCCTTGGAGCGGGCCCTCCTAACGGGTACTTTAGAGGGAAATTGTTTTCTAATTTAAGGTATATTTCTGTTATTTATTATTATACAAGAAATTTCTTTCTATAAAAGTTGTTTACAATATTATTTTCTATCATTTCTAATAATACATAATTTCTCTAAACTGGACTGTCTTGGAGAAATATAAAGAAAAGTAGAAAATTTAAATTTTTCAGTATTTGCGTTGGTAATGAAGATATGAAAAGATTTAATGAATAATTTATAACAGTATTTTAAATACTTTTTGATTACATGGACCATACTCAATATATTTGTAACTACAGGAAAGTCATGAGTTGGAAACATGATGTTTTTCTGAATAATATAATATACTTTTTCTTTTGTCTTTGTAAAGAAAATGTATGGCGATATGCCCGGAGTTATCAATTTATTGTATCCATCTTTCACACTTTCATATATAATATACAAGTTATTCCTAACGATAACATTAAAATGTGATGGAGCACCATCTTGTAATTTAGTAAGTAGATAAATTTATGGAAAAGTCTAAAAATACGCAGGCAATACATTAATAAAAAATAATTTCAAGTATAAAATGTAATTTACTGTAATAATTTGTAATAAATATTTCACTTAAATAAATTCACATACTAAAATAAAACGCAGGTCTGATCGGAACAACGATTTATAATCAACTAACTCAACACAAATTATTTTATACGATATTAGACATATTGGAATACTGGGTGTCCCAAAAGAAACTAATAACATTCTTAAACCTCTAAATCAGGGGTGGCCAAACTTTTGACCTGTTAGGTCTACTTGTGTTCAAAAATATTTCTTGCGGTCGACTGCAAGGTAGGGTTTAGAAGAGAGAAATAAAACATTTTTGTGATAAATTTGTAAGTATTTATTAATTAAATATTATATATTATATTAATATTACATACGAAATTCGCATCTTTCATTGTGCTGTACGTTTTTGGGTGGATGTTTGGCACTGCATATTCTCCACAAGTTTATCATATTGGGGAGTGTACGAAGTAACTGCGATGCGCAAACAGGAAGTTAAGCAAGCGTCTGTTAAACGGGAACGATTTTTGGTTTTTATTGCATTCATAGTTGAAAATGTTGATTCGCAAAGGTAGGTAGAACCGAAAAACGAAATCAAATATAAAGCTATCTTTCTTAGGCATGGAAACTTTTCTTTGCAAATCAGTTTCCAAAAATCTGTACTATCAGATGCTCTAGCTTTCAAAAATATGTCGCTTCTCATTTTAATTATTTCTTCTTCGACCACAACAGATTCAGCATCGGTTAAGTTGCCGATTTTAACGGTCAAGCTGTCAATGTCAATATTTTCATTAAAAGGGAATACCATGAAACTTAGCACTTCTTCGAGAGCGGCAAAATCCGCGAACCTTCTTTCGAACTCCAGGTGCAAATTCTCCAGCTGTTTACAGAAAGTTTTAAAGTCCCGATTTGAATTGTGCGTACATTCTTCTTCCATGTTTTTATAATTTTTTAGTTCGCCTCGTTTTAATTGAGATACTTGCACTTGAATTTGACTTTTAAAAGTATTAATCAATGTTATCATGTCAATGACGGTTCTGTCTTTCCCTTGAAGATTCAGGTTCAACTCATTGAGTTTTTCTGTTATGTCGCAAAGAAACGCCAGCTTCATAAGCCATTTTTCATCTTCAAGCTCAGGTACAATTTCTCCTTTCGATTGTATGAATGTCTTGATTTCTGGCAGTAATTGGCGAAATCTTTTCAAAAAGACACCACGGCTAAGCCACCTAACATCTGTATGTAGCAAAAGGTCTGAGTGTTCGGCTTCAGTCTCTTCAAGAAGAGCTCGAAATTGACGCCTTTGCAAACTTCTGGCTCGAATAGAATTAACTATTTTAAAAGCAATTTTCATAATAACATCTGATTCGAGAATTGGTGAAACTTGGAATGTTGTCATCATTTTTGCACAATGAAACAAATCCAACTTTTTGTCCCAGCATAGCGGGTGCTCCATCTGTCGTGATAGCAACTAGTTTGTGAATCGGAAATTCAGTTTTTTCTACAAAACTCTTAAAAGATCTGTAGATATCTTCACCTCTGGTTTGCCCCTTCAATGGAATCATCGTCAATAACTCTTCTTTTGTCGTCATGTCTTCAAAAACTAGACGCACGAAAACGCACAATTCAGCAATGTCGGTTACATCGGTGGATTCATCAAACTGTAGTGACAAGAAACAACATTTCTGCAAGTCTTCATTAAGAAATTGTTCCAAATTTTCACTTCGTCGCATTACTGTGTTTCGTGACAGTGAAATGTCATTTAATGCTGAAATAATTTCTTTTTTGTTTTTAAAGTCATTAAAAAGTGCTTCTCCAGCTCTCTGCATGGCTTCCTTGATCATTTCTCTATCTTCGAAAGGTTTCTTTCGTTTTATTAATATTTCTGTAACAGCAAATGACGCCAGTGTTGCAGCTTTTGATTTCGAGTCTGGTTTCGTAAAAAAAGATTGTTGTGCACTTAAGCTGCTTTTTAATTCACGTACTTTTATCTTTCGGTTTTCACTGCCAAATGGAAAATCGGTGGCGTATTTGGAATGTGTAGTTTTAAAATGCCTTTCAACATTTGCTCTTTTCGGTAATGCTTCACTTGAGTTGCAAATTAGACACACACATTTGTCCTTGACCATAACGAAAAAAAATTCCTCTTTCCACTCACTGTGATAATGGTAAGTCTTACTTTTTCTTGCACTCGAAGTAGGTGGCCCTCTCATTCTGATTTAATAATACTAATTAAAGTCACAAGGTCCCTACGTTAATTTTTTATTATCGCGACGCAACAAATTAATTGTAATCCGTTCGCACTCAAGTCGAAACTAGCACTGGCTAGCTACCAAATCAAGCCGTGAGAAAACAATGCGAAATGAAAAGAAAAGAGACAGCGGTGAGTCGCGTTTACATGACTGACTCACACATACGCACGCAACGATATCACGTTACGACCGAAGCGTGTGAGTAGTACCTATAGTCAGTCCTTGGCGCGAATACATTTTAAAATAAGTAATGTTATTTTTTCATATTTTGTCTATTCAGTTTATTTAACTCTCGCGGGCTACCTAAATCGCCCCCTCGCGGTCGACCGGTAGATCGCGGTCGACCTCTTGGCCATCCCTGCTCTAAATTAAACTTTTGCAAAACCAAATTAATTTGAATCGATTTATTTTTCGAATTTCTTATTTTATTTCACGGGGCTGCGACGTCATTTTGTTTAGTTTTGGTAAAAACTAGCCGAGAAAAATTATAATTATTATTCATTAGGTACTGAATTTGTATTTAAAGGGATTCAGTTTTTTTAATATACCTAAAATATCGGGAGTCTTATTTAAAATTGTAGTTTGTCGAAGTGATGGTTAAATCGCACAAAGGCGACTTTTAACACAACGCCCCGTGCGATACGGATAATCCACTAGAGTTTTACAATATATTTTTTACGACCTATTAACGAATGTCTACAAAATTTTAAAATTGAAGGTTATTAAGATAAAAATGATTTTAAGAATAATTAGTCGGCAATCCTGGATTTGAACCACAGACAAATAACTTGTGGATTGCTATTATTTATCGATTTTTCATTTTTAATTATTATTTGATCTCAATAGCTAAAAAATATACTGACAGTTTGACAGAATTGTTACTTATTTAAAATTAAAATAGTAGTTTGTGCAACAAGGGTAGAAAAAAGTTTATTGGATCTTTATTCATTTGATGTTTTTATGATTTGTGAAACGTGGCTTTTCACTACTGTCACTAATGATATTTTACAAATAGATGGTTATAAAATGTATCGAGGAGATAGAAATGCAAAAAGTAGAGGATTGTGTAAAAATGAAGGCAATAATTGGGAACAATTATGGATAAAAGTAACTATAAAAAAAAGGCAAATAGCTATAGGAGTTATTTACAAACCTCATGAACAAAATTAAAATGATTTCTTGGATGAATTTGAAGATATTCTGGGAACTATTTTTCCAACTGTTGATGAATTAGTATGTTTAGGGGATTTTAATTTAAATTTTCTTAATAAAAATACGGTGTTCCATAAATTCAATAATATTCTTGAAGCAATTGGTTTAGCTCAAATTTTAAATGTTCCTACGCGGATAACTAGTAGGTACATCAGCAACTTTACTTGATTATATTATAACTCGAGAGGAAACTGTAATGGATAAGGGTGTAATTCAGCATGCTATCTCCGATCACTCCATGGTTTATTGTAAGCTTAATATGAGAGAGCAAGTGATACCTAAATTATATACCTACAGATGCTTTAAAAATTTTGATGATGATCTCTTTCAATATGACTTGCGAAACACATCTTTCTTTTGACCAAGAAAGCGTAGATGATAAAGTATCATATTTAGTTAATTGTTTATTGAACATTTTTGACAGACATGCTCCCATAGTTACATCTAAAATTACGAAAAAAACACGCACCCTGGTTAACGTTTACGATTAAACAGATGATGAAAGAAAGGGATAAGGCACTGAGAAAATTTAATCATTCTAACTCACATGCACATTTACAATTTTATAGGAATTTAAGAAATTATACAAATCAAGCAATAAAAAGGGAAAAAAGAGCTTATTTTTTACAGAGATTCAATAATTGCAATTCCAAAGACTTATGGCGCACACTAAGAACTAATAATTTTATTGCAGATAAAACTTGTGATATTCCCGAGAGCATAAGAAATCCCAATAACATCAATAATTTCTTAATTAATTCTTTGCCAAATATTAACTCTCCTCAACATTTGTTAAATTTTTATAGCTCCAGTAGCATTGTAGATTCTACATTTAAGTTTAAAGAGGTTGATGACATGTTTGTTTTTAGTAATATATGCAAAATAAAATCAAATGCAATGGGATGTGATGGATTGAATGCTAGGCTAATCAAGTTATGTTGTCCTATTATAGTACCATATATTACGCATATTATAAACTTTTGTTTAGTGAATAGCATTTTTCCTACTGTTTGGAAAAAAACTATAGTGAAAATTTTGCCGAAAAAACAGAATCCTACTGAGTTTAAAGATCTGAGGGGTATAAGTATTTTACCGACGCTGTCTAAAATTTTGGAACGAGCTATTGAGGTACGAATCAGGCAACACTTGACAGATTTCTCTTTATTGCCATCAGTTCAATCTGGATTTCGTAAAGGATACAGTTGCACTACGGCATTACTCCATATTGTTGATGGTATCATCACCTCAATAGACAAATGTGAATGTACACTCTTGGTATTGTTAGATTTTAGCAGAGCATTTGATACTATAAACTATGATTTATTACTTAAAATTTTGCATCATATAGGGTTTTCCAATAATGCTAATTTGCTTATCCACAGTTTTTTACAACACCGCAAACAATGCGTTGAAATTAATTCTATTCAGTCCGAATATTTGACTCTTAAGACAGGAGTGCCTCAAGGCTCCATTTTAGGGCCATTACTTTTCGCTATATATACTTCAAAATTAATAAGTTCATTAGACAAATGTAAAATTCATCTTTATGCTGACGACACTCAGATCTATTACAGTTTCCCTCCTCATTTATCAGAAAATGCTTGTGCATTAATAAATCAAGAGTTAGATGCTTTTATTGAGGCAGCATCTGAGCATTGTTTAATGATCAATCCTATAAAATCTAACCTAATGCTTTTTGGTACTAACTCAAGTCGTACCCGAGTACAACTCCCCCTAAATAATAATATTAATAATAAAGAATTAGTTCTAGTTAATGAAGCTAAAAATTTAGGAGTCATTATTGATTCGGATCTAAGATTCGAAAAACATGTTAATAAGCTAATTCAGCGTGCATATAGCTCAATAAAATTAATATATGGTAACCGTAATCTCCTGCCTCAAAATGTTAAAACAACCCTCTGTGAAACGTTAGTACTATCGCATTTCAATTTTGCGGACGCCGTCTATGGTCCAAATTTAACTAGGTACCACTTATAAAAATAAAATTCAAAAAATTCCAAACTGTTGTCTAAGGCTAATTTATGGCATAAAAAGGCGTCAAAGAATAACGTATAAACTTCGGGAAGTTGGGTGGTTGAACATGGAATATAGAAGGATCCACCATGCTTCTACCCTCTATCACAAACTTATTATGTATCTATATAATAAAATAACTTTTAGAACAGATGTACATAACCTTAATTTAAGATTTAAAGGTTTACTGACGCCACCACCGTTTCGAACAGAATTTTTTAGACGATCATTTAAATATCAAATATTTAAGTTATGTAACTCTGTTCCTGGAAATTTAAAAAATCTTTGTATATTCGCATTTAAATCTAAGCTGAAAGTCCTCTTATTTAATAAACAATGTATCTAATCTCTGTTATACACAATCCTCACAAAATCCATCCTCAAAAAATCTATTTTATTATATTTTATTTTTTACTATTAATACATGTTTTATTTTGTTTTCTGTAATAAATATCAAACATATAGACACCCTTGTTGGATTAAGTGGAAGAAAATTTTATCTTACTGAGCTCTTCAGTAGAAAAAATGAACTTCGCCCTTTATTTTCACGAGTGTAATTGTAAATATATATTTTATAATATATTGTATTTTGAAAATAATAAAGACGATTATTATTATTATTATTATTATTATTATTATTATTATTATTATTATTATTAAATGGATAATCTACTCAAGTCACACCGTATATTTTTTCTACGACCCACTAACGAAAATCTAAAAATTTAAAAAATATTTTAGGTTATTAAGACAAAATAACAAATTTTAAATTAATATATGGCTTCTACTAATTTATTAAATAAAATAAACATGAAAACAAAAGATTTGAACCAGGACCTATCACATGGAAGATGTACGCCTTGTCCTCACCTTACGATTTTAGTTTTAATACTCTTTTACTATTAAATATTGTTTATAGATTGATATAGTTTGCCTATAAAGGCGTAATGGCAACTCTCATAGTATACTGGACTGATGAGTCGCCTTTTAGTTAGATTATGTGGCCGTATAAATATGTTGAGCGACATTTGTTTATTAAAAAAAAAAAAAATCTTTATTCCAGTAAGACCATTGCTACACGGTATTGAAAAAGTCAGTTTTACAAAGTGTTTTACAAAGAATGTACATAATTTAGGCAAGTAAACATAAAAAAAATATATATATAAAATAAACAGAGCATATATCACGTAACAAATAAAAATAAATAATATTACACAGACCGAGTGGAGCCATACTTATTTAGTTAAAATTGTAGTACTCATCTACATTATAAAAACAATTCTCTAACAAGAATTCCTTAAGTTTTTTCTTAAAAGAATTAAAAATTTGTTCATCTTTTATTGACTGGGGCAATTTATTATATAATTGTATGCCAGCATATGACGGACATTTTTGATAGAACGCTGTTCTATGATTCGGAATTCGTAACAAATTACCATGCCTGGTTTGGTAGTTATGATTATCTAAATTTTTACTAAATTCATTCATTTTTTTCCTAATATATATTATGCATTTATAAAAGTAAATAGAAGGCAGTGTTAAAATATTAAGTTGTTGGAAATATGATTTGCATGATATTCTTCTATTAAGACCAAGAATTAATCTCAAAACTCTTTTTTGTAAAATGAAAAGCCTATTAGAGGATGATGAATTTCCCCACACAATTATATTATATGACAAATGAGAGTATATCATTGCGTAATATATATTTATAAGTTGTTGTTTGCCTAAAATATTTTTTAGTTGAAATAAAACATAATACCCACTATTAACCTTTTTACTAATATAATCAATGCACGATTGAAATGATAAGGTGCTGTAAAGAAAAGTTCCCAGAAATTTTGTAGACTCGGACATTGTCATATTTAGATTATCTGTTGTCACTGTTATTACATTCTCAATGTTATTAGTAATGTTAAATTTCATCAGTACCGTTTTCTTAGAATTTAATATTAGGTGATTTTGTAGACACCACTCATTGAATTTGTTATAGAGGAAATTCAATTTGTTTGAAAGTTCCTCTAGAGAATTCGCACAAGAAGCCACTGACACATCATCTGCATATAGAACAATGCAATCTGCGTTTAAGTATGTTGGTAAGTCATTTATAAATATAAGAAATATCAATGGTCCCAATACGGATCCCTGACGAACCCCCATATCTACATTACCTTCATTTGAACAAGTTTCATTCACTTTGACAATAATTTTTCTATGTCTTAAATGTGACATTAGCCAACTTAACACATTTCCTCGAAAACCTAAAGATTGAAGTTTAGTTTCCACAAAATCCAAATTTAAGCAATCAAAAGCTTGTTTAAGATCAAAGAAAAGTGCTCCAATAACTTTTTTGCTATCAAGGCGTTTGTATAAAAATTCAACAAAATCATATATAGCGCTCTCCGTTGATCTACCAGGGTAAAAACCATTTTGGCATTTAGTTATGATCTTATACTTTTCTAAGTAAGAAATCATCCTATTATACATAGCCTTTTCGACTAATTTACTTATGACATTTGATACTGTTATTTGTCTATAATTGTTTAAACTTAGCGGATCATCTTTTTTGTATAAAGGAGTTATTAATCCTACTTTCAAATCTTCAGGGTATTCACCATCCTGAACGGAAACATTTATTATATTAGCTAAAGGTTCAGCTACATAATAAGCAATATTTTTAATAATTTTAGTGGGTATGCAATCTACTCCAACAGAATTAGTATTTTTTAAATTTCCAATTATCTCTAAAACGTCTTGTTTATTTACTGGGTCAAAGAAAAACTAATTACTGTTACTCAGAACACATTTTGTACAATCTGTACTAGCGCTTCCAAAATACTTTTCATTCAATAATTTTACTGCATTACTATAGTGTTTAACAAAACTATTTGCTACCTCAAAATTATTTTCAATTATCTGTTCATTGATTTTTAATTTAATTTGTTGATTTGTTTTTATTCTGCCGCTTTTTTCTTTAACTAGTTTCCATACGTATTTTTGCATTTCAATAGGGTTCGTCTTATTGTCAATTGAAATTTGATAATAAAATATTTTATCACGTTTTAGTTTTTGTTTATAGTTTTTAAATTGAGTTTTGTATCCTAATTATAAATGTTTATCATAAAAATTCTGTTTTAACCATTACAGGTTTTTTAATCTATTACCCATTTCAATTGTCGCTGTGGTAAAAAGTAGTAAATTGAATAGTTTGATATTATTGAAATTAAGGCTCGCTTACCAAGTGGACTGTCTCCTTTCGGTGCTAGCAAATATTTTCATACGGATAATGAAATGCCAGCAATTTCGTAAAAAACAATTTATTTTTCAAAACGTTGCATGACAACTTTTAAATTTTACATATTTACACTATACCTTATTTACAAACACCTAGAGGCTTAACACTGCCTTAGGAATAAAATTATTTATTATTATCTAGTATCATTTTAGTATGTTTGTTCAGAGAACTTATGTATTTACAAAAGAATAACTGAAATCGAGTTTTCTGTTGAGACCCGTTCAACTTCTATCGAAGTCTAAAACGATCTGGTATTTTTACCGTTCAAAGAAAAGATATGCATGTCTACGTACCACAAACTGGTTGGCCTTGAGTGGTTTCGCGCTGATGCAACTCAGCAAATGCGATTATGGTCACGTAGACGTTTGTTTATAGTCGTCCATAACAAAACACCTGCGCACCGAGCACAGGACCGTCTCCGAATATACTCTGTTTTAAAATGTGTTTTAAAGCAATTAGTTTGACAGAATTGTCACTTATATAAAATTTAAAAACTAGTAGTAGCTGGATGACCAAAATTTAAACTGTCATAGTTAGATTTCATCCTTCTGCTGTGTTCCTACTAGGTAGAATGGATATGAAATATATTCGTTCAGTTGAACGTAATGGCATGGTAGGGATAATTTTGTATCTTATTTGGGAACGTCCAAAGAATTTATTAAATAGTATTAAAATTATCTAGAAAATATTAAAATTATCTAGAAAATATTAAAATTATCTAGAATTTGTTTTCTTTTTATCAAGGAATTTAAATATAATATTTCTTTAATAAAATGAAATTACCTAATAAATTGAGAAGCTACCTGGGTTAGTTAGGTTACAGTAGGTCACAGTATTCCTATTGTACAATTTTTTTGAAAATTTGTTAAATGTAACTTCAAATTTTGTTGCTTTTTGTTGAGTTTCTTTATATTGGTTATAATAATCTTTTTAATGTTTTAAATTATATTTATCTAATGTACTGATTGTTTCAGATTGGTTGTCCACATAGAATGAGTAGTACAGCAACAGTTAGCTTATTGTCGGCAGTGTTTACTTTTCTTGTCATCTTAACAGTAGTTTCCACAGCACCGTATTCAGATTATGAGGGTAAGTACAAACATTTGTAAAATTTACAATTAATAAGACTGTAAATGATGTACACAATAGTGTTGTCCCAATCATAGATTCACTTCAGTTAAATTTGTATAAAATATAAATTTTTTTGTGCAGACATCTGCCAGACAAAAAACCGAAAGCGCATGTTTAATTTTATTAAAGTTTGATATATTTGTCTAATTTTCTCTAAATGTATAATTGTAACTTAGGTAATCCTCAAAATATAAAAGTACCTAAAATAACCGCGAAGTAACAAGACTAATTTCTCTACGATTATAAACTCAGTCAGCTTTTTTAAATACCGAGAAAAGGAGAAATATTCAGTATTAATTAATAAACAAATTAGTGGGGTATTGCAAAATTTATTCAATCTCTTACAAATTTACAAAAACCTTTTTCTTCTTCTTCTTTTTCTTCTACTAAAACCTATTTCTTCGAATCACTCTTCAAAGACTATACGTTCAGATAGTTTCAAAAAATATTTTATATTTTTTGAATAACTATTTCATTTTTTTATTATTTACCTCGAGGACAGATATCATTCTGTTGAAATAACTTCAAAAATTTGACTGATCTTCTAAGCGATTAAAAGTTCGAAGTAAAATGAAACGTTGTCAGCGTGTAGTTTGTATCTTTATCTAACGGTAGATAAGGTCCGAACTGCCCCACGATACCTACATTTTATTGGGTTCATAGTCCAATCATTATAGTAAGTTCACCTCGGATTTCGAGATACCCAGCTGTAAGTCTGTAAATACTTGTATATTGACACCCTAAAAGTTGTCTCAAAACCTACATATAGTAGGGTGTACGCATCTATTAAATTTCAAGATCAAAGGTCACAAAAATCGGTTTTTTGCGCTTTTTTTGTAAATATCTCATTTCCTATGGGTTTTTTGCTATTTGTATTTATTATCAATATTGTAGAATACAAAATTCTCTAAAAATTTTGTTTAAAAAAATTTTTCATACGGTGAACCGTTTTCGAGATAGATGACGGAGAGCGCGCGGTCACAGCATCACTTCAGGTCAACCGGTGCCTCCGGTCGAAAACGCGCCATATATAGTTGATGAAATATCGATAAATCAATGATTATAAATATTTGTCAATTTTTATTAACTATTATATTATATTTTATAATTTTTTTTCCTAACCTATCCACTTTTTATTTAGTATTAATTTATTTAACAACACTTACCTGCCCATGTAATTGCAAAATTGTTAATGAAAATATAGGAATTATATTTGAATTTTAACCTAATTAATATTAATAAATTCTAACATGATGAAAAAAAAAACAAATAAATTATGAATTAATCTTTTTATTAAAAAATTTCATTCAATACATTTATTTTTATTAAAAGTAAAAAAATGGAATAAAAGGTACAAAAACTACAATTTATAATTTTAATAATCTTCTTCCTCTTCATCGTCGTCTTCCGGCTGCTGGTAAATTTCAAACTGGTCTTCATTATCGTCTTCAACGACATTTCTCTCAAGTTCTTCCATGATTTCGGGGTCAAAGGTTCCATCTTCGTTAATGTCGCTCTGATATGGTAGAGCATTGAAACAAGCTTGCCCATTACATTGGCCACAAGCTAAAGAGCATTGCAAGCCCGCTTTCCTGCATCAGCATCGCGAACCACAACCACTCTTGCAGTTGCAGAAAATTGTATTTAGCAAATCTTCTGGAGCAGGTGGTAAAATTGTCATGATAGGCTCCAGAAAATCGTTTCGCATTGCCCAACTCCATACCTGGGGTTCCAAATCATGCCTTAACCAAGTTTGAACTTAATAATATACACGTTTGAAAGGTTGATGAGCAGCTGCTTTTGTTGGTGGAATATTTGAAAGCTGCACAGGTTAATTAAGTTTTGTAGACTTGACGTAATGCATATAACGAAGATGATCGAGACTTTTCACAGATTTCGGAGCATTATAGACTGCCAATAAGATTTGAGTTCCACTCTCTAATAATCTCTGGGCCGAACAATTTTTTTTCTCAAATGCTGCAGCTAGTTCATTCAAATTTGTCAGTTTCTCAAAAACTTTAAAAAATGATTTTTCCCTTTTTAAAAAGCGCAGAAGTTGTGTCACAGCCACTTAATGCGTGCAGAAATAAAATATGTGTTTTGCAATGAGGATAATTATCAAAACTTTTAGTCAAGTATATCCCCGTTTTTACATTTCCTTTCCCAACTTTTTTAAAGAAAATGTCTTGTTCGTAAGACAGTGTACGCCCAATTAAAATGACAAGTAAATCAATATCTTTGTTGGGGCTTTTCCCGCTTATAGATTCTTAATAATTTTATTCAATAACTAACACCAACCAAATTTAACAACTGTTTTATTTTTCATCACTTTACAAAAAGAGAATACATATCGTCTCATCGAACAACAATAATGTAATAAACCGGTCAGGGCTAAAACACAAAACGGGTTGACAAGGATAGAGAATATGTCTTGCTCAACAGGTGTTAGCTCAGCCACAGACGGCGTTCAACCAAATGGCGCGTTGCCAGATTTAGATTAAAGTTTGTAATCTTGCTAAACATATTCCCCCCACCTTGAAAGGGTACCTTTCAAACAAATAACAAAAAAAGCATGAAATAAATAAACATATACAATGTGGAAATACATCAAGATAATCATTATCAGTTATTATCAGGAAAAGGCAATGGGCACAGTTTAGAGATTGGTCGTTTAAATTCACTATGTTGCGTTTTAACACGAACTACCCGAATTCTCTTATCCGGCCCTGGAAACACTTCACTAATTTTACCCAAGTTCCACTCTAAAGGCGGTCGATTTTTGTCCATAATTAACACCACTTGTCCAATTTTAACATTTGGACAATTCTTTGTCCACTTAGCTCGTTGCTGTAATTCCATCATATATTCACTGGACCATCTTTTCCAAAAGTGTTGATAGAGCATTTGTAGATGTTGGAATTTGGAAAGTCTATTGACGGAAATCTCCGTAACGTCGGGATCCGGAAGTGAAACTAGTCGTCGCCCAATAAGGAAATGGGAAGGTGTAAGGACATTTAAATCATCCGGACAAGATGATAAAGAGGATAAAGGACGGGAGTTTAGTGTTGCTTCTACCTGTGTTAACAATGTGTAAAAGGATTCAAATGTGAGAGAAGCATCGGCCATAATCCGCTTTAAATGATACTTTGAGGACTTTACACCAGGTTCCCAAAGCCCACCAAAATTAGGTGCGTTTGGAGGTATGAATTTCCAAGAAATTCCTTCATTTTCTACCCAAGATGCAATATTATCGGATTTAATTTTAAGAAACTCCCCTAATTCGCGCAGTTCTGCATTCGCACCCACAAAATTAGATCCATTGTCTGAAAGAACGAAAGTAGGTTTTCCTCTTCGTGAGGTGAACCGTCTAAAAGAAGCTATGAAAGCCTCTGTCGATAAGTCGGAGACCAGTTCCAAATGTATGGCCTTTGTAGAGCAGCATATATACAGACAAATGTAACACTTAGTTGTTTTTGCACCGCGCCCTTGCCGATCCTTTATTTTAAATGGACCGGCATAATCGATACCAGTGGTGTGAAATGGAGGAGTAGGTCTTATTCTTACTTCTGGCAGAACACCCATTTTTTGACTTAAAGGAACAGGGGCTGCTCGAAAACATTTTATACAACTATGAAATACCTTTCTTGTTAGGTTCCTACCCCTCAAAATCCAATACTTTTCGCGAAGGCTACTGAGCAACAATTGCGGCCCTGCATGCAATAATCGTTCATGTTCCCACGTTACCAATAAATGAGCAAATTTATGTTTTCCAGATAATAAAATCGGATGTTTTTTGGAATATTCTAGATCAGATAACTGCAATCTACCTCCCACCCTAAGGAATCCGCTCTCATCCAAAAAGGGACTTAGTTTCCAAAGATTCTTATTGGAAAGATATTTTTTCTTCTCCAACTCTACTATTTCAATACTAAAAGATTCCCGTTGTGAAAGTTTAATTAAAACGCACAAGGACGTCTCCAATTCATGGGCTTTTAAGTAACCAAATGATTTAGAGCTTCCTAACTTCGTATTATTACCAAATCTGAGACAAAATGCCATTACTCTTTTTAACCTATTCAATGAACTAAATCTTTCAAATATGGATATTTCATTTAGAGCAACCTGACAGGACTTTACCTTTACCTCGGGCAATGACGCATCTCTAAACCCCCGTGAAGCTGGCCACTTATCTTTTCCTAAACCTAACCATTTTGGTCCCTGAAACCACATATCATTTTCAAGAATGTTTCTTGGATAAACACCTCTGGATAACAAATCCGCAGGATTATCCTCTGATCGAACATGATTCCATTGAGAAACATCGGATGAAGTCTGAACTTGTGAGACACGATTAGCTACGAAGGTTTGTAATAAGTTAGGTGATAAACCAATCCATCCAAGTACTACCATTGAATCAGTCCACAAATAAATATTATTAAACTCCAAAGAAAGAGCTGCTTTTACTATATCGACCAATTTTACTAGCAAAACAGCAGCGCATAGTTCTAATCTAGGTATACTTAATGATTTAAGCGGGGCTACCTTTGACTTGGAACATAAGAGGGATATTTTTACAGATCCATTTTCAGTAATACATCTAAGATAAACGACTGCGCCATATGCTTGAGACGATGCATCACAAAATCCAACTAAATCAACGTTTTTAGTTCCTATTCCCATTGCATGTCTTGATATTTCAAAATCATTTAAACATGTAAATTCTTCCCTCAGCTTCTTCCATTGATACTCTACAGCAAGTGGCAAAGTTTCATCCCAAGTCAACTTTTCACACCATAGCTTTTGCAGGAGAATTTTCGCCAAAATAATACAAGGACCTAACAAACCAAGGGGATCAAATATTTTTGCCACTTCAGATAAAATTGATCGCTTTGTATGAACTATCTTGCCTGATCGGAAATTAATAGAAAATTTCAAAACATCTGACTTAAAAAACCAATATAAACCAAGCGTTTTGTTTTGCTCTTTATCTCCGAATATTACCTGATCAGATACAATATCTGGTTTCCCAATATCCTGTAATACTGTTAAATCATTTGAGACCCATTTCCGGAGAACCATACCCCCTGATTTTAATATATCTGCTACTTCCCTGCAAATTCTAACAGCGTCGCTTTTAGTTTCTGTTCCAAACAACATATCGTCCATGTAGAAGTTATTTAGGATTACTCGAGAACCTTCTGGTGATTCCTTTAAATGATCCATCCCCAATTGTTTTAAACAACGTATTGCAAGATAAGGCGCCGACCTAGTACCATAAGTAACCGTGTTTAAAACATATTCCTTTACTTCTTCATTGGGAGAAAATCGCCATAATATTTTTTGTAATGATCGTTGATGTTCATCTACCCAAATCATTCGAAACATTTTCTCCACATCAGCACATACTACTATAGCATTTTGTCTAAACCTAATTAAAATAGAAAACAGATTGTCTTGTAGATTTGGACCTGTGTGTTGAATATCATTCAAGGAAATACCAGAATCTGTTTTAGCAGACCCATTAAAAACTACTCGCAGTTTTGTTGTCTCACTATTCTGATTTAGTACACCGTGATGTGGTAAGTAATAAGATATTTTATTTTCAAAGTTCTCAGCCAACGACATGTGCCCCATTTCCAAATATTCTTGTATAAATTTCTTATACATCTCAAATAGAGTAGAATCCCTTAACAACCTTTTCTCTAACGATAGAAATCGACTCATTGCTATTTGTCTAGAATCTCCCAACTTAGTTATTGGCTCCGCCAGCGGTATATTAACAACAAATTTACCATCAATCTTATTACGTTTAGTAGTACTACAAAATATTTCCTCGCATGCCTTATCTTCCTTAGATAACAATGTAGTTGTAGGCATTTCCTCCACCAGCCAGAACCTTTCCAATTGATCTTGCACATCCACCATACTGAAATTACATTTAACCAAAGAATCATGATTGTTCAACCCTACTGGTCCAGCAACTACCCAACCTAGACGAGTTTTCTGAAGAGTAGGTCTATTTTTACCAAGAGACATTTGCCCTATACAAAGAAGACTAAAGAATATCTCCGCACCAAGAAGTAAATCGATTTTACCTGGCTTTGCAAATTCCGGATCAGCTAATGGCAAATAATATGGCATATTTAAATGTGAAACAGAAAGGCTTCGACTAGGTAAGGAGCCACTAATTTTATCCACGACCAAACACGATAAAGTTTCCTGAAAATCATTGTGAATTGATTGAACTTTTACCATACATTTGCTATTGACCTTGACAGACTTTTGAGTTACCCCTATTATTGAAATTTCTGCCGGTTGCTTAGGTAAGTCCAATTTTAGCAACAAATCAGAAGTAATCAAGTTACTTTGTGACCCGTTGTCCAATAATGCTCGACATGTATGCAAATTGCCAAAAGAATCCATAATCTGCACCAATGCAGTTGATAACAAAACCTCACCTGAAGTTTCCAATTCATATTCCAAAAAAGCCGTTCTTACCTCACCTTGCGCACAGACAGTTTCAACTAGATTAGTATGTGTACCTACAATACCCTGACTTGACGTATTTACATCCTGAACATCACTTAGCCTTTCTGATTTATGAGATTGCCCCAATTGTTGTTCAGAACCCTTTTCATTCGAATTATTGTAATGCAAAAGACTGTGATGCCTACGTCCACATTTCCTGCAACTACCTGATGTACAAACCTTGCTCATATGATTACTCTTTAAACAATTTAAACAAAGTCCTAATTTTTTTGCTACCTCGTATCTAGATTGCGTTTTCAATTTTAAATAATTGTCACATTTATAAATGAAATGTTCATTATTTTTACAATAAGTACACCATGGTTGATAAGTTGTAGATACAAATGTCTTTCGTTCTTTCAGCCTTGAATCTAATTTGTTTTTATTTTCTGTCAAATCTTTACCCTTTCTTTTTTCCACATTTTTTAAAATATCTATTCTCCCATTTAAAAAATCTTTAAATTCTTGTAAAATTGCTAATCTGCCCTTAGGTCTCCGTTCCTCCCACAAAGAATAAGTATTTTGATCCAATTTATCAACCATGAGATGGATAATCATTGGATCCCAAGATTCAGTTGAAATGTCTAATCTTTGTAACGCATACACAGTTTTAGTTATATTATCCAACATATTTCTTAATTCCAAAAAGCTAGCCTTAGTTAAACTTGGAAATTTTGTTAACGCTTTTAAATGATTATCCACTAACATGGGCGGATCATCATATCTTTCACAAAGTAAATTCCAAACAAGTTCGTAATTTTCCGCCGAAATTTCTTTTATTAATTGTATTACCTTTGCGGCCTCACCTTTTAAACAGTTTTTTAAATGCTGAAATTTTTCAATTTTTGATATTTCACTATTGTGCACCAATGAAAGATATGTGTCCCTGAACTCCAGCCAATTTTCTGTTTCCCCGTTAAATGTAGGTAAAGGTATAGAAGGCAAATTTATTTTTGAATGATTTAAATTTGAATTTAATGCAGGATTAAATTCTGACTGGCTTGTTCGCACACTGCCGCTTTTAGTGCTTTTATTCTCATTATTCTGATATTCATTTAACATTTTCTTAGCTTTTGCGATACTTTTAAAATAATCATTAGCAAATAATTCACGATTAGTTGACTCTTTTTCGTATTCAGTTTCTTCAGCTAAAGACATTAATTCTTGTTGAATTTCATCAAATTCGTCTAATAAATTCACAGCTTTATCTAGTCTAAGACCCAACTCTAATAACCAAGTTTCAGTTATCTCAAATTCACTATCTACTTCAGCTGTTTCCGTGAATTTATTAAACCAATTAAGTTGAGATATGACCCCACTTCTCATACGAATTAAATCCTTATATCTTTGTTCCATAGTTAAGTTTTACAAATTTTAAAGCCACCAAATAATAAAGCCACTAAATAAAAAGGGAATAAAGTAAACAAGGAATTGAGCGACTTACCAATTTATTTGTGAGTTACGAACCTTTCCACGCCAAAACCAAGAATAATTCGTCTGAATTTCAGCTTTCAAAACTCGAATAGTAGGGATATTTATTCACCAAACCAAATGTTCCAATGTGTATATTGAATGCAAACCAAATCCAAAAGTTCCAATGTGTATATTGAATGCAAACCAAATCCAAAAGTTCCAATGTGTATATTGAATGAATATTCTCGTTAAGAACAGAGAACAACAGCCAACGCCCAACGCTTGCTTGCCGATTCACAAGTTTTTAAAACCACCAAATTGTTTCCAAATATGCAATAATTAGGTATTTAATTATCCAAATCAATATCCGTATCGAAGGACCACTTATGTTGGGGCTTTTCCCGCTTATAGATTCTTAATAATTTTATTCAATAACTAACACCAACCAAATTTAACAACTGTTTTATTTTTCATCACTTTACAAAAAGAGAATACATATCGTCTCATCGAACAACAATAATGTAATAAACCGGTCAGGGCTAAAACACAAAACGGGTTGACAAGGATAGAGAATATGTCTTGCTCAACAGGTGTTAGCTCAGCCACAGACGGCGTTCAACCAAATGGCGCGTTGCCAGATTTAGATTAAAGTTTGTAATCTTGCTAAACAATCTTGTCCTATTATAACTGCAGTTTTTTCAGAATTTGATTCTTCAATTGCAGTTTCAACAATAAGAACATCAGCATTATCTCTGGCTTGTTTAGTAGTAATATTTGCAGCTTGTAATTTTTCAATTAACATATTAATGAGCATATCTTTGTTATTTCGATTTGATAAGAATTTTTCTTGAGTAACTGGTACAACTATTGTTTCATCTTCTCTGCTGCTCCATAGCTTTTACGTTCTTACTGTAATCTGAATTTTTTTAAACAAAATTTGTAGAGAATTTTGTATTTTACAATATTGATAATAAATACAAATAGCAAAAAACCCATAAAAAATGAGATATTTACAAAAAAGCGCAAAAAACCGATTTTTGTGACATTTGACCTTGAAATTTAATAGTTGCGTACACCCTACCATATGTAGGTTTTGAAATAACTTTTAGCGTGTCAATATACAAGTATTTACAGACTTACAGCTGGCTATCTCCAGTTCCGAGATTCTTACCTAATTTAAGCTTAAATGACTGGACTATCAGTTTTAAAGTAAGATTAAGAGCGACTACGAACTGCCCCACGCTACCTGGATTTTATCGGGTTTTAAAGCCAATTGAAAACGGCTACTTTTTATCTCAAATATTAACCAAATCCTTTATTGTATTCAAAAAGGAACCCAATTCCTAAAATAAGAGCGAAAATTAGAAATTATTAAATAATGAAACTATCACAATTTAATCTAATAACGTTTATTTATAAATCTACATTAACTTATATATAATAACAATAACTACACTACAATAACAATGCTTAATTCTAATGTCTGATTAGTTGTTTTCCCAAACCCATTAGACAAATTAGAAATATTTGTTTTTGAATTTCCGGTCATTAAAACTTAATCCCCAACTTTCTTGTAGGTAGGACATTAAGTACTTGGGATTAATGGGTCCAGGTAGATCCTTGGGGCAGTAAGTATTGACCGGTTGTTTGTAATAGAGAGGTTAGGTATAACCAGATCTCTCTAATATTAGTGGAATGCGCTTTTACGTTTACTTTTAATGAATTGTCAGTAATTTAGTTACAATTAAATTTGATAACAAATAATAAATATTAGTGAAAATAGTAATAGTGAACCGGATATTAAGAGAAAACGTAGAAATTTAATACCCGAAGAAAAAAAAACATGATCAGAAATGTGTTTTGAAGAACTTCGAGCCAGAGAACAAAATATGAATGTTACTGATGAGTTACATTATGTAGTATTTTGACAAAAGTTTCCGAAGCTAAAGTGTACAGAATATTTAAAACAAGGGATGATACAAACAATAATAATACTTCGAAGGCTGAGACTACAGGAAGAAAACAAATAAAATTGGAAGATATAACCAAACACGCCATTCGTCGTGAAGTACATGCATTTTATATTGAAAAAGAATTACGAACTGTAAAGAAAATTGCTTCCTCTCTTCAATCTAATGAAAATCTCCCAAAAATATCAAGACGTGTTTTGTAATGTACTTTGCGTGAAATGAACTTAAGGTATTTAAAGAGAAAGTGGAATAGTATCCTTATAAAAAAAGAGGAAATTATTTTATGGCGCAGAAAATATCTGAAAACAATAGCAGAGTTTCGAAGAGATGGCAGAAAAATATAATATACAGATGAAACCTGGTTAAATGAAGGACATACTGTGACAAAAATTTGGCAGGATTTAAATGTAAAAAACAAACATCAAGCTTTTTTAGATAATTTATCGACATATTTAAAAGCTCCATCTGGAAAGGGAAAACGCCTTAATATTACCCATATTGGTAGCGACTCAGAATTTGTTGAAGAAGGTTTAAACGTATTTGTTTCTAAAAAGATGACGTTATCATGAGGAAATTAATGCAGAACAATATGAAAAATAGTTTTCAGATACTCTTTTAAAAACCGAACCAGAATCTGTTATTGTTATGGATAACGCTTCATACCACGGCCGGCTCTATACCAACCACCAAATGGATAAGAGCCCAGATTGCAGATTGGCTTACTAAAAAAATATTAAATTCAATGAACCAATTTTAAAAATCGAGTTACTAAATTTAGTATGGTGTCATAAAGATAAATATATCAAATATGTAGTAAATGAAATAGCGCAAGAACGAGTAGTAATTGTAGTTTAATTCTTACTCTATCATTGTGAGTTAAACCCAATTGAACTTGTATAGACTCAAATAAAAAATGAAATAACAAGGAATAATATTATTTTCAAATTAAAAGTCGTAAAAAACTGCTTAATAGTGCCGTCAGCAATGTGACCTCACAGTCGTGGATAAAATGTATCGAACATGTAGTGAAAGAAGAGCAGAATATGTGGAATATTGATAACTACATTGAAATTACCATCGAACCCGTAGTTGTGGATCTAGGCGAAGATTCTTCTGATGAATCTGAAGATGACATAAACAACTTAGATTAGAATAAAAGTATGGATAATTTTTATCTGTTTATATTTTTTATATTTTATGGAAATAAGTATTCAATTATGTTAAACTATTTTTACTATTTATTACTGTTATCTCAAAAGACTATTAGAGTTTATAAAAGGGATGTATATATATTCGATAATTATTATTGCCGATTTTCTTTACCTTGTGCATCTTTAAAATAGGAAAATAAGTTTTGTAACAACCAATTCGTTTTAAAATGCTAAAGATAATTTTTAATAATAACCGCACGCCTATGACTGATCGATTTTCTTTCCCTTCAGACCCACAAAGGTCTATGTTAAAAATGTGAGTCACTCTCTACAATTGTGGTATTTAACTATATACCTATACATCATTGATGTGATTCTGTGATATGCAGTGGGATTCTCATCTTTCAATATGGCACATGTTGAGACGCCTATCTTTGTTCTACATAATGCGATTATTATGTAATGTCTCTCTCTATTCAACACGTAACGTGTTGAGTTCAAACATTAGCATCCCTCTCCTGAATCACAGAACACTTACTCTTAGAACGGAAACTCCCATGTTAAAAAACTGTGATAGAATTTTCAGCGACACCTGGTGGACGTGGTTGATTTTTTTTCAATTAAGTCCTTGTCTGATAAGAGGCCATATGAAAGAAGAGAAAATAATAAAAACAAGAAAAGCGCGGGGCTATTCAAATTTGACAGTAAAAATTATCCGTATTAAAAACTGTTAGCCAACTTAAGATTTGTTCACACAAACTGCATTTTTGCTTTATTATAGTGAAGATATTAAATGTTCTTCAAACGCGGTAATATTTAAAATAAAACTGCGTGAATACCTGTTGACCTATTGATGTTTTTTTTTCTCTTTCTTGTTCTTTTATTATGTTTTGTATAATTGACATGTAAGTGTACTGTATTTTTTATTGCATTTTAAATGTATGTTGATTCTATATTTATGTATTTTTTATATTTTAAATGTGAAGATGTATTGACATGTACAAAATAGTTTTTTTGACTAAATAAACGATTTATATATGTGGATAAAAAAACGCTTGAGATGTAAAAAATACATCCGATGTGGATTCTCAAACGCGGCAATAAGTATAAAATAAATGAGTAGAGTACTAACTTTCCTTCTCGAAAAGAAGTCCAACATATATTATTAGTCTGCTTCTTCTTCTACGATACAGCTTTGCAACCCCAAATGTCATGAAACAGAAAATACACAGTAAAAGTATAAAATAAATGAGTAGATTACTAACTTTCCTTCTCGAAAAGAAGTCCAACATATATTATTAGTCTGCTTCTTCTTCGAACCTTTACTTGAAGTAGAAGGTATTTGATCAACATATTCAATTTCTACGTTATTTGAAGAAAGTCCATCCGCTACTCTTCCAGGAACTGCTGGAAGGAATAGCGTTGGAAATGCTTCAGGTGTTAGACCTCGACGAGAGCCAGTTAGTTTATACTTCTCTTCAAAATGTTTATGACATACTACAAAGGTGGAATAAATTTGTAGTCTTGTTTTATTTTTAAATCTTGAACAACGAACAGCAAGTGCCCAAATATCAAATAAATCGGGTGAATTCGTAAGGTGGGGCAGGCGATGCATCAAGGCAATTCGGTACACAACATTTTCTATAATTACGCATCTTTATGGAAAAACACAAAATAATAGCGGAAAAAGCACAAGATACCAGCTCAAAAAGCACAAATTTATAATGGAAAAACAAGCTTACTAACAGTGGTCAACTAAATCAATTAAGAAAATTAGAAATGAAAACAACTGAAGTCACCAATATAAATGAACAACGTTCTCGTTTGGTTTAAACCAAGACGCCATGACACCCCCCACAAAAATCAATATTCACCTGTCCTTTACACTCCCACCACCCACCCCACCACACGACTGCAGCGCCACGCGGACGTGGTTGATTTTTGCTCTATACCAGGCCTGCGCATACCAGTTTTCCACCTCTGTCCTGAATTATCGACTATCGGTATCCCTCTAATACAAGAGCGCCATCTTAATTTCATACACTTTGAAGAACACTTTTTGTAAACAGATATAATTCTCCCAACATGTACACTCCATAGACATGGTATAAAAAAGAAATCCTAAGGCCGTTCCAAATAACTAACTGACGTCAAAGATACAGAACAAAAACATGGCACCAAAAGTGCTATGACTGAATCATGACAATATGAGGGCTGGTATATTTAAGGGGGTCGCGACATATACCCATTTGATTAATGAGGGGGTCACTGGGGCTAGGGGGGAAATAGTAGTCAGCTTGAGTTGGCAACAGTTTTCTAATGTTCGTTTGGAGAAATCCACGATTTTCGTTTGTTTTGCAGTAATAGTATTATAAAAACAGAGACAGATCTACATTTAACGTGTACATTGTTAATATGGTACAAGTGGAATGAACCAATGTTTTCCTCCTAGTGAAATAAAAACTAAAAACATTTTGTGTTTTTTTAATATACCAAATTATGCAATTTATTTGGGTAAATAAGTTTTCATTTTAAAAGTATCTCTGAAACTGCCTTGTTACTGCATTTCTCTCATTAATCTTAAAACTGGATGCTGAAATCCCGGATTTAAATATTTCATAGTGTTGCTTTGGATAAATTGTGAAAAAGGTATTGGACAAAACGTTTAGAACCTAAAATTGCATGGACAACACCGTAGAAGAAATAATTTTACCTTTATGATATTCTCTTTCAACGTTTTTAAGTGACTAAGTACCAATAAGAATACATAAGTGGAATATGAAAATGTAATTACTCGATTTAAATGTTGTAAATATGTATGATTTAATTAAAAGAGCTGGATAGACGTCTCATATAAACAAAGTGTATTTTATTTACATGTGAGATTATTAATAATTGATAAAATTTAAATATTTTATCCTAAAAAAAATTTATTTCGAGCTCAATGAAAATGTCATTTTTAAAAAACGCCCATATTTTTTTCTTATATTGGCAAGCCTTAATATTTCGGACAAAATGGCGATCAAGATGGAGGCTATGTCGCGACCCCTTTAGATCTACCGGCCCTGGACAATATATTATATTTTAATCATTTTAAAAGTAATTTGATTGGAAAGTTTCAGATGAAATAAATTGTGTTGAAAAATAAGATTTATTACTCGGTTTTCTCTGCGGCTATCCTTGAGATTGACGAAGTTAAAATTGTATGGAAAAGTTGCTCGGGTCACCGGATAAATACTTGAGTGTAATCAATTTTCTTTAACGGCCGCGAGGCTGTTATTAAAAAAAAAAGAAATAGATAAATATCGTTAAGTGACGGAAATAGGATTATACAGATATAGATAAATTAAAAAATTATAGGATTTAGTTAGTAAAATTTAATTATTGCATAAGAAAAGAATAGGGTTACGGTAAACCAAAATAACCATAGTAATCGAATTAAATTACGGGTTTTAAGCTTACATTAAATTGTAATTAGATGAAACAAAATGGATTCTATGTATTTTGAGGTGATCTTTTCGAAAAAAGGCAAAACAAAGTGTAGCTGTTTTTCCAAAGTGCCGAAATTTTGGATTTTGTCAATTTTTCAATTTTGCACAGGCGCATGTCGGAAATAAATCAATATTTTCAAAACGCAGTTTACGACGTTTGAAAGCTTAGGAAAAATGCTAATTTTCATGGCTCATGAGAAATTTTGATCCGATGCACCGTTCTCGCGGTATGGACGATTGAAATTTGTTTAGTATTTTGAGGCGGCGAAGGTCGAAAAATTGAATTTGTTAAATGTTCAAACACAAAATTCTTCATAACTTTGGTAATAATTAAGATATTTAAAAAAATAAAAATGCATTTTGAACTTAAAGGATGTGACTATTGATTCCCAAAAGGGGGCAAGAGAAATTTCAAAATTGGACATATGGCGGTAGGGCAAAGTGTACCGCGGGCCCAATTTCATTGTTTGCCTATAACGGCCAAACTATTTGAATTTTTTTAATTCCACTTACAGAGCTTACTCTTGAATTTTAAATCTTATGTGTGTGTGAATTTCACCAAAATCGGACCATAATTGGCCAAGATATCAAACAATTAAACAATTTTTTCCCCTAAAAACCTAATCTTTTTTTCGAAAGTTTGAAGTGGCACGAAAATGACAAAAATGCACCCAATGGCTCAAAACTTTTTTTTAGTACTTTATTGTGTCTAGAATATGATTACATTGCGGAAAATTCTGCAAATATATTTTATCTATTTTTTTGAACACTGTTCATTGAGTGACGATCAAAAAAACACGATTTTTGAGAAAAGTTGTCTAAAATTGACGATTTTCAGTTTTTTGGTCTGAAAATTGAGCAAACCCAAATTTCATGTCTTCTAAATGTGTATACAAAGTTTAAAGTGTGTATGTTTCTTCTAAGTTGTAGAATTCTCCCGACAAAAGTCCCATTACACGCGCTCCGCGGGATCCAAAACTCGTGTATACACTGCCCCAGCAAACATTTTCTATAACATTAGTTATAATTCGACTTTGTTAAAGACGAATTTACTTATTGAGGTAATTATTACGTAAAATTGACTAAAAAAATATATCTCTAATGTAAATTTACCAAACGGTTTTAATTTATATTTAAATTTACGTAAATTATACCAAGAAATCTACCTTTTACACAAATCTGCTTAAAAGTAACTTTAACCATATCAGCAAGGGAAAAACTACTAAAAAAAAATAACCTACAATTACTTCAAAGTTAAATTTCCTTTGTAGTAAAATTAGGTGTCATATTTAGGTAATATCTACCTGTTTGGCAACTAAAAATCGTCTTAATAGTAGAATATCCAACTAGGTAGATTTGGTTAAAAATTCTAGGTAATTTTATGCCTCCATAGTAACCTATTTGGCCGCTTTTATTTACTCTCCTTTAAAGAAATATTAGGTCGAGATCGTAGCAAAATTCTACCTGTTTATCTACCTAATTTCAACCAAATAGTCGAATACTCATTTAGTTGACCTATAAGTCATCTTGAAGAAATATTTATTAACTTTGTTGTAGCAATTACCTGAAAAATCTACCACAAAGTAAATTCGACTAAAAACCACCAATTTAAAAAGAGTCATACATGACCTATTTGTAAAATTTATATTATTTAGGTAATTTTAACAATTAGGTTGTTCTGTTACTGTCTTCGTCATTATTCTTAAGAATTTCGGCCATTTTAAAAAAACCATTACAGTCGTAATCTTAATTTACGTGTGGTGTAGATAGAACTTTAAATGAGTGCGAAAAATAATTAATAAAATGAGTTCGAAAAATAATAAATCATATCGTTATACTTCCGATTTTTATCGTAAAGTGAAACGTCTAAAATCTCAAGTGCAGAACAACGTGACCTAAATATGTTATATTTACCTATAGGTAAATTTTTATAAAACCTATAAGTTATTATTTCTTTAAATAGGTAAAGTTAACTAATATGTCGTGAAATTGAAGTTAATTCAACTTAGTAAAAAGATATTTGTAAAATACGTAGATTTCCTTAGTCATAATAACTTTTAGGTCGAATTCGCCCAATACGCCTTATTTTCTTAACGTAATTGAAGTACGATTCCAAATTTTAAATTTTTAAAATGACCATAACTAGAACATACGAATGAAAATACCGAAAAACGAAACATTATTGATTTTCTAAAGTGATACACAACAAACGTAACATAGTTTTAGCTCATAATAGTATTATTATTTTTTTACACGATCATATTTTTTTCTTATATTTTTTTAATTAGAGAGTATTTTGGAAGGGCATTGTTATTTTTCTAAGTAGAACTGTTAACATGCACGACAAAATTTTCTTCGCATTAATTTCAACAAGCGTGAACTGTATATTCACCGCAATTACATTACATATATTTTTGTCAACGACATTTATTTATTTTCAATCGTTCATGTGAATTAGGTATATGTTTTAGTTGTGTTGGTGATTTCTTACAATATTTCTACTTATATATAGATAAAAATACCAAATAAGTATAAAATTTCTTCTCGAAACATGTGGGGGCATACCTCATCTGCAAATATTTTGGTAGTTTCTACCTAAACTTAGTTAAATCAACGTCGAATTAACGTTATACTGACGTCAAATTTCCCTAGAGAGGTATTACTAACCAAACGTACTGGGCTACTACAATGTGGATTTAGATGTAATTCTACCTATTTTGGTAAATAAAACCAAAATTCGACGTCGTCTTATTCTCCACTTATGTCGAATCCACGTCGAGCCAACGTAAATTTTACTTAATTATGGTTAAATCTAATTTTGCGACCAAATTTATTATATATAATTTAGGTAATATCGACGTCAAATTACACCAAAATGTTTGCTGGGGCATTTCTGTAATTTGATTTTTTTGCGATTTCCAGTTTTAAATTTCTTATATACCTAAATTTATTAGGCTTAAAATTTATTAAATTATATTTTACTGACTTGTTATAAGACGTTTCTTGAGTTTTATGCAAAATATAGAATTACCACAAAATTAGCCATGGTCTCGGCGTTCGCTATCCGACAAGTTTAAACTTCAAACGGTCATATTATTACAAATTGAATCACTTGATAGTGTTTATCGGCATAGATTTTTAACCCTTCAAAGCCCGAATTATTTTTTTTTTGTTTTATTTATTTTTTTTGAGCTTTTTGTACTAAAATAGGTTTAATAAAAGTACTGAAGCAAATTTTAAATTTTTGTATTAGCTATAAGTAAAAAAAACATCTGTTACATATATGTAATGCTAGGCTTTATTACTATCTATTTTTTATTTTGTATGAAAACCTAAATTACACATTAAACACAGGCCAATGTTACATTTTCTACACATGGTTCTTGCACTTGTGTTACAAAGTTCCATCGCACAACGCCTTCTTTTCTGGTCCGGTATATCAACCAGCAGATGATCAATTCTGTCATATCGTATACCATCACTGACTCTGTTGCCTTGGTTACTGGTTAACGAAGATGATGACCTACCAGCTCCTTTGGAAGCAGTGCCATATTTTGAAAGATAAGTATTTAATATTTCTCGCCTAAACTGTAGTTTAGTGACAGACTTCCCAGATTTTTTATATAAGACCCAGGCATTTTGAATGGAGACGTCAATGAGCCAGGAAAATAGAGACCACCACCATACTTCTATACGGTATCGTCCCACATTTTCGTCCATCAAATCGGTTCCACTCATTGATGCGTTATATTTTCCAATCATAGTTGGTCGTGGAACCGTTATGACTTTCTTTTCTTTTGACGGGTATCTCCTTACTTGTGAAATTGGCTCAACTCCATAACAGGTGGATGTGACAGTAACGACATTGTTATCTACACATCCCCAGATAGCACACGACGTCTGAAAGACGTCTTTTTTGTGTCTTGGTTTGGTCTCAATGTCCTAGGACGTTATTAAGACGTCTTATAAGACGTCTTGCCAAAGCCATAATTCAGACGTGATAATGTGAGAGCTCAAAGACGTTCTTAAGACGTCTTAAAGACGTCTTGCCAAATCCATATATTAATGTGAAAGCTCAAAGACGTCTTTAAGACGTCTTACAAACGTCTTTCAGTCGGACGGAAACTTGCACGGTTTACATAATTCAAATTTAACAAAAAGAATCAAATGAAGTGAAGTTTGTCGTTTGACTTAACATTACATTCAAGCCGGAATTCCGATTCGGACACTGTCGTGGCAACATTAAAATGGCGGTCTCCGAATCGGGAGCCCATATGGCCTATAAAAATCACAAAATATCTAGTATAAAAGTGACCATCCGACTTTAAAAAGTGTACAAAATTAAACAAAATATTGGGTGTAATATTTTGAGAAGAATATTGAAATCAAATATCAAGTGCAGTGGAAAAGTGAAAAGATTGAGCCCATCTAAAACGAAGAAAAGAAGCAGCCAAAAATTTGTATGGCTCAAGCTCATTGTGGATTATTGATTATTTTATTGCGTACGCGATTATAGCCACCAAAAGCGACTTTGGGCTATTTTGAGCATTTGTGTCTCTTTCTACTTAAATAATACGGAACACAAACCAGAGGGAAGAATAATTACTGTTACCGATGTAGCACGTTCCTGGAAAACAGGTAATAAATGAATATTTGTTTATATACATAGAACATTAATATCCTGTTTCTTCTAAGAATAATTAAATTAATTGAAAAGTAAACATCTTAATATAATATTTAATTCAGATATTATCATTTTTGTTTTTGTTTTTTTGGATATTTTAAGAACTATTAATATCAAAAACTCCCTATTAGATAGCATTTTTGAGTGAAGTTAAAGTAGGCGATTAAGCATAATAGCTCATATTGCATTAAATGATTATAAAAATTCTTTGATCTAAAATTCTAAGAAATTAATTTGTGTTTTGTTTTATAGATAACTGATCTTTAGGTTTTTACTAACTTTTGCAAAGTATAATTTTCTGTGACTAGATGCTCTTAACTAAATTTCTTTTTAGGAGCTATACAAAGGCAACTACAAATCAAAGAGAAAAATCAATCCAGTTATGGCTAAAGAGGAGTGATCGAATGCGCTACAAAGAAAATATCTCTTAGTGACCTGTGATTAATAGATATTTATCAATAAATATTTTAATTTTATTTTTTGCATTATTTATAATCTGCAAGGTTGTTCTACTTTTTAATAACCAAGATATCCGACGTCCTACGTTCATGATATCTTAAAGACGTCTTATTTATGGCTTCATAAGACCATTATAAGCTATTAATAAGTCGTCCTAAAGACGTCATATTTATGGCTTATTTAAAGCTTCACAAGACCATTATGAGCCATTAATAAGACGTCTTATTTAAGGCTTCACAAGACCATTATAAGCTATTAGTAAGTCGTCTTAAAGACGTCTTATTTATGGCTTATTTTAGGCTCTTCAGATCAATATGCCATTAATAAGACGTCTTAAAGACGTCCCCTTTTGTAACATCAGACGTCTTCTAAGACGTCTTAAAGACGTCTTTCAGGAAATACCAGACGTCTTAAAGACGTCTCGAATGTCTTATGCGAGACGTCTTAAAGACGTCTTTAAGACGACTTTGTGCTACCTGGGTCTCGCAAATACAATGCCGGTGGTTCGGTCAAGTATGGAGAAATATTCTCCACGTTTTGCTGATTTTTGAAGAGTTGCTTTTGTAAGTAGAGGTATGCCCTTTGGCAGGCGATTTTCCCGCATTATTCCTGTGCACCAGTATCCTTCGTCTCTCATATCCATTAGTAAATACGTACTTGTAAATAGATTATCGATATATCTTTTATATAACACTTCCTTCATCATCATTTTTAGAGGAGCTGTGGACTTCCCATACAAGAGTTCATCTGTCGCGTTTGACCTCGGATTTTTTCCCTGATAGAGATCAAAATTTATCGAGTAGCCATCTTTGGTATTCAAGCACCACATCTTGAACCCAAACCGGATGGGTTTTCCCCGGATAAATTGTTTACACGAGTGTTTTCCATAATATTTCACCATCGACTCGTCGTAATTGATGTCTTGTTTGGGTACAAAATATTTCAAAAAGGTTGCTTTCAACTTATTCATTAGTGGACGAATTTTCCATCCTTTATCATGTACATTTGGCTCATGATATCAAAAAACCGATTTCTTCTTATACAATTTTTGACTAATGGGTGTCCCATATCGGACTGAGAATCCCAATAAAAGCGTTTACCAGGTCTTTGATTGTAGCTACTTAGAATTAATACTGCTATACCACATTTTAGTTCTTCGATGGAAAATTTGGGGTATGGACTGTTTTTGAATAAGGCATATTTTGTTGTCTCAAGTAGTAGGTATTCAAAGATGTCATCGTCCCAAAATAATTCAAACATTTGAACTGGCGAAAAAGTACTAAATTTTGAATAATTCGGTACTCCAAAATTCATTTCGACATTCTGAAAGGCACCCTTGATCCAATCGTGTTGAATTTTCTCCTTAGTGATGGTTTCAGGATGGTTTTCCTTTTCTAATATCGGTCTGTTATCTTCACTGGAGGATTGACATGGTTCATCCGATTGACCAATTCCTGCGTTATGTTTGAATCTAATTTCAGCACCCGCTAGCAACTGACGAGGTGGAAGGTGATTCAAATCTCCCTTTGTATCCTCATCTCCAGACTCCTCGTCAGTAAGGACGTTAACATCTGGAGACTCAGTGTATATTGCTTCCACATCCAAGTCGTCATTGTACACCATTTCCAAGGCTTCTTGTAGGGTAAACCCTTTTCTGGAAAAAATAAAATAAGTAATAAAAGCGGGATAATGATCCAGTTTTACTAAATACTAGAACAAACATACTAGCAACAATAAAAAGTTTGCTCTCATTGTATTCTGTAAGCCATAAATACTTTATTTATCAAAATTCACACATTTCTATATTATCTTTACACATAATGGCTTATTTTTAAAACACGGTAACAGAAAGTCCTAGCGTTACATATATGTAACGCACAACTTTTAGGTAAGCTATGACAAAAAACAAAATCGTTTTTCTAATTCTAAGTTAAGAGGGTTAAAATACACTTATACTTAACCCCTTACACTTAACACTTATACTAGATTACATTTACAAAATTTAATGTTAAAATAATGTAGCTTTTAATAGTTTATAATACTTACTCAAATTTGGGTTCCATTTTTCGTTCCTCTTTTCGCCAACTGATTTTTTGCATTCTTTAGAACACTCATACACGATAGTATAAAGACAACTAACGTTCACACTAGATAAAATGGCATTTCTTAGTAGTACAGGCAATGACATCTATCCACAAAATGAAAAACCTAAACACAGTAACCTACTTCATGAATCACTGAAGCTGTTACATATAAGTAACGCAGGGCTTTTAAGGGTTAATAACGGTGTTTAGCAAGCTCTGTGTACACGTGGTTTTTCGGACTTCTTTAGCAATTTATTGAGTAAGTACGTTCCTAAATTAAGAAAATTCTATCACAGTGCTATAATGTTTTTGGTTCTAGGTTTCAATGGCTTGCCTGTGTTTATTATGTCATCAGACCCTTGCAGAGGGTGAACTTACCCCAATTAGACCGACAGGATTGAAAGGTCTGCAGACGGTCAGCAAAAAGAGGGGGGGTGATTTTTTCAGTTCATTAGAACCAGGTTTTATATTGCATGAGAGGTGTCGCAAACATTACGTAGCTCGACGTTACGGAAAAGAGTTTATTTATAAAACCTGGGATAGGCATAAAATGGCCGCGATTGACAATGCCAAAAAAAAGGAGGATAGAGCATCAACCGAGAAGAAAACAAGAAGGAGCGACTCTTTTGATTTTGAGACTTTATGTTTCATTTGCACGCAAAATATTGCGGGTATTGGACAAACTAAACTGCGAAAAAATTTCGCCAAAATCACAACACAAGTCAAAAACTTTAATTGAGTCTGCCGAGAAGGGGTACCTGGTTTACCAAGAAGCTGCCAACCACTTGTTAGATGCTCGTTTGGATCAAGAAATTCCGAAATATCATCACAAATGTTTCCTTCAATGCAACCGGTACAGGACAGGTGTGCTTCCTGGAAAACCAAAGGGTCGCCCGAATGACTCAGCAATCACATCAGAAATTGAGGAAATTTACAAGCATATTGAAAAGTCCAATGATGTCGTCTATAAAATGTCAGAACTAACTGACATGTTAGGTATGTACATGGTTTTTGTTATAGTCCTAACCCGTAATGGCAAAATGCGGATAACAAGCAATTTGAACATATAATTGATTTATCTGTTCTTATTGCAGATGGCAGTATGGATAATAGAACAGTCATCAAACGACTGCAGAGCTATTATGGTAAAACTGCGAGGATTATTACCCATAACGGCGTCGGAACTTTCCTGGTTTTTGAAGAGCACGAGTATGACATATTGAAACAAGAGTGGACCGCCAACAATCTCGATCCAGCCCAAGAAGCTATGAAAAATGTCCAATCTGCAGCAACGGTTATACGTCATCAAATTTGTAAAAATAAATATGAAACAGAGTATTATCCCTCTGGTGAGGTTATGTTTAGCGAAGAAAAAATGGTTGAAGATATTCCAGAGTTATTGTTTCTTCTAATTCAGTCCATAATAAGTACAAACAAAACAGGAAAACCTGATGCATTATTAAGAAAATTTATAGTAATATGTCATCTCATAATTGCAGCAACTCGTCCTCGATCATTCATGTCTTCTGTACTAGTGGGTTTGGGAGTAATGATATATCAAAAATTTGCTTCTAAGAACCTGTGAGATGTTTTATCCAATCTGGGCATAACTGCATCCTATAATGAAGCTAGATTATATATACAATCTCACATCGTTGGTAACGCTAAAAAAAATTTATATAATGTTTGGGTTCATTTTGGGTTTGATAATGCAGACTTTCAGGTCCAATCGTTGAATGGATCAAAAAGTTGGTATGTCACAGGTGGGGCTCTGTTCGCCGTCCCTGTTGATTGTTACGAACCCCAAGAGGGCGCGAAAAAATTAAAAAAGTCCTGAGTGCACAAGAAATGGCTGATTTCCCACTTGTAATTACGTCAGATGGGTGGGGGAAGGTCGAAGTAAAGAGTCTCAATGTTCTAAAGTTCGGGCCGAAAAAATTATCCCCTGCAGATTTGGTTTATTTTTTCAGCAAACTTAGTAATAGCAAATTTTTTGGCTGAAATGGTTTTTGGCAAAAGCTAACTGAAAAAGTGACTTTTGAACGAGCTCGTTCAGTATGCCTGCCCTTTTACAATGCGCCCTCAAGTCATCCAAATTCAGTTATGTCTGTCCTCCAATTTGCCACAACAATTGCTAAAGAAATAGGGATAAAACGGTATTCGTGACTTTTGATCGAACTATTGCAGATTTGCAATGCGACCTATGACATTCGAAATACGAGTATAACCGAAAACTACGCATTTTTTGTGCTTAGAAAATTGCTCGTAGAACGAGTGGTTTTCTCTTAAATTCAACATTTTTCCTTCTTGTAGAGAAAAAACAAGCACATTGTCGATTTTTTCCGTAATTTGGGCACTTTACAGACTGAAAATATACAGGGTGTCATTGAAATAGTGTAAAAAAATTCGGGAGGTGATAGTACTCCTAAAACTAGTAAAAAAAGTTCCTATAACTATGGGTCGTTAAATACCTATTAAGGGATTTAGGGGCGTCAAAAGGGTAAACTTGGAAAGTGGTTTTTTTGAAATTGTAAGCTTAAAAAACACGATAAAACTTCAAAAAAAATCCCTGTTGACATAAAATTTACTGCTGAATCCAATGGTAATATCGAAAAATTATTTATTTAATTAGAAAGGGTAGTTTTTGCAAGGGTAAGGGGTCGATTTATGATTAACTTTTTAGGGATTGATTTTTTTACAACTTTGTCTCATCCAATTACAAATTAATGTAAGTTAGAAGGGGTTTTTTTCGTTATTTAACCTCAGTTTCCTTAAAAGACATCTCTATTATTTTACCTAGCTATGTTGCCAATTTTTTAAGTACCTGTAACGTACGGCAATCGAGCGTCAATTCCATAATAATTATTAATTTATTTCGTTTCTCTTCCTAAAAATTCTTTTACTTTTAATTTCCCTCCATATCTGGAGATTTATATATTAATTTTTATTAAAATGTAGTACATATTGACTAAGTATTAATATTCATCATCTCTAAACTACTTTTCGGAGTGGGAGTTGCCAATATTTAAAAAACGGAGTATTAAAAAATGAACTTTTGATATCTGCGAAAATGACCAGATAAATTAAATGAATTTGAATATTTAAAGTTGGATTCGAATTTCAGTAAGTTATGAAATATTTTAAACTACGCAAATGTTCGAACACGTGAATGTATAATAAAAATACGGGGTTCTTGAGAACGCTCACAGGTAGATATTAACTTAAAATAATTTTTTTTGTAATTAAATAAAAGGAAAATTAAATGACATCGTCTCAGTTAACTGTGAAATTTTAAGCCAGTAGTCAAACCATCTATAAATGCCTGATGAGCATTTGTAAACTTTTTTTTACAAAATGTCCTTCATTTATCCATGGTTTCATTCAAATAAAAAATATTTTGTCTTCTATTCTTAATTTCCTTTAAATATTGCTTCCTCCAAAATAATTTCATCTTCTTTACGAGAGCAGATTTTCTATCGTTTTTCTCCCAAACGAAGTCTAATTCATGTAAAGTTTTCAAAAATTTGTCTTTTGTAACATTTGGAAAAGTTTTTTCTCCATTAATGTCTACTGACAGTTTATCCAAAGTAGGTATCCTTTTTTATAAATAAAACGAATGCACTTTTCTTCGGATCAGTTGTTTCATAGTAAGATCCGATTACAATTAGAAGAACACCGCTACGTCATAACTATTACTTCGAATTTCGAGTTCATATTATCTATAACTATCAATAAATAACCAATAAGTAAGTTGTTAGGTATAAAACAATATTTCCTATATTCCTATAATATGAACACTCCATCCACTAAACCAGTAGGCGGTGATAACCATTTTATAACTTTGCCAAATAATAACGTAGCTAAGTTCTTCTAATTGTAATCGGACCCTACCGTCTATTTGAATGAGTTTTCTCCTAGTTTACGTTTTAGGTTTTAGGTACTGTAAAATTTCTATCCTTTCATTGCTTCTAAAGTCTATAAATGGTTGCTTCTCCAACTACGGTCATATTTGACTACTTAGAAACTATTCTCCGAACAGTACTATTGAAATGTATAATGTACAAGAGCGTCATGTACATTTAACACTAATTCACTTGGTTAATATCGCTTTTTATCTTCTATTATCACAGAACTAACAATTCTGCGTGTTACAATCACAGGACTATAAAAACAGAAATGTAAATCTTAACTAAAATAATTTAAAATCTGCATAACACTTTCTGTCTTATTAGAAATTTTAATCATTTCCAATAAAGTTGAGAGTTACCTAAATTGGTCTTGAATTGCATATATTTTCTACCTGTAGAGATTTCATACTTACCTAATTTTTGTTGAATAAAATAACTAGAAAATTTAAGGCAAGAATTGAAACAAATTGGTATATTTAAAAATTTTAGTATGAAAACCAAAGATTTTATTTTGGAACAGCATTTTAATTTAAAAATTCTCCGTCACTGATTTATGATGTTATATTGGGGTTTATCTCCTTGATCATTTATTTTTAAATAAACTATAAGTATAATACATGTTTTAATATTTTCAAATCTTCTTAAACCTAACAACCGAAAATTATATTGATCATTTTAATATTGCATTTTGTATTTTAATGAAGAGCATTCAAACAAACAAACAAACAAACAAAACAAAAACAAAAACATATTTATAATGACATTATCGGTAACATTTATACCTTTCGTGACTACCTTTTTCACATTTTTATAGAAATTAGAGCGTATTGTGGCATGATACCGAAAATTTCATTACATTTCTAAGTCTCCAGAGTCTTGTTTATAAAACGTATATTAGAACTGGGGGGGGTACTTACATAAAATCTAATTAACAGAATGTATTCGCTTTGCGCTACTTACCTTTACTTTATTCACCTTAATAAAGTTTTTAACTATTTATATCAGAAGATTTTTTGAGAGTGTATTTTGGTACATTTTGATGGTTACACAGAATGCTGCCAAACTCTCTGTTCTGAATTTGCCACTCAATGGGGTCAGTGAAAAAATTGGAATTGGAATATTTTAATTAAAAATTGTATAACTATGTTTTTAGAAATGTTAAAGCAATGAATCTAAAATAATGATATTAATAATATAATGTTTGAAAAGTATTTGTAAAAATAATATTAAACATATGACATCAACTAAATTGTAACGAAGAAGGATAATAATTTCAGAATGCTGTGTTTCTGTCGGTTTTATTATACAGGGTGGGTAATTTAACTGGAATTAATTCGTTAAAGTCCCAGAATAAAATATTCGGTTAAAACGCAAAAACAGCTTTGATGAGGTTTTTGTGGGCATTCCAGTCATATTAAAAATTTGTTTTTAATTATTAAGATTAAATATACATTAAAATGAGTTATTTTTGTGTAGAATCCATAAATAATTGTAAATAATAGCATTTCAATTTTTATTTGAACTATATTTAAAAAGAAAATTAAATTTTAATAAAACTATATGAAACTATTTTAATGACGAGTATTAAAACTAAAATCGTAAAGGTGGCCATAGAGGCATGGACACGTGAAAAGCCGGGATTTTTATTTTATTTTAAAAATCAATAACATTCATAAATTATTTTAAAATTAGTTATTTTGTCTTAATGACCTAAAATATTTTTTAATTTGTAGATTTCCGTTAGTGGGCCGTAGAAAAAATACACTGTACAACTCGAGTGAATTATCCATATCCACTCTTGTTACACAAACAACTATTTTCTATACCCACATGGATATTAGCTTATCTACACACGGATTACAAAACGAAAATATTGCCTTGCCGTCTATTTTTATGTATGAGAGAGTATTAAAATAATAAAGCGTTCGTAATCCATAGGCATACCACTTCTTTTAGTAGACAGTTAAAATATTTTTTGAAGTTATTCCTCGAATATTCACTTATATTTTCACCTAATTAACCTGCTTATAACCTCTAAACAGCTGAAGGTAAAAAAGTGCAATTTTGTCTAAAATGTTTTATTTTTCCACAAGGTATGTTAAGAACATTGTGTCAAACGGGTTAAGTAGGTATAAGGGTTTAAACTTTGACTTTTAAACAACGTTACGTTCATAAATAATAATTTTAATATAAAAACTACTTCTTACCTACAAATCCAAATCAGAATCGAAATCAGAAGATGAACTGTCGCAACCAATATTTACAATGAGTGGCTCGATCATTTCATCAGTAATATTGTCCAACTTCCACATTTTCTCTTCTTCTTTAATCGTATGATTTACTGCCTTTTCCCAGTTTTCAGGCTTCACATTATTTACAGCCTCCAAAAACAACTGTTAGCCCAATCGGATTAGGTGAAGAACAGGCTTGAGATTCTGAAAAATTCGAAGCAGCAATTTTCCTTCGGAATTCGTTGGAGGGGGTCTGTGGTAGTCTAAATTCAAAAAGTTGGGATTCCAAAGTTGTCGTTACCTCCGCCAGCTTGATTTAAAGGGTTATTTTTTGTATCTTGAATAACTCATTTATTTTCAATTTTACACGGAAAATAGTTTTTACAAAAGTTATTTATAATTAAATTTCCTACAATTCTGCTTTTTTTTTGTACGATCGATTTTTTCGATTTATACCCGAAAAGAGGGGGTGAATTTTTGGTTATAGAATAACTCGTTTATTTTCAATTTTACGAGAAAAATTGTTATAAACAAAGTTGTTTAAAATTAAATTTCCTACAATTCTGTTTTTTTTGTACGCTTGATTTTTTTGTATTTATCCCTGAGAAGAGTGGGGGTAAACTCTTAGAAAAAATCGGAATCATAATTGTACCAAATAACATTTTTGAAAATCAGCAAAAAAAAACAAACAGAAAAAATAATGGTACAACATCAATAATAAACGTGACAATACAATACTTAGGTTCACCCCCACTCTTCTCAGGGATAAATACAAAAAAATCGATCGTACAAAAAAAAAACAGAATTGTAGGAAATTTAATTTTAAACAACTTTGTTTATAACAATTTTTCTCGTAAAATTGAAAATAAACGAGTTATTCTATAACCAAAAATTCACCCCCTATTTTCGGGTATAAATCGAAAAAAATCGATCGTATAAAAAAAAGCAGAATTGTAGGAAATTTAATTTTAAACAACTTTGTTTATAACAATTTTTCTCGTAAAATTGAAAATAAACGAGTTATTCTATAACCAAAAATTCACCCCCTCTTTTCGGGTATAAATCGAAAAAAATCGATCGTACAAAAAAAAGCAGAATTGTAGGAAATTTAATTTTAAACAACTTTGTTTATAACAATTTTTCTCGTAAAATTAAAAATAAACGAGTTATTCTATAACCAAAAATTCACCCCCTCTTTTCGGGTATAAATCGAAAAAAATCGATCGTACAAAAAAAAAGCAGAATTGTAGGAAATTTAATTTTAAACAACTTTTTTTATAACAATTTTTCTCGTAAAATTGAAAATAAACGAGTTATTCTATAACCAAAAATTCACCCCCTCTTTTCGGGTATAAATCGAAAAAAATCGATCGTACAAAGAAAAAAGCAGAATTGTAGGAAATTTAATTTTAAATAACTTTTGTAAAAACTATTTTTCGTGTAAAATTGAAAATAAATGAGTTATTCAAGATACAAAAAATAACCCTTTAAATCAAGATGGCGGAGGGTAACGACAACTTTGGAATCCCAACTTTTTGAATTTAGACTACCAGAGACCCCCTCCAACGAATTCCGAAGGAAAATTGCTGCTTCGAATTTTTCAGAATCTAAAATACTAATCCGATTGGGCTATGTTAACATCACTCATTTTAAAAGAATTATTTTTTCTCGAACCTTCTCTCTTTATCTGTGCCTATATCAGTTCAATCGGGTTTACTTCGCAATGATATGGTGGTGATCTAACCACCGTCATCCCACGATTTTTTGCAATTTCATCAATTTCATATTTTTTGAATTTCTCTTTATGAAGGGAACACAAATGATACAGTTCTTTTCTCACAGAACCGGGATGGAACTTAATATTCTTTGAATTTAGCCAATTCTGTAAATCTTTTTTTAACCACTTGGTTGTGGGCATTTTTTCTATGAGTCTAGAGTGATAACTTGCATTATCCATTACTATTATACAGTTCTGAGGAAGAAGATCTATAATTTGTTCGAACCACTCTTTAAAGACATCATCATTCATGTCCTCATGGTAGTCACCGGTACGAGTAGATTCAAAAGTCAATAAACCACCTTTAACAAAACCGTTTGAACTACCGATGTGTACTATTATTAGTCTGCGCTCCTTTCCTGGTAGTGGATTTAAACCAGTAGATAAATTATTTAAAAAAGCCTGTCTTCGATGTATAAGAGTTTTATCTTGTCAAAATTTATTTGGTTTATGTCCCTCGTTGATCCATGTTTTATCTAAATAAAATATATTTCTTCTTTGGTTTCTCATTTCTTTTATAGTCTTTAGGTAATTTCTTCTCCATACTACAATATCGCTTCTTTCTATTAAAATAGATTTTCTGGAATGTTTTTTCCATAGAAAACCTATTTCTTTTAAAAGTTTCCATAGTGTGCTTCGACTCATTTCAGGGTAATCCTTATCATCTCGAACCGTGGCAAGAACTTTGTCTACTGTCGGAAATTCTTTTCTAAAGAAGAACGCATGCACTTTCCTTCGAAGTCTTTCTTTCAAAAGATTTTCTAATTGAAATTTTGGTTTTCCTGGAGCTTTACGTGCTGTTTGAAACTCGCCACATTTCTTTTCTTTAACAACTCTGTAAATCGTAGATTTCCCAACACCAAGCGTACTACTAACTAATTCCACTGTGTCATCAAAACTTTTACATAAATGTTTGTCTGTAAATGATTTAAAACAATTAAATATTAATGTTTTTTCATTAACTGTTAAAGGACCGATTTTTTGTCGTTTATGCGGCCCTTCCAAATTTTCCATGATCACACTAGAATTCACACTGCACCTTGCAAGTTGCAACTAAACGACATTTAGTAAACTGTCAGGAATACACAACTTGGACCTCTTTACTAAATGGAAAACCTATAATCGCATTTTTGGTGAAATTTGTTGGGAAGGTATTTATCTACTTATAATTCGATTACCGTAGGAAATTCTTGTAATTAAAATAAAACAAAATTGGCAAATAGGTACTTATTGAAAATAATCTTAAGATACGGCTATGTAATCTTTAATACACAGTGCTTTTGGCCTGTCCAAACCTTTTTCTATTGTTCTGTACAGCTTATGTTTATAAAGGACCAATAAAAGACCCAAAACTTGTAATAGCTCAGGTATATTTATTACAATTTTAGGAAATATTTAGATTATTCTGTAAAAATATTTAAAATGACCGTACTAAGTATTGCATTAGAAATGCTGTTTTATTACTCTCTCATACATACAGGTCGTGAGAACAGTGCCAAAAAGTGAAATCCCTCAACAGAGTCCATTCTAGCCTTTATGTTACCCCAGACAAACAGGCAATTTCATATCATATATCTAAAATTATCAAATAATATTTGGCTCTTTTTATTTCATTATTAATATAAGATTTCACACTTTGATGCAACAGGTCTATTATCTCGTTTTAAATACTTTTCCCAAGATAGTGAGCTTTCGTTTCTACTTTTTTAAGCATCCTACATACGTGTTCTTCCACAAAGGAATCAAATTCAGATAGTCGCCCAAGTAACACACACAGTTATAAAATGTTGGTATAATTCAGTGGTCGCCAACCTCTCAATGTGTTGAGCTACTTTGTTAATTTTGGAATAAACAGCGAGCTACCCACACGGAAGCCACGTAACGCAACATAAATGAAATAATCCACAGTTAAATTATCATTATATGTATTTATTTTACTATTTCACTGGTAATACATAATACATAGGTACTAATAATAAACTAATAACAAAATAACTAATATTACTAGTACGTACTTGTTCATAGCTACATTCCTACCTACCAAACGAAGGTGTTTGAAAAATAAACACAAACTTTTATCCAGCCACAACGGCATGTCACGTAAGAGTTAAATATAGTTAATAATAACAACAAAAAAGTAACGCACTATCATGAACATAATCATTGAAAAATAAAAAAGCATGTTCAATGAAAGCTGACACTCAGACTCATCGATAATTTTTTTAATGTTTGCAGTATAATTTGATACAGCCATTCGAATACAATTATCCAAATGTACTGAGTATTTGTCTTTACTTACAATAGGCCAGATACATTTGGTACTTGAGACTAACGATTTTAAGGCTAAATCATTTTGAAACTCAATTACTTCCATTTCTGTTGCAGCGATCGATGTCTTCGCCAAAGTTCTGCATAACACAAGTTGCAAACTGTTGGATATCAATTTCCATAAAGGGTGAAACAACAAACTGCGCTACTAAAGCCATTTCGTTGAAATCCTTAAAACGATTTTTGAAGTTATTCTTCAGGGTAGAAACTATTTCTACATGATATTTGCTCTCATAGGGTTCTAATGGATTTTGAGATATTTTTTCTGAAAGAATAGGAAAATGCTTGACATCGCTGTTAATTAGGTTTTGTTCCCAAAACTCCAGCTTTTTGATAAATGCTTTTATATCAGAAATCATTTCCGCTACTTCTTTGTCTCTCCCCTAAAGCTGCAAATTAAGTTCGTTTAATTTCTCTGTAATGTCCACGAGAAAACCAAAATCTCTAAGCCAGATTGAATTTTTTAGTTCCGGAGTCGGTTCATCGCGTTGTTTGAAAAATTGAACTATGCTAGATAGGACATCATTAAAACGTTTCAGCACCCGTCCTCTACTTAACCATCGGACTTCAGAGTGAAGGAGTAGGTCCCCGTATTGACAGTCAACTTCATCGGCCAATGTTTTGAATAATCTTCTTTGTAACGTTTGAGCTCTAATCTTGTTCACAATTTTTACCACCAGTTTCATAACGTTGTTTAGTTTCAGGAAATTTCCACATAATGCTTGCTGATGGATAATGCAGTGGTAACAGAGAAATTGCGGAAAAGTTTCATCTTTACGAAATAACGGCACCAGACTCTTATCACAACCCACCATAGCTGGAGCGCCATCGGTTGTCAAGCCTACCATTTTCGATATTGGAATTTTCTCGGAAGAAATAATATTTTTTAAATGAGAAAACAACTCCTGTCCAGTAGTGTGTCCTTTCATTGGAATAAACTTCAAAAGATCTTCTTTAATCGTAAAATCACTAAAAACCATCCTGATGAACACGGCCACCTGGGCAGTGTCAACGACATCTGTTGATTCATCCAGTTGAAGTGAAAAATAAACACAGTTATCTAAGTTAGTTCTTAACTGTAAAAAAATATCATTGCTCATTACTTCTACACGTCTTATCACTGTATTAGCAGAAAGTTGCATGGATTTTATAGCTGAAACTATCTCGTCTTTATTTCTAAAGTTGGCAAATAACGAATCAGCAGCTTCTAAAAACGCCTGTTTTATCATTTCCCCATCTTCATAAGGTTTCTTGTTTTGTGCAATTATCGACACACGGTACGATGCTTCGTTTGCGCCATATTTTTGTAAACTGTTCTTAAAAATATTGATTGTTGTCCAATTAACTGCTTTTTTAACTGTTTCAGTTTCTCCTTTCTGGCGGCAGAATGAAGTGGGAATGATTTTTCAAAATTAGAATGTACAGTTTTATGATGTCTCTCTTTAACTTCTGTAAAAAAGTATTGTTCTTCCCATTCCGAATGAAAGTGGTATGTCTTTACCTTCTTACAACTGCTTGCCATAATATTATTTTTTGTTGTTCCCTACTAACCCAACCGCTGGACGTTGGTTACGCGTTCAGTTTTAAACTAAGCGCAATGTCGCCGCGCCGTGCGTATTTATCCCGTTCAAAGCAATCCTGATCGTTCTCGAACACTAACGCGCTGGTCCGGCTGGTCGGTTCTAGCCGATTCTAGCTTGATGGCGTCAGCGGCAGATCGCTTACCGCAACGTTGCCGGTGTTTATGTTTAATATTATGACAATTTGATTTTTTTGTGGGATTTTGGGAAGCTTCTCTGATTTTTGCAGTTTGTATTTTTTAAATTAAAATCTTTGGGAGAGCTAGCAGAATTGCCTCCGCGAGCTACCGATAGCTCGCGATCGACAGGTTGGTGACCACTGGTTTAATTGATTAAAACGTTACAAAACATACGACACATTAAATAACTTAAATTTTTAAAACTGATATACAACTTTTTAATAGTGTAGAAACTAATAGTATGACATTTTTGTTAGAAGTTGTTGAGTAATATTTAACTAGAGTTGTAGCAACGTTAATTTATAAGAGACGTATAACTAAATTAAGTTGTTTTAAAATAGAGTTGTTATGACGTTAACGTTTCTATAACTTTTAAATTACAACTACTTTTAATAGTTTTAATACATACATATTCACTTAATAATTCAAATGTAATACCGTTGTAAACTGTAGTTACTATTAGGTTTATCCAGAAAATTATTATATGGTTAATAAAACTAATAAAAACTGCTTCAGTGGTTATTTTGTCTATAGAAATTGTACCGTGGTTAAATGTGTATATCATTGTATTCCTAGAATGTATTATTATTTTTCTGGGATTAGGAGTTAGGAATAACTGCTTTATACATTTTAGAAGATAATTATCATGTATCCGAAAAAGAGGTGGCTTTTATAAATGTAAAAAAACTATTTAAACTGCACGCATCAAAGTAGTATCTACCTATACAATGGTACCTATCTATACAATAAAACCAATATTCGGAATTGTGCTTCTTGCAATAACTTCTAAGAAACAACTAATAAAGGCCAAGAAATTTTGCAACATCGGAATTGACATAAAAATAGGGACCAATAACTAAAAGTATGGGCAATAACAAAAAATAAAGTAGGTTACTTACCACAAAATATTGTAAATAAAGTAGTGAGAATAATTATATGCACAATTAAAATTAAACAACTACCAAAAGCTGCAAAAACCTTATTGCAAACTCTCAGAAAAATAAACAGTTTTTATGGGACCAGAATCCAATGATATATTATTATTTAAAAAACCTATATGGCTTAAAACCATGTTTACTTTTCATTTAATCTTTTCTTTATTAATCCTTGCAAACCAATATTAGAAATGATTGAAATACTCCTAAACGATTGCAAATTTTAATAATGATGTTAGTAAGCAGTAACAGTAAACACCTCCGAGCAATTACTAATAGAGGGAGCGTGAAGACGAGTTTATAGGCGATTGTTGTGTTAGCAGCATCTGTAGAGGAAGTGAGGAAGCGGGCACAAGGGGGAAGGTAAACATCCTTCTTGTTCAGTGGCGTATCATTTATCTATAAAAATACACATTGTCCAAACGTTTTAATTGTAAAAAAAACTAAAAAAAATTTTAATTTTACTATTTTTAAAATGAATACCGTCTTATATGTGTCTAATGCAGGTAATGAATCAGAATCACTGTAAAGGTCTAATTTTTTCAATTGAAGAATAAAATTAATTTTATTATAAATAAATACAGGAGCGACTAGTTTTGGCCTTACAGGAACATCTTCAGGCCTGTAATGCAATAATATTTAATTATTATAATAGGTTGGTCAATTACGAATAACATTAAATAGTATAAACCACAAAAATGGATCCATATTGTAGCGTTACAGCATTATAAAATTAAAGCTGTAAAATTAAAAGAGCAGTGCAAACGTAACTAAAAATAAGAAAACTGAGTACGGAATCTACAAGAGAAGAGGTGAGACTGAGCAATTACGAATGCATTTAAATTGCCCGGAATAACAAATAAAGCTGATAATATAGTGGTATAGTCCCCGTCAAAGAAGGTTTGGATATGTTAAAGAGGACGGCGTTTTCTCTGTAAATCTGGAGAATGTAAGGATGGCTAGAAAAAGGAGCGCGTAGATGAAAGCTCCAGTAAATATCGTCATTTTCGTCTAATTTTTTATTCTCACTCACCGTTTCGGCTTTATCTTCGAAATTCATTTTTAAAAGGAAATAAAAGTAATCATTCATACAAGCATATAATAAAACAACATGAATTCAGTTTATTTAATAAGCTAATAAACGTTTGTTTCAATGAAAATAACATATATGTGAATATAACAAAAATAGAAATAGATAAGATTAATATCAAAATCAATTTGAAAATACAACAGATAATAAAATGAAATAAATTAATACAAGTACAAATAGAAAGTTAATAACATACCTTCTAAAAGTAACACATTTTAAGTAGATAAATGTTTAAGTTTATTCCTGAACATAACTAATCTAACGTTTTCCCCCTTTTTAATATTATGAGGGTTTTTGTAATTGAAGTAAAAATTATAGTTTATTTTGGTCCTAATAAAAATTTAAACATAGGTTATCAAAGAATAAAATACATAATAGAACTTCATAATCTTAAATCGTTATCAAAAATTATTAATGGTAAAAATTTAAACAATAATTAGATTCTTAAACAAATTTTTAGTTTTTGTTTTGCAAAAGACTTTTTTGCCTTCTTCGGTTGCCTCTGCCACTTTTCTTTTAGTAGTTTCGAAGAGAATTTTCCTATGGAAACCAGTAGAACCATCAATTGGTTGGTAAAATTTTGATATTTTGGGCCTAGTAAGTCTTGTTAAACTTTCTTCTCAGGAAGCTGTAACCTTATGAAGAAGAAAAATTTAATGTTAGATCAAAAGCTCTTAATTGAGAATTATATTTGCCGTTTTTTCAAAAGTTCTTGGAATCGTTGTTAACAGAAACCTGCAAACAAATATATCATTTTATTCCTAAAATATAAGATATCACACAACGCACATTCATATAATATCATTGTTATAACAGTCTCTGTATATTGTTCTAACTTTTTAGATAATTAGAGAAAACAGTAAGACATCTTAATATATTCTGTTTCACAAACAAAAATGTAGAATAATTAATCTCACATCAAACGAAAAAAAGTCATTTTAGGATGTCCCAATAGGTTTTAACTTAAAAACTAAATAAAATGTATATTGCAATTGTTTTTAAATAAATGAATGTCTTTATACCTGACTATAGCACCAGACAAACATTTTTTTAGATCATAATGATCTGCATACCTTAAAATAGTCAAAATACAGATTATTTAAATTGTTCTAGTATTGTTTAAGCATAACGATGTAAATATTATTCACATTTTTTTGGGACGTTTTTTAAGGCAATTAAAAAAAAAACATGAATAATGTGATATTCTTGTTTAGTTTTGTACTATATAATATAGTTCATTAGGTAGTGATTTAGAAGCAAATTATGTTTTATTTATAGAATAAAGAATCACTCATAATATCTAAATATTTATACCTATTTATATTTTTGACAGGAAGACTATTTTATGTTTTTGGCTCTGAATAGTTTTCTTAAGAATTTTAAAACCTTCCTTAGCTCTTTTAGGATATTCCATGCATATCTTAGAAGTTCATTTTGTTTAAACCTGAAACAAATTAAGTACAAAAAATGAAAATTTAAACAATACACAAAGTTAGTCTTTTAGATTAGTTAAAAAAAAGTGTCAACAAAAAAAAAATGTTTATGCCTTTTTCCTTAAACATTCTTTTTAAAAGAAACTTAAGTTTCTTTACTCACTTGCTGTTTTAGTATTTTAGTAGCAGATAAATATAGTGTAGAAGTAGTGACAGGATTGATTATTATACTTTTTTCTTCGAAATTGCATTTTTCTTTAATATTTTCCTCCCCTGAGGTCTGTAATAAAAATGTTCATTAGCACAAAAAGTTATTCAGGTGGTCACTTATTGAATTCCTATATTTTGGAACCATGTATTTCTTTTTCATATCAAGAAAAGGAAACAAAAAAAATAACAATAAACTTTACAAAGATGTGATATTAAAATAATAATAAGTAATTAACCTTTACTATAATCATTATGAGACGGACGAAGACGAACTTAGCGGGAGTTTACTTGCTCTTAATTTTAATTTTTCGATAAGAAAATAAGAAAGTTTATTTGCAAATTAAAGGTGATTGCCTAATGCACCGCCTCTGATAATTAGGTTGTGTCTGTACTTACTTATGATATTATCTTGAAGAAGCATTTTCAACAGGCCTTTTACACATAAAGCATGTTTTCACCATATTATTAGAGATAATAAATCTTAAATATACATTTACAACCCTTACAACGTTATAAATAATATTTTCCGTAAATTACAAATAAGAAATTGACATGTGTCAGAAAGTGTCAGAACTGGCGCTGTCAAACTTGGCAACGCTGATTAAATAAGCCAATTACAGAAGAGGTATTTTCTCCCTCGGGGGGAGTAGATGTTGCTAACAAAATTTAGTGCGGGGAAGGGGGGAAGACTTCCTCTAGTAGTAATTGGTCGGAGGTAAACACAGTACATCTACATAACCAATAAAAATGTTTTTATTTTTTGACAGTTATAACTTAGTAGTAAACGGGTTTTGATATAACTTATATAATACACATATGATTAAGTTATAACGTAGTGGTAACAAATAATACGATTCATGCAAATAAAACTTACATAATTAAGTTATATAATAACCATATGTTGTGCACATAAAAGCAACGAAAGTATATAAGTAATAAAATAATAAGTTAAATAATATTAACGTGGTGTTTATATGTATTAATTACAACTTTTTGGTCATAAGAAAATTCAGTCATTTTATTTGGTAAAAAGGGACATAAACTTTCCGCCATGTTGGTAAAAAATAAACAAAAAATTAAATTTTAATCTCATTCTGAATTATAATTGCAATATGTAGACTAAATAAGGTTTTTAGTTAACAAAGTTTATTTTATTCGTAATTTTTCAAATAAATTTTAAAACCATTATTTTAGGAAAATAATAAGGTGCATTAATTTTTACAAATTAAAATTAAATGTTACTCCATAAAATTTTTTTCATCAGAGAATTTAGGTATAGATTACATCAACTTTTAAGACAAAATGTATGTTTAATATTAAGGTTTACCTATAAGTAAGATATTTATTTTAATTTGTCATTTTGTAAGAAGTAACTCTATAATGTTTATACCTGATGGTCTTCATTAGATATATAAATAATAATCTATAGATAAAACCAAATTATATCATGACATAACAACTCCTAGCAACATTTTTATATCCATTTGTAATTACCTAATAACATTACCTTTTTATAAAGTTATAACTGGAGTTATATCAACTATTGTAAAAAGTATACTATTAGGTTGTATATATCCACCAAAAGTCGCATTATAAGTAATATATAATAAGGGTATAGTGTATTAGAATATGTAAGTTTTGAGTTTTAATAAACGTTGTTGCAACGTCGGTATAACCCTTATATAACATTTTATGTTACTTGGGAGCTCAACTATTGATATTAACTTTTCTTCTTAAAATTACCCAAGGATTCACACCCTTAAGTATCGGCACTTATTTAATAAATACCCTGTAATAATTGATATTATCTTATTCGAACCAATCGTCTATTTTTTTCGTTATTTATATGTTGGTTTTACTTTGCCCATCTTTCACAACTCTATACTCCTAAATGTAATTTAATCTAACTAAAGCTATTCACTAAATTACAATATAAAAATAATGTAAAACCGTCTAATAAATCGAAATGCGTTATAATACTATCTCATAATGCACCAAGAAAAACAAATGCGGTTCTGGTTTCCCTAATTCAGTTAATTCTGACTCATTTAAGAACTAATGAACGTCGGCAGCCGTGGTAGGATTTTTTGGTTCCTTCGTCTCAACTTCGCGCGTTGGAGTTTGGAATATGTATCCGTCGTATCTACATGTAATATAAAATTGTTAATTATTATGAATGAATGCGAATTTTGTTTTGTCTAAGAAGTAATTTTGTAGTATTCAGGCTACACCCTTACATTGTAATTTTTAAACTTACTAAACTTACCGTTGTCCCGCAGGTCTTTCAGTTTGTATTGTAAATTTCCCTCTTAAAGCAAAAAAATAAACGCGCAGATGGTCCTGTGGTCAGCGTTCTTGCCTTTCATACGGAAGACTCGAGTTCAAATCTCAGATGGAGAAAAATGAAATAAATTATTTTATCTTAATGACCTAAAATAATTTTTAATATTTTTAGATTTTTGTTAGTGGGTCGTAGAAAAAATATACAGTACAACTGGAATGGATTATCCACATCGCACTTAGACGATTGAGCATTCCACCTACGGCGTCGTATATACATTTCGTCTTCGTGCGATATGGCCATCATAAATCAAGCTATTACAAAAAAAAAAATGCTGCTGTATGATAAGCAAGTTTAGTTTTGAACTGAATTGTATTTGGCTTTAGTTTCGTAACTAACAGCTCAGATACCTTTGTCCAGTCGACGGTGTCACTGGAATTGTCACATTTTCGAATGGTCGGGATTCGTAGATTTTTAGACAGTTCCTTGAAAGCTAGAAACTTTTCAGGATTCATCTCTTCTATATTGTAAGGGTATTTGCGTCTAGCCAGTCTTATTATACTTGTTAATTGTGAGGGCATAAAAATATCTCCCGATCCTTTAACGGCATATCCTATGGCACTATGTGCACTATCCCCTTCACTTTGTCCGTGGTGGGGCTTAAAAAACGTGATACAAATTTCATCTAATGTAGTGCTGTTATTTATGCAATAAAGCATCATTGAGGGTAAAATTGTATTTTTGTTTTGGCCAGCACAGCCATCGCAATATAAGTGAATAACACTTTTGTTTTGGGATTCAAATTTTTTTATAGAAGTGTAAACGCAAGTGCCCAGCAAACACAAACATGTAACATATATGTATCATTTACGTGTACTAGTTCCGTGTTACATAACAAAGTAACTTACATGTTACATAATAACTCACGTGATTACTGTGAAAAATTACCTAATTTTGTTATATAGCAGGTTCCTTATATGTGATGTAATGTGTTAAGTACATGTAAGGAACAATGTTATATATCGGAAGACATGTAACATTTATATTACCATTGTAACATTTAATATGCTTCATTATTACAGCACATATACATTATTTTTTTCATATAACATTAGTATTATAAATGTTATATAAATGAAGGTATGTAAATGTGTCGTTTCAAAATGTAGGCTATATTAAACAGTGTATCTACTTAAGTTGGAACCATATGGAAAACAGTTTTGTTATTGGTTTTGTGAAAAAATGTGTTCTTGATAAAAAGTTCTGCATGGTCTAAAACTTAAAATGCAATCATCAGATATTAATTTATTTAAGCTGTATACGAGGTTTGTCTAAAAATGTGAATTTTACTCAAGAGTAAAGTACCTTTATTTTTTACAATACAGAAGAACATTATAAAGTAAAGTTATTTTGAATTAAAAGTGATATTCAAATATACAATTACAGTTATTTACGTTTTACATTATTTGTAGTTATAAATTAATCACCAAACCTGAATTTTAATGCTAAATGGCTGAAAGTGCATATTTAAATATAACTTTTAATTCAAACTAACTTTACTTCATAACATTCTTCTGTATTGTAAAACATAAAGGTACTTTACCCTTGAGTAAAATTCATATTTTTTGGCAAACCTTATATACAGCATAAAAAAATTGATATCTGATGGTTGCATTCTAAGTTTTGGACCATGCAGAACTTTTTATCAGGAATACATTTTTTCACAAAACCAATAATAAAAAAGTTTTCCATTTGGTTCCAACTCAAGTAGACACACTGTATGACAAATACAAAAAAAAAAACGTCGAAAATATTTGGAGGATAAAGAAAAGTAATTTAAACGTATTTGTTAGGTATATCAATAATTTTATTGCACAAATTCATAACCGAAAGCAAAAATGTATTATAAAAATATTGCACACAAATATAATAACCCAAATTCATCATAAAAATCACAAAATATCTTCTGTTAACGACGACCCACGGCCTCAAAATTGAGGGCCCCATAAAGCATGACCTGAAAAGAGTACAAAAATTAATATTTACACCTCAAATGTATCATCAAAATAAAGCACATACATATATAATAACTCAATTCCATTATAAAAACACAACATACCTGCTATTGTTCACAAAAATCCAAAAATGCCACAGGTACCTCCATAAAACGCCTATAGTCGCCATTGAACATTGAAACGGTACTAAAAATAATACACCAGATATACCTACTTACCTACCTAAAAAACATGCGTATTTCAAGAACCTTTTGGTCAACAGCATTTATGTATATATACGCTATGTAACATTTTGTACGAAATAATTTAGTACAAATTGTTACTTTAATGTAGATTACACATAGATATATAAATTGATATAATATTTATGTGAGGAAATTTATATAACGGATATGTAATTTTGTAACATATATTTTAATTATATACATGGTATATAACTATGGTGCTAAGTTTGAACTTAGGTGTTCGGTTCCATAAATAACACATAAAAGTGCATACAAGACAGTCTAAGTATATTTTATCCTTCTTAGTTATGTAACAGGAGGGAACATGTAACAGAATGGTTTGCTGGGTGGCAACCTCAGATGACCCTCTTTTGCTAATTGTCTCGTGCCACAAATAGCAATCACAGTCTATGATGCTATATCATATACAGTGAAGTTGTAAACTAACAACTTTCTTTTGTAGAATACAGCACTCTACTTTGATATTGGAAGTAAAAAAACTTGTTGCAAGTCGAAAACAGCACAAGCATACCTTAAGTTCGGTTGCTGAGCTATTTGTTTACTTTCATCTTTCATTTTTCTAACGTTATTTTTTCTAACGATGTGTGATTCATATTCTAGTGATAACAGCCTTTTTTTTTTCATCGCCATTATTATATGACATACAAAGGCTGTGTTGATTTTTTTGGGTCGGTGAAAGGATAGGTTCATATATTTGAATACTTTGCGGTACACAGAATAAGCTCCTTTCATTAGAGGTCCAGATTCATCTGCTAGATACATGGAAAACATCTTTAGTAGACTAAGATTTTCATGTAAATATTCACTAGTTGAATTTTTACGGCAAATCTCTTTCTATCGACTTATGACTTATACCTTCCTCCTCTCTGTTCTTTTTCTATAATTTCATTTGTACTTTTCTTCGATAATGTTGTACTTATAGTCTTTTCTGTCGTTGCCAGAGTATTAATAAAAAATGTTTTACAAACTGGTAGTTCGTCGCCGTCTAACGGAAGAAAGTATTAATTGCTTTTATTTCTTCGAGATACCTCTTTTTGGTGAATAAAAATTTTGCATATTATTCTCTTGTCTTTTACCATCACTGAAGAGACTACATTTCTTATTACGTTTTGAACATGATTCCCCATTGCATCGAGGTCCCAATTGTTTTGGTGGTGGTTCATTGTTTTCGGTCTTACATAACACTGTACTTTTTTCTTTAGTTCTTTGGTTAATTTATATGAATTTATTTTAAATGAAAAATCCATGATTAATAATTTGTTATCTGAAACAAATAATAATTACAGGTACCTTCCTACATAATACAAAATTATTTTTTGGATTCGGCTTTTGATGTTTGAACTGTGCACATCGTTCTTCAACTGAAAAAACTTTCAAAGGTATTTATAAGGGTTTTTACTAATATTACCTTTGTTAAATTTTTATACCTACCTACTCCTTTTTTTTCTATTCTATTGTTAGAAATTTCTCAAGTAATTAGGTCTCCTCCAACCCAAAAATGGGGGATCCAGATGAACCCCCTCCCCCCCTGATCCCACTTTGACTATTGAATCAATTTTTAAAGAAAACAAAAAAAATCTTTATTCAGCCTCTGACTCCGGCCCTTACGAGGTTTATGTACAGGGAAATGATAAAAATATAGGCAATTTTCATATAATGAGCATTGCTAAAACAATTTTCGACTTAAATTTAAAACAAATTGTCAAGGTCACCCGAAAAGGCAAAAACCGTATAGGTGTAATTTTTTCTGATATTTCTTCAGCTAATAATTTCATTAATGATAAAAAATGGGAAACATTAAAATATGAGGTTTTTATCCCAAATCACAACATTTCATGTAAAGGAATAATTAAAAATGTTTATAAAAATTTCACTGATGAAATTAAAAATTCCATTGATACTCAACTAGCTTTTTGTAAAGTCTTGAATGTCAAAAGATTGAATAGAAGAGTCGCCGAAGTAGGCAAAGAAATAGAGTATGTTCCAACTGGAACTATATGCGTAACCTTCACAGGCAAAAATATACCCAAAGAGGTTTTAATTTATGGTCTACCAACAAAAGTAACGCCTTATGTTAGTCCAGTCTTGCTATGCCAAAACTGCCTATTATATGGTCATAGTTCTCTCCAGTGTAAAGGTAACCCTAGATGTAAAAAATGTGGCAAAGCCATTCATGATGAAACCATTCCTTGTAATATTTCTTGTTTCCATTGTAAAAGTGAGAATCACTCATTCCGAGATCAAAAGTGTAAAGAGTTTAAAAGACAGAAAGATATTAAATGTTTAATGTCTTTCTCTAATATTACATACTTTGAGGCTAGTCTAATTAATTGACACTTAGACCTAATTGATAGATGTAAATGTCAATTAGCATTAATTGACAGATGTAAGTGTCAATTAACTTAACAGACAGAACTATGAATTAGCCTTATTGACAGATGTAAATGTCAATTAGCAGTAGTACTAATGGAAGATATAACTGTCATTTTTTTTTCTCCGTGGCCCTCTACACTTTCGTAGTTAATAGCAAAATAGGGGACAATCTTACTATTCTTATACTTATGAATAGATTTACTTAAGCTTGGGGGTTGTTGAGTTGATGTCGCTGATTGTGATTTCTGACAAAAAATCAAGGAAATCAAAATGGCGGACTTTTCCGTTTAAGAACCGATTTGTCTCAAACTAGAAACTTGGTGGTCTTAATACAATTTTTGATCTAAACATAAAAATATCAAAATGGCGGACTTTCCTAATGAACCAATTGTCCTAAACTTGGGGATGTTTAAGGCCGCCAAATATGAGTTTTAACTTGAATTTAACAAAGTTAAAGTTGGCAGACATTTGTATTGATGAGCCGATTTGTTTCAAACTTGGATTTGGTATGTTTGAGGTTACTGACTGTGATTTGAGGAATTAAATTGCGAAAAGTTATCAGGAAAAAAGTCTTGTAATAATTACGCATAAATGATAATACTGTGATAATGTTGCTATTCAAGTTATCAATAAATTTAATGGACATTTAATTAAGGTAAATGATTTTATTAGTCACCGGATCAACAAAATTGCACTAAAAAGTAAATTGAATGGACAGATTACTGGGTATCTACTTGAGTGCGTTAATTAGTTTATTATTATTATTATTATTATTATTATTATTATTATTATAATTTGATAAGAGCAGGGGCCATAAGACCCATAAGCCCATATTAACTGAATATAAAACAATATTACTAAAAACTAAATCAATAACAGGTACAACCGATGAAGAAACAATGAAACAAATAAAATGTTAATTAAAAAATAGAAAATTACCAAGTTCGTTCTTGAAAACATTGACAGATGGAGTATTTACAACATTTTCCGGTAGAGAATTCCAAGTGAGAGAAAATTATTAAATAATACCCTATCCTTAGATATACAAGATCCACCCTGAGGTTCCCGCCTGCTTCGGTAGTCAATCGGCGATAATAAAACCGAAAGCTCCAATAATAATAAATGTCACAACGTGTCAGAAATGTCGTTGAATCTTGTAGCTATCAAAGTCAATAAAATAAAATTCTATATTACTTCCTATAAAATTTACGAAGGGAGTAAACTGAATAATTTGGCTAATTAAGGACTTCCTCGTTAAAGAGTTGGCAAAGAAAGGGAAAATTTCACAGTTTTAATATAGTGAAAGGGAAAGTCTTATCATGCTCGAAAGGTGATTTCTATTTTACTATACTTTACGTCTGTAAGTTTGTCCTTTCTTTGATAAGAATTTACCCATATTTTGTGGCATTTGGAAATATCTCCACCGCGCAGCCCGGCATTTTAAATATTAATTTACTTCTTCCCTATTATACATAGGAAAATATAGTCACTACTAACACAAAAACAAGTAAATTATTAAATTATTTTACACTATTCAATCGAAAAGTGGCAAAATAACTTGAAAGTTCGTCCCGCATTATGTCATGCGCGGTTTGGACGAATTTTGAATCGAAAGTCAGCAAACCATTAATATGTGTACCGTGCTTCCTTACAGGTAAGTCGTTTAATCGTAAATTACATTTCATTACAATGAGTAATTCTAATCGATAGATAAAGGGAATCCACAAGTAATTTGTCTATATTTGCACCGAAACCGTAAATTTTAATAGAATTATCTTAAACCAATTTAATTATTATTATTAAGCAAAGTTACTATGTGTAACTTATTAAGGCAGAAAGTTGTAGTCCACATGTAAACAGCCTAGGATTCAAAGCCAGGCTGAATGTAAATTACAATATTTTTTTAAGTTTAATCTATATAAAGTATGTTAACAGACGCATCAGGCAAAATAAGGACGAGACGCCCAATTATATTTGGACTTGAGGCGCATAAAGAGAGTAATTTGGTTTAACCACACCCTTTAGATGAATTCCGTACTTGGCGATGTATTATTCTATTTCTCTCCATTCAATAGCAAACTTCGTCTTCATGCGATCTATTCATCAAATCCACTCTTGTTGCCCAAACTATTATTCTATGGTTTAAATTCAGACAAGTTGTATTTATTTGTTTGTTTATTTTTATCATTCACATACCATCTTTATTTTCAAAATATTTTATGATAATTATGAAATATTCCAATGGATGGGAGAAACACAATAAACTAAATAAAACGGAACACTTCTGTGTCCACAAACACGATTGTTTTGATGTATTTTCCTAATGCTTAAGGAATAACAACGGTTGTTCGAGGTCATCCTTTAATGACATTAATTTTTTAAAAGGATTGATTTTTAGTACTTGGAATAAATAAAATATTCATTCAGGATCACGTCACAATTTAGTAAAGGTACATAAATAGCGTATATTTATATTATATTATGTAAACCAAGTATTTTGACACACGTATGATGTAAAACGTCAACACGGGAAATGTTACGGAATATACGTGGGACATATTTAATTGTTTACGAACAATTATTATAACGATGGTTATGTGAAAGTGATAGAGTAATTAATTTAATTTATGTCAAATAATTTTAGTGAAATTAGGTACAATTAATTTTCTTGTTTTAAGCTCGAGAGCTTTTGTACAGTTATCAAAAATCATTTTTCTGAGATATCGTCTCCATAAAATTCGATTTTAAAGACGCGTTTAAGACGGAATTTGCACGCCATAAAATTCATAACAAAAACTATTAATTAACCAAGTTGGCGATAGATGGCGATTAGATGAACTTCTGCGTAATAATTCAAATGTTCAATATTCTCAAAAAACGCTTATTTGGTTGCCAGATTTTGTATGGCAAAATATTTTTATTTTACGGGTTCGCCAACGAGTAGCATGGTTCTGGGCCGTATTTAAATAATTTTATGGACAATGTTTTTATCGAAACTACTGATTTTGTTTTTATATTATGTGGTGGTATAACTTTTACAGTATGGTTCAAATGAAAGGAATAAATTCATTATAATGGAAGTAGTTGGTTTTTCGAAAAAATGCTCGGACAGGTCAATTTTGTTTACTTAAAGCGCAATTTTTTAAATAGAATTCAATTTTCCCCCACTTCCCATTTTTGGGCAGTGACGTCATTGACAATTTTTTTAAATAGTAACCCCAATTTTTTTTTCTTGATTTTGATAGATCTTGCAATTTTCTACTCGGAAACATAATATTTGTAATATCTGACATAACAATTTTTTTTTAATAAAAATCATTTAAAGATCAGATACATAAATTTTATTTTATTTTAAAACACACTAAATGAATAAAAGAATATTTGTAATTAAGTGCTTCATCTAAAAAAAAAAATAATAATAATTATAATAATAAAAAGAATTTAATGACAATTTCACAAATTCTTTTTTATTATTATTATTAATATTATTATTATTATTATTATTTTGTTAGATTAAGCACTTAATTACAAATAATTATCTTTTATTTATTTAAAATAAAATAAAATTTATGTGTCTGATCTTTAAATGACTTTTATTAAAAAAAAATTGTTATGTAAGATATTTCAAATATTATGTTTCCGAGTAGGAAATTGCAAGATCTAACAAAATCAAGAAAAAAAAAATTGGGGTTACTATTTAAAAAAATTGTCAATGACGTCACTGCCCAAAAATTGGAAGTGGGGGAAAATTGAATTCTATTTAAAAAATTGCGCTTTGAGTAAACAAAATTGACCTGTGCGAGCATTTTTTCGAAAAACCAACTACTTCCATTATAATGAATTTATTCCTTTCATTTGAACCATACTGTATAATGGAACCCTGTAATGTCCATTATTTCTTGTAAACATGGCACAATATTAATTATGTATAACTTTGGTATATGTTTCTTCGATGAGCGCCACCAGCAAAGTCTTCGCACTTTCTTATTCGCTCCGTGCACGACAGCAGCGCCAATTCGTTTTGATACTAATGGAAGATTTCGGCGTATACTGACAAATGCAACTTTTAATAGAATTCGTGATTAAAAAGTATACATGTTAGTTTTAATAAAAGTATATGGATTTGTAAAACAAGTAAAACATTAATTTTTTATTATTATTATATATTTTTATCGCTTAAATTAAAGAAAATGATGTATAATTGATAAAAATCCATAATAAAATATAGGCAGGCAACAGTATTTACTGAAAAATGTATGAGAAGTTGCCTAAGTCTAATAAGTTTTCATTGAAGAATTACTCTAATCTGTCAAAATAAAAAAAATCCATTTAATAATAGCGTGAAGTTAAAATGTATAAAAAAAGGATCATTACTTATATTTTCATTTTTGTTCGAAAGAAAACATAGAATGAATGATTAAAACTGATTTCCCATCAGTAAGTTACAAAATTGCGGGTCCAACCACATATAACAATCAAAGGCAGAAATCTTGAAATCTAGTCCTTGCTGAATGAACATTTAAGAATAAGGGATATTAAAGAACATGGTAAAATGATAATTTATTGTTGATTTAAAACCTTTCAAGTTTCTGATGTCTACTATTTGCAGCATTACGGTTATTATTACAAAAATAAAGGTAATTTTTCTTCTTATTGTATATCTATCCATTTATTTCTTTGATTTAATTTCAACTTTGCTACTGAAATTTTTTATATAAGTTTCACTGTTTTTTTGCTAGTATTTGTTCAATTTTCAACACAGCAACTCCGGTTGCTTAATGTATTGTTTTTACCTACTTTTTTTTGAAAAAAAGTAAAATGTATACGTGTATTTGATATGCCAAAATTTCAAAATATCCCCCTAAAATGCACGAATTATCCGCAGCTAGCGCTAGTATCGCTTTTGCTTCCCTTTCCATGAATTCGCACGGAGCGAATAAAGAAATGGTACTAGGGTCAAGCAATTATCCTTGTTCAAATAAAATATATAATGAAATAGTAAGTATTTCCCTTAATTTATTGTTATTTTACCACTCGTTTTACTCGCATTTACTATAAATTATTTCTATTTTGAGATCATGTACTTTATTTTAAAAAATCTGATGTGTCCAACACATGACTTTCCTATCTAGTTATTATAGGCTTTTTCCGGTTATTTTGTACAACTTATTGCAGCATCTCTATAAACGTTTAGAGGATAAACTAAATTTATACATTTTCCACATACATCTAACTCGAAACATTTTTCTATATAGTTTAGGAGCCCTCTGCAAAATGTTGGGTCGATCACTAGTATGGCTAAATTTTCATGAAAACGTCGGGTAATATATTGTACAATAGTAATCCGTCGGCAGCCGCTCCAATATCGTATGCCTTTTACGTTATAAAAAATTATTAACATTTGAAAATATGTGCCACCCTCCACCCATCGCTTTTTTGCCTAATTTTCTGTTTAATCGATGGATAGTAGTTAAATATAATTTTCTAAACCCGGCTGCCGACGATTATCCCATGCGTTATGGGTGGCTGATGGGGCTGAAAAGTACTATATCGATGTTGCTTTTATACACTCATCACTTTTATAGTCAAACAAAATACCGTTGGAAAAGTCGCAAAATTTCCAACAAGAAAATACCCGGCTGCCGCGCGAAAGCGTTTGCATAACTTAGGCTGCCGCGATTTTGTGCGCGCGCAAGATTCGATCACGTATGAAATCAGCGGTTAAGGGCCATTCGCACCGCTTCAGAATAAATTTCCCCTTAGTAAAGTAAAACTTATTATTTAAGTATTACTTATCGTAGTTTAATTCGCACCAACCTATTAGAAAGCAACGATTAATTAAGTGTCGGATTGATTTGGCAACGTCAAGATTTTTCTAGAAAAAGAAGAAATAATGTCAAATATGAATTTTATTTTGAATGTTTAATGAAAGCTGCGTTCAATGAGTGTATCGGATTCTTGCTGCGATTGGGGTAGCGGGATCAGCTTACTGAACGGTACGCTCAATTTACAAAAAATAAATTTGTGTTGAACGATAATTCTAATTTAATGGAACGTAGTATTTGCAATTGAAAGTGAATTTGTTTATTTGCCACTTGGAGTTTTCATCAACAATTTACAATAATTTTAATATTTAAATAATTTTTGTATTATTTTTATCACATTAATGCCCAACCAGGTTCTTCTAGCAATCGTAAATAGCGATTGGTTTTAGGCGTTTTAGGTTGATTTTAAGAGGTTTCCCGCTCATCTTTCTTGATAGAAGCAGAAACTAGCGCAAAAATGAAAGGCTCCCAAATGATACGGATCGATATAAAGCAATACGTATCATAGAATGAAAGCGATTGGTATCGGTTAGGATTGTTATGTCTCACTGAACGCAGCAAAAGTTATGATTGTCACAGGCGCAGAAGAGAAAAAACTATCTCCTGTGTCACAGGACTATTTAAAAAAATAGATGAACTAAGAAGTAATAAAATAGAGCACGAAGTACAGCCATAATGAGAGTAAAATTAGTATTAATTCAATTAGTTAATATAAAAAAAATATAGAAATCATACTAACGTTGAAAGATGGGGATGAGTTTAATGCTAATTTTACAAAAAAGATTCACAAAAAAAACACTTTTTATAAAAATGGTTATAATTGTGTTGTCTGTAAAAATATTTGAGTTTGAAACCTACATATTTATTATAAGGATACTATAAATTTGCTTTAATTTCATCAAGGCAGTTAAGAGTTTTCTTCGGCCAATTCAAATTGCAGCGTAAAAGTAATCGTTTTTGTATATATTATTTTATATTCTTCGTGGTATCTTATATTAATGAAATCAAGCATTTTCAGAGCCTCATCATCTTCCATTATTTCCATTTTGTGTATTGCAATTTTACAAATGTTATAAATCAATGACACAATGACAGTCAACATCACTCAAAATTATAAAAATTAAACATTTTAAGGTTAAGTAATGGTTTAAGCTGAAAAATTTCTGGACTTAGTAAAGTGATTCTTAACGCCTTGATAAGTGGAACTTTAATAACGGTGCAAACGGTTATGCCTTCTTAAGTGTCACATAGATGCTAAGTAAAAGCGGTGCGAATGGCCCTTAGAAGTTTGGGAGTGTGCGCACAGCTGACGTCTATTTGACATTTGTCATTGTTTAAGTTGTAACTTTCTGCAAGTTTTTCCCTTTATCGTGATAATAATAAATTGTTATAACGATGGCCAGTTGTTTTGTTTGCAAAAGTGACGGCAACGTCTTAAAATGTAGCGACGAAACTTTCCAAAAAATAACCAGAGTGTTGCAATTTCGAAATGAAAAAAATTTTCAATACGGAAATTTGTTGTTACCAAACCGAAATGATGCCGGATATCATTCGAAATGCTTAAAGAAAATAACAACTTTAAACCCAAAATACCGAGCTGATCCTAATATTAATTTGCAAAGAACTGTAAGTATTTACTTTTTTTGCTATGCAATTATTAACAAATGCGTTAATTAATTTATAACTTTACTAACAAATATAAAAGGTTTTAAACGAAATCCATCTACTGAATTAAATACATAAAGTAGTTTAATTTCTTCTTGTGCCAGCGATTCAACGAATTTCAATAGCAGTGTAAAACAAAACAAGATATTTAACTTTACACACGATTCAGTAAAGACAATACGAAAAATCCCTGATGGAAAAAAGCAAGTTGTGACTAAAATGGAATGTGATATATTTGGTCGACTTCTGAAGATTGCCATCGAAAAGAAAGTTGATATGGAGCGGTGTTTCCGTTTTCCTTTGGTCCCTATTCCTTTGGCTCTATTTCACATTGATGGCGAAATGTGCAAGACTGAGAAATCAACTTTGGCCAAAAAACTCATGTCCCGAGTAGAACAGACACTGCCACCTTTTGTAGATGTTGAAATAATGGATGGCTTTTATTTGTTGCATCAGATGGGCGCTGTAGTTCCACTTGAGTTTGGAAGAATTGACGAAAAAATTCTCGTCAAAGTTTGCGCATCGGCTTCCTCTGAAATTCATTTAATTTTTGATATTCACAATGATCTTGCATCAAGTTTGGGGTCTAACCTTTGTAATAGCTTGCCAGCGTTTCACGCTTTCACCGGCTGTGATTATTCGGCATCGTTTTATATAAAAGGCAAAGTCATCCCTTTCAATAGTTTTCAAAAAAATTCAAAAATACGAAAAGTTTTCAGATATCTATCGGATCCTTCCAATATATTTGACAATCACATTATTGACTCTGTTCAAGAATTCACATGTTTACTGTATAAAGAAAGGAATTGTATAAGTGTCAATGAAGCTAGATATAATATTTTCAATAAAACTTATGCTACTAAAGGAAATAATACAAAAATCGCGACTAAAGTATAAGGATTTGAATCGACTCTTATTGCGCCTTGCTGGAAGACTCTAAAACAAAAACTATTAAGAACCATCTACATTAATTCGATGTGGCGTAATGTGACTGAACCTCGCTGCGCAATCTTAAAATCCGAAGAATGTGGATGTACAGATTTTAAAACCTATTTGGTTCGTTGGGGAAGCTTTGCCGACAACAATAACTGATATTTTGCAAGAAAATAATTGTATTTCAAACGAATTAATTATCAACGCAAACACAATTGTCGAGCAATATGACAGCGATACCGATTCCGATATCAATTACTCGGAAAACAATTCATCTGAATTTAGTGATGACTAAAAAATGTGTAAATTCTGGCACTTAGTTTTTCATTTTGTTAACTATAACTATGTACACTTTTCAGATTTTGACCACTTCTAAAATAATACATTTTGTAATAAAGAAAAGTTTAATTCTAACAATTTTATAAATTACAATAAACAAAACAAAATTAAGACTTCTCTATTTATTTACCTCTCTTGAACATTAATTACTTTCTCTGCTTTAGATATATAGGGACGCTTTAAGCATAACTAAAAAGAAAATCAATAAAAAAACAACACATAAACTATGCAGGGTGTCCTGAAATTAGACGGTCATATTTTAACAGCGCAATCTACATCCTAAAATAAGAATAAAAGTTCATATAAACATAGGTCCGAAAACGTTTCGTTTTCGAGATACAGGGTGTTACAAGTGAAGTCCTGATGGCACATTTTTGTAAATATTTTCTAAAATTTCTTTAGTCACCGGTTTTCCAAAGTACAAAAAAAATAAAATTTCTAATTTCATTGACCTACTAATTATTGTTTACATTTTCAAATAACTTATCATGAAATTTTCAAATGCTTTTTTCTTGAAAATAGTGCGTCCTAGCGAGATGCAACAAAAGTAGCTTTATTATAAAGAAAACATTGGTTTTCTAAATTTTATAGTCAAAAATATTAAAAACTGTCAACAAAAAAAAACTTAGGGCAATTTTACCCTAAGCCCCCCCCTAATTTACCCACCTATGAAGATGATCAGAAACTGGGATTTAGTCCATTAAATAGAGCGTAAAAATCAAAGCATTTGTACCAAATTTCACTTAGTTATCTTTAAACATTCAGAAAATATTTACAAAAGAGTGTAATCAGGACTTCACTTTTAACACCCTGTATCTCGGAAAAGAAACGTTTTCGGACCTATGTTTATATAAACTTTTACTCCTATTTTAGGATGTAGATTATGCTGTTAAAATATGACCGTCTAAATTTCGGAACACCCTGTATATTTATAAAAACAACAGAATAATAAATATTCAAAGAGTACATAAAAGCGAGACGCTCTAGCTTTAATCGTAAACTCGCGTGTTCCAACCCAGAGGCAATAACAGATGTCAAATAAACGTCAGCTATGCGCACACTCCCAAACTTCTAAAGCGCGGATTTCATACGTGATCGAATCTTGCGCGCGCACAAAATCGCGGCAGCCTAAGTTATGCAAACGCTTTCGCGCGGCAGCCGGGTATTTTTTTGTTGGAAATTTTGCGACTTTTCCAACGGTATTTAGTTTGACTATAAAAGCGATGAGTGTATAAAAGCAACATCGATATAGTACTTTTCAGCCCCATCAGCCACCCTTAATGCAAAGGATGATGGTCGGCAGCCGGGTATAGAAAATTATATTTAATTACTATCTATCGATTAAGTAGAAAACTTGGCAAAAAAGCGATGGGTGGAGGATCGCACATATTTTCAATTGTTAATAATTTTTTATGACGTAAAACGCAAACGATATTGAAGCGGCTGCCGACGGATTACTATTGTACAATATATTACCCGATGTTTTCATGAAAATTAACCATACTAGTGATCGACCCAACATTTTGCAGTGGGCTCCTAAACTAATAGATATTCATTGAAAACGAAAATACTGAAAAATTTAAATTTAGCACTTTTCCTCCAATTTTTCCATCACGGTCCATTTTAGAAAAATAATGTAAAAACAAAAATTATAGAGATCGATATCGCAAACAACTTTTAGTTTAACAATTTTCTTAAAAATCAAGAATTTTGCACATTTTGTCAAATTTCTCGAATAAGGACCATTCCAGAAAAATTTGACACAAATTAAAAATTATAGATAATAATATTAGAAGTAACTTTTATTTGAACAATTTTCTTCTCCAAACATAAATAACAGATAAATTCCATAAAATATAAAAACAGCCTCCCATAAAGTACCCCCCAGATGTTTCGACTTTGTCCAAAATTTAATCATTTCACGTCAGGCCGAAATAAAACTTAGGTTTAAAATTTAAAGTTTTTTTCTTTATCCGTTTTTGAGTTTTCTTCAAAATTCGAAATTTACCCATTTTCTCAAATATCTCGAATGCGGCCCATTTTAGAGAAATTATGTATGGATAAAAATTATAGAGAATTACAGTACAAATAACTTTTATTCGAACAATTTTTATTAAAAAATCTTTTATATAATAAAAAAGTGCTTTGTATAAGAACATTATATTATTATCTGTCTTGTTGTACCGTGATTTATGGAAAGCTTGAATTGAGATACACTACAAATTATTTGAAATAAACATCAAAAGAAGCATACATTTTTAAATAATTTGACATTTAAGAGCCATTCACACATCACAGTTTACATCTTGATACTTGACAGGCACAGCCAAGCATTATTCTGATTTTTGCCAAATAAAATGGCTGGTTAATTATTCTATGGAGTTGCAACAAAGAGCCAGTAAATTTGATGAAGGTGTTTTTGGGTGTTTTTGTGGCTATGGGCGAAATAGTAGTACGCTTAAGTTAGCACCACCATAAAAAAGTAATTTTCAAGAAACTGCTTATATATTTTTTATAAATTGGCAGGCTTGGCGACTAATTTCGAATAAAAATAACCTCCAAAATGGCTACAGTTGCAAGTATGAAGGTCACAACCCGCCTTAGAAATCTCACCTTCACTATAAACAGCTGTTGTTTGACAGGTCGTTAGAGAATGTTCGCAATTTATGGAATGTTAAGAATGTTAGAAATATTAGACGTTAGAAATGATTGGAATTCCTAAAATTGTCACATAAGAAATGCATAGGCGTATTTTCGGAAAATTGATATTAAAGTAGTTAGAATGAACCGAACATTCTGAAAATCAATAGGGTTCTAAGTTATAAGTAATTATTCAAGAAAATCAAAATAGTCAATTCTAGAGTTATCGTGCCGGCATACATACACACAGACGATCAGACGAAAATTTAAATTTTAGATTTTTAGAAAATGGGGGTAAGAATTTTTTTTGTCTGCACGAATGCAATACTGAGGCCCCATAGGAAGGGCTTCAGTAATAACATAGCTTAAAAAATAATAATAAATGTTTTACGTGTAGTTTGGAGAGCTGTTTCGTTAACGATCATTGAATTGACAACATACTTCCGATTTATTAAATTCGCGGTTTTATTTAAACACGTTTTTTAAATAAACATAATTAAAATTGTCTTATGGTGAATTTTAAAGTTTGACAGCTTGATTAGAAACATCGAGATATAATTAGGCATTCCAAACTGAATGGGTACCAGTGGGTTATGATATGGCAAAATTATGGCAACCCTGTAGGCCTGGTGATTTGACAAGGTCAATGAAATAGATAGTTACATAGATTGATCATCCATATTTTTCAAAATAAACATAAGCTTATTCCTTGAAGTAAAAATGTAAGCAATTATTTTTTTTTAAATATCTAAAGGCTAATAATTGGTTTTAAAATACATTTTTGCTAAACCGATTCAAATTAATAAATATTTGCCAGGCAATATGGCCGCTCGTAAACGACCAGCTTTGAGCAATCTATATAACTATATATGTATCATTGACCCTGTTAATGACAACTTGACAACAGGGTTGCCATATCTAAACTGTCATTACCCACTGGTAGCCATTTGGACAGGTCGTTGGAATGCCTAATAATGTAGAAAGGACATAAATACTATTTTGCGATATGACAAGTGAACGCACTTTGAGTCGTATTTTGATTAATTTGACGTTAATAATTTTATATTTAAATATTGACTGAATGAAAGTGTTTTTATATCTTTTAAGTCATGTATTAAAAAAAAAATGGTATGAATTCTTACTAAAACTGACTAGTTCCACTTTCGAGTTTGACATAGGACGTAATACACTTTTAGTATCGCCTCTTGATTTTATATCAATGATTGGAAAGTTCGTATGCCTCGCCCTACTTTGTGACGTTTTTGTGTGCGTTGCACAAATTAAGTTGATTTAAGTGATTTTATGTTTGTTTTACCACGTTTCACGGATCTGTTAACGTATGACATCTCTTTTTAGCTAAAAACTTATGAGAACACTTCTCACTTTCTCGGGCTCACTTAAAAAAGAGCGCTACGGAAATGCGATTAGCCAGAGCGCAGTGGCGTACCCAAAAATAGATATTAGCACGTGTAAAAACAATCAAATTAATGAATGAAAACAAATGAACCAATGAAGAAATTGCCCCTGTACGTAAATTAAATAACTTTTCTGTTATGGTTAAAACAGATAATAGAGTATAGAATGTAGAAAAATTAGTTATTCGTAAGCCAAGATTGTAGATTTTGCTTCTTGCCATTAAGTATAAATCCAATTGTTTTTTAAATTTTGTAAGTATAAAAATACCGTAATTAAGGGTTAAGAAATAATATAACAATTAAACTAAAAAATTAAGGATATATCCTATTTTTTTCGTTTTGAATAATAATTGGCTTTTATATTTATTTGTTCTTCAAAAAATGTAAACAACAATTATTTTACCAGTTAAATATTTTTCAAGCTTACCTTATCTAAAGCAATATTTGCAAAATTTTTCAATCCTTGTATTTAATTTTGAACAATCGCCTGCATTATAAGAAATTTCTTCACGATCTTAAAAAAATATATATTAAAGAATATTTTACATACTAAAATATGTCAAACTTTCATGTCAAGTCTAGTTTAAAATAAATGTGAATGACATCAGAGACAACACGAGACGGTTAACTTCATAGCAAAAATTGATTGACATTTAGATATAGTAGTCATTAGGGTCAGCTGGTATTTTATCTTTGTGAAGTACATTATTTCCTTATAGCGTTATCTTGTGTTATCTTGGGTAGATGTCGCTGGTAACGTTCCAGCAATGTTGCCGTTATGAACATTTTCCAAATTTGTTTCTTTTACATTTAAATAATAATGATCTTATTTATCCATAAGTAATACTTATATTGGACTTTTAATTTCTTTGTATATAATATATATATAACAAACGATGTGTTTTAAAAAATATATAGCAGGATTGTGTACAAGGATCAAAAATAAAAAGTTTTGGGTAGCTAACTACTGAATGCTAGAAGGCCAATAGCACTAGAAGAAAATAAGTTTGGCATCACAGCACGAGCATTTCACTTTGATGTCTGCCAGATTGACGTATTTATAACCTGACATTTTAACTCCTAGTCCTATTTTTTTGTTTCTATGTTTGGTGACTTTGGTGTCGTTTTATTCTCGTTTCGTTTTACTTATATATATTTTGGAATTTAACTTATAAATTAATTTTTTGGTTGTTTTTCATTTATTATTAGTTACGTTTTTAAATTTGTTAGTTTAGTGTTTTCCCCAGTGAATGACATTTTCATCGTGGTGTTCTCATATTAGGTCACATACTTTGAAAAGTATGTGTATTAGGTAGTTTTAAGTTTGTTTACAAACCCGAAGGAACTAACAATGCCCGGATCACGCCGGGATTTTGTTTAATTTCCGTAAAGTAAGTATTTCAATTTTATTGTAGAACCTTTATGGTGTGATTGTTTATTATTGTTTAATACAGAATATATCATACTATTGAAATCATACTTCGTTTTATTTTTCTTTTTAATGCTTTTTATTTTGTGTGTCTAAAAAACAAAATGATTTTTTTTCTGATTTGAAGTGCTAGTAAATGTGAATTACATATTTATTCACATTTCCAGTGCAACAAATCAGAAAAAAATCATAAAAATAATAGATAAAGTGGATCTACATATTTGAGTTTCCCGCGGTTCTTCTTTTTTTAAGAAAAAGTTTAAATTGACTGGTGGCTTATAAAGAAAACGGCCACTATTAAAGCACAAGGTATACTAGCGCCATCGGCCTTATCTTCCAGTCCAATCGCCCAGTCAATTCTTGGGGAAAAGCAAAATTGCATAGAGTTAACCGTCTCATTAGTTGTCTCTGATGACATATAACATTATGTAAACTGTTTGACATGTTTTTTACCTAAAGTGTTATCGAAAATTGACCTCGCAAATACTTTTAATTAAGTTTTCATTGTAGGCTCTGGAATTTTCGTTTTCTGGAAAAATAAATGTATTTCTTTCTTCCCATTCTCCTAACAGATATATTTATACCTATAATACACAAATAACAAAGTATTTAACTTTAACCTCACTATCCTACTATATCAAATTCACTAAAAACTTTCTCTTTTGGGCTCAAAATTTTACTAAATAGATTTAAATATTTAATTCACACATACATATAACTAGAAATCTGCTAAGGCATTTCCAACGATAGGGGAAATGCTCGACAACTGATTCCTGAAAATTTAATGATAGGGGTATAATAGGGGGAATAAATAAAATAATTATTGGAGATGTATAAGGTATATTCTTGGAAGAACGAAAATCACATGTCTTGTATTCGCACCGTGCGCGACAGCAGCGCCAATTTGTTTTGGTATTAAAGGAGTATTTCTGCCTATACTGACAAATACAATTTTTAATAGAATTCGTAAATAAAAAGTATATATGTTAGTTTTAATAAAAGTATATGGATTTATAAAACAATTAAAACATTAATTTATTATTATTATATATTTTTCACGCTTAAATTGAAGAAAATTATGTATAATCATTAAAAATCAATAATAAAATATAGGCAGGCAACAGTATTTACTGGAAAATGTATGAGAAGTTGCCTAAGTCTAATAAGTTGTCATTGAAGAAACCATTTATAATAGCGTGAAGTTAAAATGTATAAAAAGGATCGCTACTTATATTTTCATTTTTGTTCTAAAGAAAACAGAATGAATGATTAAAACTGGTTTCCGATCAGTAAGTCACAAAATTGCATACCAGCCAAATATTATAATCAACGGCAGAAATCTTGAAATCTAGTCCTTGCTGAATGAACATTTAAGAATAAAGGGATATTAAAGAACATCGTAAAATGATAATTTATTGTTTATTTAAAAACTTTCTAGTTTCTGATGTCTACTATTTCCAGCATTACTGTTATTATCACAAAAATAAAGGTAATTTTTCTTCTTATTGTACACCTATCCATTTATTTCTTTGATTTAATTTCCACTTTGTTAGTGAAATTTGTTATATAAGTTTCACTGTTTTTTTTTGCTAGTATTTGTACAATTTTCAACACAGCAACTCCGGTTGCTTATTGTGTTGGTTTTACCTACTTTTTTGAAAAAAAGTAAAATGTATACGTGTATTTGATATGCCAAAATTACAAAATATCCCCCTAAAATGCACGAATTATCCGCAGCTAGCGCTAGTATCGCTTTTGCTTCCCTTTCCATGACTTCGCACGGAGCGAATAAAAAATAAAAGTCATAATAATGAATCAATAAAAAAAAAATATTATTAGCAAAGGACGTTGCCAAGGAAGTGAGATAAACCTTTTTCATTACCAAGGCTACCACATAATGAAATAATGAAGGTTGCCTGAAAGGTCACAAGTGTATATACGAAGGTACCTACCTATGTAGTGCACCTGAGTCACTACAAACATTTTCTCAAAAAAAAATATTACCTTGCATGGTATTTAGAAAGACTATTTAACAACATAAACATAATTTTTAAGTACAATTTGACATTTAATTTATTCGTTTTCAAAATTAATATTATTATTAAAATATTATTTGAACAACCAAAACGAGTTTTGTCACCATTTTGACAAACTTCATATTGACGTCTTACATAAATCATTGATATTAATTATTGATATTATTTTTTTAAATCCAATAGGGATCGAGTGAAAACACTGCAGCGGTGCAGCATGCTTGTTTTGGTTGGAGTGTGTCTATTGCCATCTAGAGTTTTTGCAGCATGACTTCCCTTCCAAGATCCTCTAATGGAAAAAGTTTTTGAAGGACTTTTAGGAAGATTTTCTAAAACTGGCACTATTGCTTATGCAAAGCGTACCCTAAATAAGTCCACAACAGAAAACGAAACTATTCAACAAAATGTTCATCTATTCATCATTGAAATTTCTACACATGAACAAGAATTGTTTTTGTCATAGCAGTTAAGTTTAAACCAAACAAAAATCATTTTTATCGTCCATTTAAAATTCAGATGTACAAAAATTTATATGAAATCGATTTTTATGGGTTTGGGATAAAAGGAGATGAGCAATTTTTAAATCAAATACTAATAGTCCTACAGCCAACGTGCAGATTTTTTGCCGACAAATTAGTTCTCATGAACGGAACAATAACTCTTAAATATGAAAAATCCGTTGATTTTTCAATAAATTATTTTGTTCTTTGTTATAATAACTTTCCAATTGTGTTGTATCAACAAATTTCTTTTTGTAGTGCTAAAACGCGTCTTTTTATTTATTTTAACACTTCTTTTTTAATTACAACAGAGAATTTATGAAACATATGATACAATAAATCAAATTGATGATACTACAAATTAACGTAATACAATCAATTATTGGTATGCAATAAATATTTAATTCGCATTTAAAATGTTGGAAACAGATTTTCACTTGTAAACATAATCGGTAGAGAAAGAGAAATTCAATAAACCTCATGCAGAGAACGTCATATTTTCAGTAATTTAATATCTTGCAAAACACGAATAATATGCCTGATGAGCTCAGGTATTCGCTCAATATTGATTTCTTATTGCTATAAGCACATATGGTTAAAAAAATGTAAAAAATAGAAATTAATACCGGATCAATTTAAAAAATGTTTAGGTAATTACTTATGTTGAGTGTGTAATAATAGTTAATTATATTTTTATTAACTTTAAAATTTAGTGTAATAAAATTATATTTTTATTAACTTTAAAATTTATTAACTTGAAAAAAGCTTTTATAGACTAGCTGGTAATGACATTATTTTGTGCAAAGTTATTTTAATGTATGCATCTTTTAAGTTATTATTATAGGTTTAAAACATGTTTTAGCCAATTGTCCAAGTAAATTTGAATTTGTATTAAAAACTCCATGCAAATCGTTTTTTGTTAAAATTTGGAGAAAATTAATCTGTATATGCCTCCTTTGTATAGTACGTCTCGAAATTGTTAATTGAAATGCAAAAAAGGAGAGGTATTAAAGAACATATAAAGGCAGTCTGATTTCATAGCTTGTAACGATAACATTAATATTAAACACTGAATATTATTAAATTTTGGTTTTTATTTAAGAAAAAGTAATGAAAAAATCTTTTTAAAAACATTTCTCTCATCTAGATACTTATAAGTCGCTTATTTCCAGATGACGTATCCATTGGCTCTGGGATACTATTTGATCTATTATTAAAATTGGTGTGTCTTTGCTGAGGTTATGAATAGTTATTTCTGCTATTTACAGGTCTATAATTTTGAGAATCTGAAAAATTTCCTTCTTGTGAACTATACAGAAAATATTCTTCTTCAAATGTTAGTGCTTGTTCTAAACTATACGGGTTTCGTAAACGAACATTATTTTGTAATTGACCTGTGAGGCCGTGAATAAATTTTTTAAGAGCTAAATTGTTATAATTTTGAAGTCTGATACATTTTTCTTCAGGCGAAAAATTTGACGCATTTATTTTAGATACAATTAAACTTCTACAGTCTTGGCAACGCATGTCAAAACGGCATGGGGTTCATTTTTAAAAGGATATAAAGCAATTAAGTCTTGTACGTGACAATCCAAATTTATCTGATCACCAAAGCTTAATATTTTTTTTTTGTGTCATCGGCATCAACTGCTATGGTTATTATAACAGCTTTGCTCTGACTCTCTCAGCGTTATTCTACTTCAGCCTACTCTGCTCACTAAATCTCCTCCAATTCTTCATGTCGCGTCGCCAGGCGTTAAGTTGGATGGCTTTTAGTATGTGGAACCTAAGTCCTTTTGAGATATTAGCTCTCTTCAACGGCCATCTTCTTCGTCTCTTTGACACTAGGCGATGGCCACCATCATCTTTATTTCCACTCCTCCCCAGCCTTCAGTTCTTCATGTTTTCAAGCATTAGGTTAGGTCGCTACCACGGTAGGATGAAAACGGATAGAAAATGACGTCAGGTTAGACCAATTTTACTACTTACAGTATATTAAAAATCTGATGTGTCCAACACATGACTTTCCTATCTAGTTATTATAGGCTTTTTCCGGTTATTTTGTACAACCTATTGCATCACCTCTATAAATGTTTAAAGGATAAACTAAATATATATATTTTCTACATACATTTAACTCGAAACATTTTTCTCTAGATAACGAAAATACTGAAAAATTTAAATTAATTTTCCTAAAAATTTGAATTTTATTACATTTTGTCAAATTTCTCGAATACGGACCATTTAAAAAAAAATTGTATGAAACCAAAATTATAGATAATAATATTGTAAGTAATTTTTATCTGAACAATTTTCTTCTCCAAACATAAATAACAGATATATTCCATAAAATATAAAAACGGCCTTCTATAAAGTACCCCCCCCCCAGATGTTCCGACTTTGTCCAAAATCTAATCATTTCACGTCAGGCCGAAATAAACCTTAAGTTTAAAATTTAATGTTTTTTTCTTTATCCGTTTTTGAGTTTTCTTCAAAATTCGAAATTTACACATTTTCTCAAATTTCTCGAATACGGTCCATTTTAAAGAAATTATGTATAGAATAAAAATTATAGAGAATTATATTAGAAGTAACTTTTATTTGAAGAATTTTCTTCTCCAAACGTAAATAACAGATATATTCCATAAAATATAAAAATGACCACCTATAAAGTACCCCCGCAGATGTTCCGACTCTGCCCAAAATCTAATCAGCTCATTGGACGCTGAAACAAAGCTTAAGTTTAAAATTTGGTGTTTTTTTGTGTATCGGTTCATGAGTTATGCGTTATACAGACACACACACACACACACACACACACACACACACACACACACACACACACACACACACACACACACACACACACACACACACACACACACACACACACACACACACACACACACACACACACACACACACACACACACACACACACACACACACACACACACACACACACACACACACACACACACACACACACACACACACACACACACACACACACACACACACACACACACACGCACGCACGCACGCACGCACGCACGCACGCACGCACGCACGCACGCACGCACGCACGCACGCACGCACGCACGCACGCACGCACGCACGCACGCACGCACGCACGCACGCACGCACGCACGCACGCACGCACGCACGCACGCACGCACGCACGCACGCACGCACGCACGCACGCACGCACGCACGCACGCACGCACGCACCCACACACACACACACACACACACACACACACACACACACACACACACACACACACACACACACACACACACACACATACATCATCGCGAAAATAGTCAAAACGGATTCAGGGGACCTCAAAACGTAAAAATCCGTCGAAAACTCGAGGTCGAAAAAAATCATGATTCCTATACTTTCCTTATATCTGTATACAGATAGGAAAGTAAAAAGGATAAAGAAGGGCGAGAATGGCGCCGGACTTCTGTCATCAGAGTTCTCAATTCTTAGGTTAGATGACTTTTTAATATGTTAGGTTAGCCAACTTCCGAGCTGTGGTCGCTTTGAAATTTGTCATCAGTATGAAGACTAGTCTTCATCTTGTCGTTTTAGTCATCAGGTTAGGTTAGCCAACTTTGAGGCTGTCAATTCTCATGTTAGCAACGCTGTTGACAGGTGCCATATGTTAGGTTAACAGATGACAGCTCACATAGGTTACGTTTCACGTCTCATCTCCCCGTTACTGCGTCCTACCTAGGTTAACACCTGTTGATGCCGCCACCTTGAACGTCTTTGACAGTTAGCGTCTGTTGAAAGGTCACAGATTAACACGTCGTTGATGCTTTTTCATCATCTACTGGCAGGTTAGGTTGACAGCTGACAGATTGTTGGCAACACTGTTGCCGTTAGGTTGGCAACACTGTTGATGTTAGGTTGTCATCCACTACTTAGTTGTATTTAGCTATAATTATGAAGACTAGAGAGAAGGAGGCGAATCGTCCTTCTTTTTATCGAAGAATGACAGCGGTGTCAATTTTCTATGTAAGTTAATGTAAAATGAAGTGATTTTTCAAAAAATTGGTATAAAAAATCAAAATAATGTGAAAAAAGTACCTGAGTACAAATAATATGAGTGACAAAAAACATCAAAGCAAGATGTACGTCGTTCAACATTGTAAAACTGGATAAAAATCAAATGTAAAACTAAAGAAAACAAGAATAAATCAATTCAATGTTTTTTAAAGCTTCTAATGTAATTAAAATATTGTATTCATGTCTAAATATAATATTTATTGTAAACTAGTCACAATATTGAAGAGGTTGAGTGGTGAGTACACACTGTCTAATAAGAAATGAATCGAGAGAGTATTTGAAGTGTCTAAAGCGCTCAGACAAACGTTTATAGAAATACTCTCTCGATTCATTTCTTAGTCACAATATGTATCTTACGAAGTGTAGTTTATTTTAATACAAGTTTCTACAATATAAAATTTTACAGTCATAGATGCTAACTTACAAACAACAATACTCGTAATTATGCATTAAATTTAACTTACTAGAAAAGAAAATTTATTTTTTATAGAGTTTTAATGTTAGATAAAGAGTTGCTACTTTTATTTATTTATTTATTTTTTGATCCCACTTGTGTCATTGTAAATGTTTTTTATAGGATACTTGACGTTTAGAACAGTGGCAGCAAATATATCATTCCTAGTGCCGATAAAGCACTTTCTAGAGATGATGCTGTTCTATACTTTTTAGAAGATATTATCAAATATTATGAGACTATTTTTACTGATGGTACTGTTAGCAAAATAAAAAGGGGAAAGCTGAAATTAAAGGATGAGGTAATACCATGTACATTCCCAAATCTCCCTTTATACTTGTATTAAAACAATAAAAAATATATTGGTTCAATTCAAAAAAAATTTTACCACAAAATTGTTCTTATCAAATTTCAGCAATTAAGAAACCTTTTCGAATTTGGTCATACATACCTAATTTGTATTTTATATAGATAAAATTAAATAATTTATCAATTAAAACATGTAAGACTTATTAAGAAATAAATACAACAGTATGTTCTGTGCTTTATTTAGATATAAACAAGTTTATTTTTATTATTTTGAAAAAATTATGTATAATTCCCATAAGTACCAGCGCCCATGCGGTTAATTATAGAAGCTCAATTACCATGCGTTTTTTGCGACCGTATTTTGAGTATGCCGATTTGCCTCCTTTTCTCTAGTCTTCATAGCTATAACTGACTTATTTTTCTTACAGAATGGTTTTAAGACAAGGTCTCTCTAAGTTTCAGCGAAGATTGCATTCTTGCGCAAAGCATTCTTTCGCATTTACCAGCTTACAGAATAATACGTCAATTTAGACTAATGGAATATATCCGCAGTCATAAAATCCAATCACACACACACACACACAAAGCTGCCACCGTTAAAGAGTGATGTATAATATACACTGTCTCCTCGATATACATGTGCGTATGGAATTAATGTAGGTACAGACAATGGTGTGTAACTAAATATCTGCGTTTGTTAGTAAAGCACGTGTGTAAATAATACAGGATAAGAAAATACTCATGCCTCGAACATACGCTATTAATGCGGGAGTCATCCCCTTACAATAATCTGACTGTATGCAGCACCTCCTTCTAAATGTAGTCCCCTAATTATTGGTTTCTACTTGTCTCTCTCGTTCTAAAATTATGAATCATTATTTGCTTTTATTTCAATTAGCACAATTGGCAATTGACTAATTATTCTAGACTAATTCGACTAATGCGTATTGAAAACGTATAGTAATTACAAATAAACCGCAATCTAAAAGGGTTGGACACTATTAAAGAAGTTTTCATATTGACTTTATTAAACGGAAATACATAAATGTCAGAGACGGATCAAATGTATGTACAGTTTTAATTTTGATGCAATAATTGCAATTACAATTGTAACCTAATTTTAGCTAAATTTTAGAAAATGGTATCATGTTGGGTCTATTGTGATGCTCTCCACGTTCGTCATTTTATGGAACACTTCTTTCCTTTGCAATCTGTTTGAAAAAAGTTACACCTATTTTGAAAAGTTATGAAGCTCTGTACATTAGTAAAATACTAATAATTTATTGTTCTAGACGATTCTTGCCTTTTTTTCTTACGCGATCGATTCTATCTTCCTACATTAAATATTTTGTTTACTATGATGAGGTTGCCTCATTAGGTTTTTCTGGAACACTCTGACCCATTAACTTCATCATCTTGTGACTCGGATTGTAAAAAATATAATACTTATTTAGATAAAAAAAAACATTATAAAAACAATAATGCAGCCCTCTGGCTTTTAATTTTTTTAACTTTATGTACAATCAGGTTCTATTCTAATTTACCCTTAATATTCATTAGAAAATTCAGGATCTAGGCTGTATTAAATACAAAAAAAATATATATAATTTACAATATCCAATAGTAAACAGATATATGCCACAAAAAAAGCAAAATCTCATAAACCATATTTCTTCCGATAAAGAACCAGAGGTACCAGCTAATGAACAATAATTCTGGTCTTTTCTAAGTGGAAATAATTTTTAGAATCGTTGCTGAAACTGCCATTTTCAAACACTATACTTTTACATACCTCTGCGGTCATCTTGCCTTTGTAATGGCTTATGATCACAGAACACTTACCCTTAGAATGGTAACTCCCATGTCAGAAACCAGTGATATATTTTCAACGCCACCTGGCGGACGTGGTTGATTTTTCAAGTAAGTCCTTATCGGATAAAAGCCCATATTAAAGAAGAAAAAGAATAATAAAAAAAAGAAGAGAAGGATAGTGCGGGGCCCACATACTTCGATTTTTTCTTACTATACGGAGAATGGTCGTACCTTAGATAATATAATAGCAGATAGGCCACCACTGCATAAAGTTATACAATATTAATCTCGCTATCATATAATCAGTATCTATCTTTCTAATAAAGGCTTTCTCACTCGTTTTAGAATTCTCAGCAGTAGCGTACCGTAAAACAATTTCGATGGGTCATTTTAAATACGAAAATGTTGACCAAATAGAATATAAAATAAAATGTTTTAAAAGGTAGTTAGGTGCATTTTTAATGAAGTGAAAACAAAATATGACTTTTTTGTTATGAATATAATATTAATAACAATTACTTTTAACACCACAACACGAACAAATTTAAATTAAACACTGAAATAATTGTCTGAGAAACGCTTTGTAAACCTGACAAATACAAACAAAGAGATAGAGATATTAATCTATTTCTCTCTAATTAGAATTCTCGACCATATTATCATGGCGACACAAACATTGTTTACTGTCCTCTCTTTACTACTTACTTACTCTGAGGGTCGTACTGCGCAGCTTTCTGAGTGCCTTTTAAAAAGAGATAGAAAACTCCGTCATTTTGACGCCTTAATACGTGTTGCCTACATCTTGGCGCAATAGTGAATATCTTGAAAACCTTGCTTTACTTGGTGATTTTATGTTAAATCTTTCCATTTGTAAGTAACAGTAACTACTTTATTTATGTTCCTATTATTTATTCTAAAGCTTTTTATTTTTCAGGTCTCCTACGAATCTCGAGTACTTAACATGAACAGTGGTTACAAACCATTAATCAAATTGTTTAGAAATTATTTTTAGCTAAACTTCGACTTGTGTGAAGTTAGCACCCAGCGCTGGCGCCCAATATCAGCGCTTACCCCCCTTCACAAAGACAAGTTCACACTGCTTAAATTCATCAAAACTTTGAGTAGTTGCAATTTTTTATTTAGATACTTTTCTTTCTTTTTCTCGTTAATAGGGGAGACAACAAGAAAATAATAAATTGAACATAAAAATATATCTATATAATTTTACGTAACTACAGCGTTTTGTATCACATATATTCTGCCTGTGAGGATTTTTAAGACCTCATGAGGACTATAGGTAATATGATAGACGAGAAAATTATTTTTTTACGAGAAAATGGTGCGTTGAACCACATACTGGTTATATGGGATTTAATCTACTACTTGAGGACTACTTTTTCTAACACCCCGGCGCCCTAGGTTAAAACGCACCCCTAAATATGTATTATTTTTTTTTACGAGAAAATTAGGCGTTGTGCCATATTCTGGTTATTTGGGATTTAATCTTCTACTTGGGAACTAATTTTTCTAAAAATGGCGGTTTTCTAAAACCCCGGCGTCATAGATTAAAAAACACCCATAAAAGATTAATATTTTTTTACAAGGAAACGACGCTTTGTGCCACATTCTGACTAAGTGGGAGTTAATCAGGTACCTCACGACTACATTCCCTAAAAATTTAAATTTCCTAAAACCCCGGCGTCCTAAGTTAAAACGCACCCCTAAATATATATTATTTTTTTACGAGAAAATTAGGCGTTGTGCCATATTCTGGTTATTTGGGATTTAATCTTCTACTTGAAAACTAATTTTTCTAACAATGGCGGTTTTCTAAAACCCCGACGTCATAGATTAAAAAGCACCCCTAAAAGATTATTATTTTTTTACAAGAAAACGGCGCTTTGTGCCACATTCTGACTAAGTGTGAGTTAATCAGGTACCTCACGACTACATTCCCTAAAAATTTCAGTTTTCTAAAACCCCGGCGTCCTAGGTTAAAACGCACCCCTAAATATATATTATTTTTTTTACGAGAAAATTAGGCGTTGTGCCATATTCTGGTTATTTGGGATTTAATCTTGAAACTAATTTTTCCAAAAATGGCGGTTTTCTAAAACCCCGACGTCATAGATTAAAAAGCACCCCTAAAAGATTATTATTTTTTTACAAGGAAACGGCGCTTTGTGCCACATTCTGACTAAGTGGGAGTTAATCAGGTACCTCACGAATACATTCCCTAAAAATTTCAGTTTTCTAAAACCCCGGCGTCCTAGGTTAAAACGCACCCCTAAATATATATTATTTTTTTACGAGAAAATTAGGCGTTATGCCATATTCTGGTTATTTGGGATTTAATCTTCTACTTGGAAACTAATTTTTCCAAAAATGGCGGTTTTCTAAAACCCCGGCGCCATAGATTAAAAAGCACCCCTAAAAGATTATTATTTTTTACAAGGAAACGGTGCTTTGTGCCACATTCTGACTAAGTGTGAGTTAATCAGGTACCTCACGACTACATTCCCTAAAAATTTCAGTTTTCTAAAACCCCGGCGTCCTAGGTTAAAACGCACCCCTAAATATATATTATTTTTTTACGAGAAAATTAGGCGTTGTGCCATATTCTGGTTATTTGGGATTTAATCTTGAAACTAATTTTTCCAAAAATGGCGGTTTTCTAAAACCCCGGCGTCATAGATTAAAAAGCACCCCTAAAAGATTATTATTTTTTTACAAGGAAACGGCGCTTTGTGCCACATTCTGACTAAGTGGGAGTTAATCAGGCACCTCACGAATACATTCCCTAAAAATTTCAGTTTTCTAAAACCCCGGCGTCCTAGGTTAAAACGCACCCCTAAATAAATATTATTTTTTTACGAGAAAATTAGGCGTTATGCCATATTCTGGTTATTTGGGATTTAATCTTCTATTTGGAAACTAATTTTTCCAAAAATGGCGGTTTTCTAAAACCCCGGCGTCATAGATTAAAAAGCACCCCTAAAAGATTATTATTTTTTTACAAGGAAACAGCGCTTTGTGCCACATTCTGACTAAGTGTGAGTTAATCAGGTACCTCACGACTACATTCCCTAAAAATTTCAGTTTTCTAAAACCCCGGCGTCCTAGGTTAAAACGCACCCCTAAATATATATTATTTTTTTACGAGAAAATTAGGCGTTGTGCCATATTCTGGTTATTTGGGATTTAATCTTCTATTTGGAAACTAATTTTTCCAAAAATGGCGGTTTTCTAAACCCCCGGCGTCATAGATTAAAAAGCACCCCTAAGAGATTATTATTTTTTTACAAGGAAACGGCGCTTTGTGCCACATTCTGACTAAGTGTGAGTTAATCAGGTACCTCACGACTACATTCTCTAAAAATTTCAGTTTTCTAAAACCCCGGCGTCCTAGGTTAAAACGCACCCCTAAATATATATTATTTTTTTACGAGAAAATTAGGCGTTGTGCCATATTCTGGTTATTTGGGATTTAATCTTCTATTTGGAAACTAATTTTTCCAAAAATGGCGGTTTTCTAAACCCCCGGCGTCATAGATTAAAAAGCACCCCTAAGAGATTATTATTTTTTTACAAGGAAACGGCGCTTTGTGCCACATTCTGACTAAGTGTGAGTTAATCAGGTACCTCACGACTACATTCTCTAAAAATTTCAGTTTTCTAAAACCCCGGCGTCCTAGGTTAAAACGCACCCCTAAATATATATTATTTTTTTACGAGAAAATTAGGCGTTGTGCCATATTCTGGTTATTTGGGATTTAATCTTGAAACTAATTTTTCCAAAAATGGCGGTTTTCTAAAACCCCGGCGTCATAGATTAAAAAGCACCCCTAAAAGATTATTATTTTTTTACAAGGAAACGGCGCTTTGTGCCACATTCTGACTAAGTGGGAGTTAATCAGGCACCTCACGAATACATTCCCTAAAAATTTCAGTTTTCTAAAACCCCGGCGTCCTAGGTTAAAACGCACCCCTAAATATATATTATTTTTTTACGAGAAAATTAGGCGTTATGCCATATTCTGGTTATTTGGGATTTAATCTTCTATTTGGAAACTAATTTTTCCAAAAATGGCGGTTTTCTAAAACCCCGGCGTCATAGATTAAAAAGCACCCCTAAAAGATTATTATTTTTTTACAAGGAAACAGCGCTTTGTGCCACATTCTGACTAAGTGTGAGTTAATCAGGTACCTCACGACTACATTCCCTAAAAATTTCAGTTTTCTAAAACCCCGGCGTCCTAGGTTAAAACGCACCCCTAAATATATATTATTTTTTTTACGAGAAAATTAGGCGTTGTGCCATATTCTGGTTATTTGGGATTTAATCTTGAAACTAATTTTTCCAAAAATGGCGGTTTTCTAAAACCCCGACGTCATAGATTAAAAAGCACCCCTAAAAGATTATTATTTTTTTACAAGGAAACGGCGCTTTGTGCCACATTCTGACTAAGTGGGAGTTAATCAGGTACCTCACGAATACATTCCCTAAAAATTTCAGTTTTCTAAAACCCCGGCGTCCTAGGTTAAAACGCACCCCTAAATATATATTATTTTTTTACGAGAAAATTAGGCGTTATGCCATATTCTGGTTATTTGGGATTTAATCTTCTATTTGGAAACTAATTTTTCCAAAAATGGCGGTTTTCTAAAACCCCGGCGTCATAGATTAAAAAGCACCCCTAAAAGATTATTATTTTTTTACAAGGAAACGGCGCTTTGTGCCACATTCTGACTAAGTGTGAGTTAATCAGGTACCTCACGACTACATTCCCTAAAAATTTCAGTTTTCTAAAACCCCGGCGCCCTAGGTTAAAACGCACCCCTAAATATATATTATTTTTTTACGAGAAAATTAGGCGTTGTGCCATATTCTGGTTATTTGGGATTTGGGGTGCTTCTTAATCTATGACGCTGGGGTTTTAGAAAATTGCCATTTTTAGAAAAATTAGTCACTAAGAAGTAGATTAAATTCCAAATAAGCAGAATATGGCACAACGCATAATTTTCTTGTAAAAAAATAATATATATTTAGGGGTGCGTTTTAACCTATGACGCCGGGGTTTTAGAAAACTGAAATTTTTAGGGAATGTAGTCGTGAGGTACCTGATTAAAGCCCACTTAGTCAGAATGTGGCACAAAGCGCCGTTTCCTCGTAAAAAATAATAATCTTTTAGGGGTGCTCCTTAATCTATGACGCCGGGGTTTTAGAAAATTGCTATTTTTAGAAAAATTAGTCACCAAGAAGTAGATTAAATTCTAAATAACCAGAATATGGCACAACGCATAATTTTCTCGTAGGAAATAATATATATTTAGGGGTGCGTTTTAACCTATGACGCTGGTGTTTTAGAAAACTGAAATTTTTAGGGAATGTAGTGGTGAGGTACCTGATTAAAGCCCACTTAGTCAGAATGTGGCACAAAGCGCCGTTTCCTCATAAAAAATAATAATCTTTTAGGAGTGCTTCTTAATCTATGACGCCGGGGTTTTAGAAAATTGCCATTTTTAGAAAAATTAGTCACTAAGAAGTAGATTAAATTCCAAATAAGCAGAATATGGCACAACGCATAATTTTCTCGTAAAAAAATAATATATATTTAGGGGTGCGTTTTAACCTATGACGCTGGTGTTTTAGAAAACTGAAATTTTTAGGGAATGTAGTCGTGAGGTACCTGATTAAAGCCCACTTAGTCAGAATGTGGCACAAAGCGCCGTTTCCTCGTAAAAAATAATAATCTTTTAGGGGTGCTCCTTAATCTATGACGCCGGGGTTTTAGAAAATTGCTATTTTTAGAAAAATTAGTCACCAAGAAGTAGATTAAATTCTAAATAACCAGAATATGGCACAACGCATAATTTTCTCGTAGGAAATAATATATATTTAGGGGTGCGTTTTAACCTATGACGCTGGTGTTTTAGAAAACTGAAATTTTTAGGGAATGTAGTGGTGAGGTACCTGATTAAAGTCCACTTAGCCAGAATGTGGCACAAAGCGCCGTTTCCTCGTAAAAAATAATAATCTTTTAGGGGTGCTTCTTAATCTATGATGCCGGGGTTTTAGAAAATTGCTATTTTAAGAAAAATTAGTCAGCAAGAAGTAGATTAAATTCTAAATAACCAGAATATGGCACAACGCATAATTTTCTCGTAGGAAATAATATATATTTAGGGGTGCGTTTTAACCTATGACGCTGGTGTTTTAGAAAACTGAAATTTTTAGGGAATGTAGTGGTGAGGTACCTGATTAAAGCCCACTTAGTCAGAATGTGGCACAAAGCGCCGTTTCCTCATAAAAAATAATAATCTTTTAGGGGTGCTTCTTAATCTATGACGCCGGGGTTTTAGAAAATTGCCTTTTTTAGAAAAATTAGTCACTAAGAAGTAGATTAAATTCCAAATAAGCAGAATATGGCACAACGCATAATTTTCTCGTAAAAAAATAATATATATTTAGGGGTGCGTTTTAACCTATGACGCTGGTGTTTTAGAAAACTGAAATTTTTAGGGAATGTAGTCGTGAGGTACCTGATTAAAGCCCACTTAGTCAGAATGTGGCACAAAGCGCCGTTTCCTCGTAAAAAATAATAATCTTTTAGGGGTGCTTCTTAATCTATGACGCCGGGGTTTTAGAAAATTTCTATTTTTAGAAAAATTAGTCACCAAGAAGTAGATTAAATTCTTAATAACCAGAATATGGCACAACGCATAATTTTCTCGTAAAAAAATAATATATATTTAGGGGTGCGTTTTAACCTATGACGCTGGTGTTTTAGAAAACTGAAATTTTTAGGGAATGTAGTGGTGAGGTACCTGATTAAAGCCCACTTAGTCAGAATGTGGCACAAAGCGCCGTTTCCTCATAAAAAATAATAATCTTTTAAGGGTGCTTCTTAATCTATGACGCCGGGGTTTTAGAAAATTGCCATTTTTAGAAAAATTAGTAACTAAGAAGTAGATTAAATTCCAAATAACCAGAATATGGCACAACGCATAATTTTCTCGTAAAAAAATAATATATATTTAGGGGTGCGTTTTAACCTATGACGCCGGGGTTTTAGAAAACTGAAATTTTTAGAGAATGTAGTCGTGAGGTACCTGATTAAAGCCCACTTAGTCAGAATGTGGCACAAAGTGCCGTTTCCTCGTAAAAAATAATAATCTTTTAGGGGTGCTTCTTAATCTATGACGCCGGGGTTTTAGAAAATTGCTATTTTTAGAAAAATTAGTCACCAAGAAGTAGATTAAATTCTAAATAACCAGAATATGGCACAACGCATAATTTTCTCGTAGGAAATAATATATATATATAGGGGTGCGTTTTAACCTATGACGCTGGTGTTTTAGAAAACTGAAATTTTTAGGGAATGTAGTGGTGAGGTACCTGATTAAAGCCCACTTAGTCAGAATGTGGCACAAAGCGCCATTTTCTCATAAAAAATATAAAATCTTTTAGGGGTGCTTCCTAATCTATGACGCCGGGGTTTTAGAAAATTTCCATTTTTAGAAAAATTAGTCACTAAGAAGTAGATTAAATTTTAAATAAGCAGAATATGGCACAACGCATAATTTTCTCCTAAAAAAATAATATATATTTAGGGGTGCGTTTTAACCTATGACGCCGGGGTTTTAGAAAACTGAAATTTTTAGGGAATGTAGTGGTGAGGTACCTGATTAAAGCCCACTTAGTCAGAATGTGGCACAAAGAGCCGTTTCCTCATAAAAAATAATAATCTTTTAGGGGTGCTTCTTAATCTATGACGCCGGGGTTTTAGAAAATTGCCTTTTTTATAAAAATTAGTCACTAAGAAGTAGATTAAATTCCAAATAAGCAGAATATGGCACAACGCATAATTTTCTCGTAAAAAAATAATATATATTTAGGGGTGCGTTTTAACCTATGACGCCGAGGTTTTAGAAACTGAAATTTTTAGGGAATGTAGTCGTGAGGTACCTGATTAAAGCCCACTTAGTCAGAATGTGGCACAAAGCGCCGTTTCCTCGTAAAAAATAATAATCTTTTAGGGGTGCTTCTTAATCTATGACGCCGGGGTTTTAGAAAATTGTTATTTTTAGAAAAATTAGTCACCAAGAAGTAGATTAAATTCTAAATAACCAGAATATGGCACAACGCATAATTTTCTTGTAGGAAATAATATATATTTAGGGGTGCGGTGCGTTTTAACCTATGACGCTGGTGTTTTAGAAAACTGAAATTTTTAGGGAATGTAGTGGTGAGGTACCTGATTAAAGCCCACTTAGTCAGAATGTGGCACAAAGCGCCGTTTACTCGTAAAAAAATAATAATCTTTTAGGTGTGCTTCTTAATCTATGACGCCGGGGTTTTAGAAAATTGCCATTTTTAGAAAAATTAGTCACTAAGAAGTAGATTAAATTCCAAATAAGCAGAATATGGCACAACGCATAATTTTCTCGTAAAAAAATAATATATATTGAGGGGTGCGTTTTAACCTATGACGCCGGGGTTTTAGAAAACTGAAATTTTTAGGGAATGTAGTGCTGAGGTACCTGATTAAAGCCCACTTAGTCAGAATGTGGCACAAAACGCCGTTTTCTCATAAAAAATAATAATATTTTAGGGGTGCTTCTTAATCTATGACGCCGGGGTTTTAGAAAATTGCCATTTTTAGAAAAATTAGTTACTAAGAAGTAGATTAAATTCCAAATAACCAGAATATGGCACAACGCATAATTTTCTCGTAAAAAAATAATATATATTTAGGGGTGCGTTTTAACCTATGACGCCGGGGTTTTAGAAAACTGAAATTTTTAGGGAATGTAGTGGTGAGGTACCTGATTAAAGCCCACTTAGTCAGAATGTGGCACAAAGCGCCGTTTCCTCATAAAAAATAATAATCTTTTAGGGGTGCTTCTTAATCTATGACGCCGGGGTTTTAGAAAATTGCCTTTTTTAGAAAAATTAGTCACTAAGAAGTAGATTAAATTCCAAATAAGCAGAATATGGCACAACGCATAATTTTCTCGTAAAAAAATAATATATATTTAGGGGTGCGTTTTAACCTATGACGCTGGTGTTTTAGAAAACTGAAATTTTTAGGGAATGTAGTCGTGAGGTACCTGATTAAAGCCCACTTAGTCAGAATGTGGCACAAAGCGCCGTTTCCTCGTAAAAAATAATAATCTTTTAGGGGTGCTTCTTAATCTATGACGCCGGGGTTTTAGAAAATTGCTATTTTTAGAAAAATTAGTCACCAAGAAGTAGATTAAATTCTTAATAACCAGAATATGGCACAACGCATAATTTTCTCGTAAAAAAATAATATATATTTAGGGGTGCGTTTTAACCTATGACGCTGGTGTTTTAGAAAACTGAAATTTTTAGGGAATGTAGTGGTGAGGTACCTGATTAAAGCCCACTTAGTCAGAATGTGGCACAAAGCGCCGTTTCCTCATAAAAAATAATAATCTTTTAAGGGTGCTTCTTAATCTATGACGCCGGGGTTTTAGAAAATTGCCATTTTTAGAAAAATTAGTAACTAAGAAGTAGATTAAATTCCAAATAACCAGAATATGGCACAACGCATAATTTTCTCGTAAAAAAATAATATATATTTAGGGGTGCGTTTTAACCTATGACGCCGGGGTTTTAGAAAACTGAAATTTTTAGAGAATGTAGTCGTGAGGTACCTGATTAAAGCCCACTTAGTCAGAATGTGGCACAAAGTGTTGTTTCCTCGTAAAAAATAATAATCTTTTAGGGGTGCTTCTTAATCTATGACGCCGGGGTTTTAGAAAATTGCTATTTTTAGAAAAATTAGTCACCAAGAAGTAGATTAAATTCTAAATAACCAGAATATGGCACAACGCATAATTTTCTCGTAGGAAATAATATATATATAGGGGTGCGTTTTAACCTATGACGCTGGTGTTTTAGAAAACTGAAATTTTTAGGGAATGTAGTGGTGAGGTACCTGATTAAAGCCCACTTAGTCAGAATGTGGCACAAAGCGCCATTTTCTCATAAAAAATATAAAATCTTTTAGGGGTGCTTCCTAATCTATGACGCCGGGGTTTTAGAAAATTTCCATTTTTAGAAAAATTAGTCACTAAGAAGTAGATTAAATTTTAAATAAGCAGAATATGGCACAACGCATAATTTTCTCCTAAAAAAATAATATATATTTAGGGGTGCGTTTTAACCTATGACGCCGGGGTTTTAGAAAACTGAAATTTTTAGGGAATGTAGTGGTGAGGTACCTGATTAAAGCCCACTTAGTCAGAATGTGGCACAAAGAGCCGTTTCCTCATAAAAAATAATAATCTTTTAGGGGTGCTTCTTAATCTATGACGCCGGGGTTTTAGAAAATTGCCTTTTTTATAAAAATTAGTCACTAAGAAGTAGATTAAATTCCAAATAAGCAGAATATGGCACAACGCATAATTTTCTCGTAAAAAAATAATATATATTTAGGGGTGCGTTTTAACCTATGACGCCGGGGTTTTAGAAAACTGAAATTTTTAGGGAATGTAGTCGTGAGGTACCTGATTAAAGCCCACTTAGTCAGAATGTGGCACAAAGCGCCGTTTCCTCGTAAAAAATAATAATCTTTTAGGGGTGCTTCTTAATCTATGACGCCGGGGTTTTAGAAAATTGTTATTTTTAGAAAAATTAGTCACCAAGAAGTAGATTAAATTCTAAATAACCAGAATATGGCACAACGCATAATTTTCTTGTAGGAAATAATATATATTTAGGGGTGCGGTGCGTTTTAACCTATGACGCTGGTGTTTTAGAAAACTGAAATTTTTAGGGAATGTAGTGGTGAGGTACCTGATTAAAGCCCACGTAGTCAGAATGTGGCACAAAGCGCCGTTTACTCGTAAAAAAATAATAATCTTTTAGGTGTGCTTCTTAATCTATGACGCCGGGGTTTTAGAAAATTGCCATTTTTAGAAAAATTAGTCACTAAGAAGTAGATTAAATTCCAAATAAGCAGAATATGGCACAACGCATAATTTTCTCGTAAAAAAATAATATATATTGAGGGGTGCGTTTTAACCTATGACGCCGGGGTTTTAGAAAACTGAAATTTTTAGGGAATGTAGTGCTGAGGTACCTGATTAAAGCCCACTTAGTCAGAATGTGGCACAAAGCGCCGTTTTCTCATAAAAAATAATAATATTTTAGGGGTGCTTCTTAATCTATGACGCCGGGGTTTTAGAAAATTGCCATTTTTAGAAAAATTAGTTACTAAGAAGTAGATTAAATTCCAAATAACCAGAATATGGCACAACGCATAATTTTCTCGTAAAAAAATAATATATATTTAGGGGTGCGTTTTAACCTATGACGCCGGGGTTTTAGAAAACTGAAATTTTTAGGGAATGTAGTCGTGAGGTACCTGATTAAAGCCCACTTAGTCAGAATGTGGCACAAAGCGCCGTTTCCTCGTAAAAAATAATAATCTTTTAGGGGTGCTTCTTAATCTATGACGCCGGGGTTTTAGAAAATTGCTATTTTTAGAAAAATTAGTCACCAAGAAGTAGATTAAATTCTAAATAACCAGAATATGGCACAACGCATAATTTTCTCGTAGGAAATAATATATATTTAGGGGTGCGTTTTAACCTATGACGCTGGTGTTTTAGAAAACTGAAATTTTTAGGGAATGTAGTGGTGAGGTACCTGATTAAAGCCCACTTAGTCAGAATGTGGCACAAAGGGCCGTTTACTCGTAAAAAAATAATAATCTTTTAGGTGTGCTTCTTAATCTATGACGCCGGGGTTTTAGAAAATTGCCATTTTTAGAAAAATTAGTCACTAAGAAGTAGATTAAATTCCAAATAAGCAGAATATGGCACAACGCATAATTTTCTCGTAAAAAAATAATATATATTTAGGGGTGCGTTTTAACCTATGACGCCGGGGTTTTAGAAAACTGAAATTTTTAGGGAATGTAGTCGTGAGGTACCTGATTAAAGCCCACTTAGTCAGAATGTGGCACAAAGCGCCGTTTCCTCGTAAAAAATAATAATCTTTTAGGGGTGCTTCTTAATCTATGACGCCGGGGTTTTAGAAAATTGCTATTTTTAGAAAAATTAGTCACCAAGAAGTAGATTAAATTCTAAATAACCAGAATATGGCACAACGCATAATTTTCTCGTAGGAAATAATATATATTTAGGGGTGCGTTTTAACCTATGACGCTGGTGTTTTAGAAAACTGAAATTTTTAGGGAATGTAGTGGTGAGGTACCTGATTAAAGCCCACTTAGTCAGAATGTGGCACAAAGCGCCGTTTACTCGTAAAAAAATAATAATCTTTTAGGTGTGCTTCTTAATCTATGACGCCGGGGTTTTAGAAAATTGCTATTTTTAGAAAAATTAGTCCTCAAGTAGCAGATTAAATCCCACATAACCAGAATGTGGTACAACGCATCATTTTCTCGTCCAAAAATAATTCCCTCGTCTCTAATATTACGTATAGCCCTCATAGGTCTTAAAAATTTGCACAGCCAGAATATTATCTGATACAAAAACGCTGTGGTTACCTAAAATTATATTGATATATTTTTATGTTCAATTTATATCATCTCATTACATATTATTATAAATTTTACTCATTAATAAATACCTAAATGAAAAATTGTAACTACTCAAAGTGTTGATGAATTTAAGCAGTGTGAACTTGTCTTTGTGGAGGGGGGTAAGCGCTGATATTGAGCGCCAGCGCCGGGCGCTAACTTCACACAAGTTAAACTTCGTCATGTCTCTTCTCAGCATTTTGAAGAAAATGCTTATTACTCTTATTTAAAAAGGTATGTAATCAGTCATGAATCAATTCTTTGTAGATGGCAAATACCAAGAGAATTGAAGCATTTACTTCAATAGATGGGAGCAGTATTAAAATCAAACGATATAATATAATAAATAAAAATGTGAGTAATATTGTTTACTTTTCGGAACATTTATATTACAATAATTGTTTTTATTTCATTCAGGTTTACTACCTGTGGCTCATCTACACACCTGAAAGTAGAGGTAGTCCTCAGCTGAGAAAATAACCCCCTTTACTAAATAGTATATCTGGAACAGTTAGAAAATTACCTATAATTATAATTTTTTTATTTAGTACAGTACATCTTGTAACAATTTCATATAATTGGAAATTTCTGGAAAGCAAAAGTACCACTGATTCAGGTACATTGATTTTGTACGTTAGACATACACATAAATCATAAAAGTAACAAAAATTCTTTTAGAGCCACAGTATGTTGACATCCTTTTTACAATATTGAGTCGACGAACTAAAAAAACCATACCTAGGCCATCGATTACTATAGAAGCAGAAAGTAGGGAGATATGCAAGTTTTGAAAATTTACACTGGCAATGTAGATGAACAATACATCTGTACCATGCGAGTATGAAATAATGGTATATAATTGAAGTTAATCAAATGATATGTGAAATTATTTGAAGGTATGTACATTTTTATTTAATTATTTATGACCCGTGACCTAGATTTAATTAAAAAAGTATAAATTTGTGATTTATCTGTGACTGTTTCATTTAACTATTTTACAAATATTTTTCAAATGAGGAATATGTATTTTATTTTATAAAGTATTTTTTATTTAAGACAGGACTAGATGATAAAGGTGTGTTTATTAACAGATATAACAAATAGTGCTTAAATAAGAAACTTTATTGTTTGTTACAAGTGAATTTAAATTCTAAAGTTTTATTTTGCTTATAAAAATATTTATGATCTTTTTATTTCAGAATCAAACATCAAGTACAGGAAAAACTTTTTAATTGAGCCAAATTATGATCTTCAAGAAATATTTGAACAAGAACAACCATCATTATATTATGTTTTTGGTACATAGTTTTGTAATGTGCAAATAAGTTGTAAACTGAGAAGATTAAGAAATAATCTAGCTATTCATCATCTTCTTAGGATCAATGTTGAATATTCATAAAATAAAGACATTTTACTATTACTTTACCAAAATATCATAATGTTTTTTAATGAAACCCTACTCAATCCTAAGTACATTTTTTAAAAAACTAAACTTGACTCTCAATAATCAGGCAGTTTTGGAAGACATAATTGATTTATTTGAAAATAAACACAATTCAAATCTTATTTCACATTCCTAGGTACACAATCATAATCTGCATATATTACTAGAAATCATCCGTCTTTTTTCTAACTATTGTTAAATTGTATAAATGTTTAAACTTTTAGTTTGAATGTACAAGGTTTGATCAGTCTAATTGTGTGGTACCTACGTCAGTTAATCAGTAGTCTATATTGAATTGTTGAAGATGCTTTATTGTATATTTTTATTTTTGCCAATAAACATTTATGTTTAATGAATTATGGCACGTTGACTATAGACCTTTAATTTTTTTAAATAATAAATTTTATTTCTTGATTCATTTGTAAAAGTACATAGGGGAGTGGGGACACATTTGACATATTTTTAGTAGGTATGATTATAATGTGTATTGTAAATAAAAAAAAAATACTATTTGTGACTGTTACTACACATAATTTTAAGTAAAAGACAACCAAAAAATATGACTACTTAATTTGGCAATTACTGAAGATAACATCAAACTCAAAATATTTAATTTTAAAAATAAAATATTTATCTAATAATAATAATAATGTTTATTTGTCAATTATATATAAACATTTAAATAATATAACTGTAGGAACTGTGTCATCTCACTGTGTTCTGTATGGGTACATCACGAAGATTTAAAACCTTTTTAGGAAACATAAAAAAACCTTTCATTAATATATATGAATTAGATTATATTTAATTCACACAAAAAATAAGAAAATACATAAATGTACAAAAGTAGAGAGTAGTTGAAAATAAATACATAATAGATAAATAAGCGATGACAAAATAACACAAACACACAAGAGGACTTAGCTGAAAGTTTTAACATAACTAATTACTGTTAAAATAATTTAACTATTTAAAGAGAGTTTATATCATGAGGTAATTGATTAATTTGAACTCTACATTCCTACTTGTTATAACACAAAAATTTAATAGAATTGGCAGCTCTTGTATGGTAGTGATGTATGTAAGAAATAGGAGTAAGTTGACAATTCACATAGAAACTCTCCCATATTCAACCAGTTCAATATAAGCTGAATGCTATACCTGCTACATCCTAAAATAGCTTTCGTTGCCTTATTCTGAGAAAGCTGTAACCTCTCAAAAGTAGAGTTAGAACATCCTGTGTATTTTATATATTTGGCATAACTTGTATCCTAAAGATATCATTTGAGCATAATTAAAACCATAGTGAATTGTAGATACTCAACCAAAAGTTCTTGGGTTAGTTTATAAAAACCTGTTTACATTCGATTTCCTTTCCTGAATTTTCACCATTTCTTTGCTTGAACTTTTAGAGGGTATAAATAAAAGTTTCGTTCTTTTTATATAAATTGTTGCAGCTTGCCTGCAAGAGTATATTCCTCTGGTAATATATTTTTGAGCTTCTTTAATCTTACATTTCTTTGTTTTTATTTTATAGTTTCGTACCATATTTACAGCTAAAAATGCAAAATATAATATTAGATTGTTTAGCCTCAAAGATTTTTATTACATTACAAAAATAAAATGTTTTTCATGGGCATGGGACTGGCGAAAAATAACATAATATTAAGGTAAAATCATATGCACAACTTTAAAAATAATTTAAAACCACTCACCTCTATTTCAAGATGCACTCGCAATTATAACTTTACTTCAAAGAAGTTTCTTGTATATTATTTAAAATAAATAAACGTTTTTTCTACATTTGTTGCCTTCATTTAAAATCTCAAAATACGAAGATGTAGGCTACCAGTTTAACATTTTGGAAAAATATGTGTTGCCTAACCTAGTAGTAAAGGCATCAAAATGGCCGCGCCCTATGTTGGGCGTGTCGGACGTCTCTCTTGCACCGTATAGTAATCAAAGTATGTGGGGGCCACGGTTCGTAGACAAGCACAGTGGCCACATCACGGTTGCTAAGAACGCAGTGACGTCACGGAATGAAAAAGTGAGTTGACAGAAAATATTTTACTTGGTGTCATACAATAGTTTTTTAAAAAATCTAATATTTTATTGTTATTTAGTGGTGTTTATATTTTTATTTTTGGACTATACATCTGCGTTGTAGTTTTTATAAATTCGGTCATTTCCATCAAATTTAAAATTAATTACGCAACATGCCCTTAAATCGCCACCTCTGTAGCTTCATTTACTACAGCATTTTCCATTTCACGTTTTTTGTTAGCTAATAACCCTGTTTTCAAAAATGTTTAGACTAACTCCAAAATATACTTTCGATGGACTTGTCGATTTTGATGTTGATTGTTAAATAGTTGGGCAGTTCTATTACCACGTTCATTGTTCGAAAAAAAAATTATTTGTATCCTCTCAGCAATTGAGTCACTGAATATGCCACTTTTATGCCGACTCTAACACGAAATAAACTAAACCTTACTACTGTCATCTGATAACAGTAATTGAAAGTCACAGGAATAAAACTAGAATTGTTACAGAGAATTCATTTTTTTTTTAATAACAATGTAAAAATTATGTTAAACCAGTTTTGTACTTTTGGTGAACCACTTTATGGGCTACATAGATAGTAGCGATGTTAAACTTGGGGGTTATTATCTAGGTAAAATACCTTAAAAATAAGATATCATTCGGCCAATCTTTCCGTTTAAGATTTTACTGGTGAGTCTCGCCCTAAAAGGTTTCCGCTCAGGGAGTGAAACTGGAAAAAAAAAATGTTTCCCCCTAAAATTAAAAATTGATGGGTCCGAGCGTTTTTGGTAGATGACTTGGTTTCTCGCCAGCACTACTAGAGAGCTGTTTATAACTCTAAATGAACGTTTTCTTCTAACTGTGCTTGATCAGAAACAACTTTCAAATGTTCTCCCTTCTCGCCTCAAGAATTTGCTCAATAGCAATAGCAGTATGTACAAAGCTCTTGTTTTAATAATTGAGGCTATCAGCGCGAAAGCAGCCTAACCCCCAAAAGCCTATTTTGAGAAATGTTTAAAACAATATTATTGAAAAATAAAGCGTCCTACTATTCCTATTTTATGAAATTTGAAAAAATATGTTTTATGTTAAATTGCTTATTTTGGTTGTAACAACAAATTAGAAAATGAAAAAGTGCAATGACTTTTTATATTTTGGAAAAAAAAGTGGGTTGGGCCGTTTTGCTTTTTATAAAATATTTTAAAATTTGTTAGGTGATGGTAAGAAAAAAATTATTTTTTAAGTTACTGTTTTCTTTTACAAAAAATATAAAAAAGTAATCATGAAAAATAACTCACACTCAATTAATCAACATCAAATTCGTCTTCTTCCATAACGATAAAATTCTCAGACTGATCTTTTGCTGTCTTCGAGTTCTTGTAAAATTCGTGATACACCGGAGGGATATATTCAGAAAGTTTTGGTTTTTTTACATTTTCTGCCTATGTTGAAATTTGGTAAGAGTATTTTCGCCTAAATTTACACGCTCAATCACTGTAAATTAAGACGTTCAATTTATCCTATTTTAAGCTTTTCTGTTTTTTTCGGGAATAAGGTACCATGTTCCTCTAAACAAAGTTTCCCAATTTTACCGATCATGTCAGATAAAGTGTTCATGTTTTTGTGAACTTTACCACATCAACAGCTAATAGGTATTGTTAAATAATAATTAAACAAATCAAACCACATCAAATTTTTTTACCTTAATAAAACAAAGTACTTAGCGAAAACGGCATATCCCACAATAATTGTAAGTATACAGTTAGGCCAATAATCTCAAAATCATACTTATGTGACTTGACTTAGGCCGTTTTCGCGCTGATAGACTCAATTGTAGACCGTTATTAGTCGTTCTTTTTTGACGTCATAGAGTTTTAAGTCCAAGTTCAACGCGCTGTCTATGACTAGTTACGGCGATTTTCTTATCACAAAAAATATAGCTCCAATTTCACTTATTGGCACTTTTTGTCCACGTTGTGCTATGGGTGCTCGGCACCCAGTTTAAAACTGCTCTGGGTGCTTGTGCACCGGGGATTCGGCGCCTATGAAAATTAGTACTTATTGCTCTCTTCGAGACATACTTTATTACCAACTGTAAACTAATTTACCAACAGCCTTATTTTATTTAATACCTGCAGTGATCCAAATTATCAATATATCTAATATTTTTGAAAATACTAAATTATACAAACAAGGCAATAAAAAAATGTCATTAAAATAGAAGATTGATAATTACAGGCAACTATATAAACTATTTAAATGTACATACCATTTCTTAGGTAAAATCTCTCATTGAGTATATTAAATTAACTGGTTGATCCATTTTTCTGATTCAGACTTTTAAAATAAAAAACCAATTGTCTCTTTATCTTTATCAAACATTTATTGCTCATTTCTATTTCCATAATGATATCAAGTAGTAACCTTATCAAAATAATCCAATTTTTCCTTCTAGCGGGTTTTGTGAGAAACAAAAATTTGTTAAATAAAACAACAACTTTAAAATACATTTATTTACCTTGCCTTAAAGAAGTTTTTCGGAAACAATCGTTGAAATAAACATACTTTCAATTTATTAATGTCACAGTTCTTAATTAAACGCATTTTTTTAAATGAGCACAAAATTAAATAATCTTAGTTTTATTAAAAGCGTTTCATAGTAGAGGAGTGATGGAAGACGGAATGACAGTTTGTTTGATTTGGTACAGTGTTGCCAGAATATGTTCTTGTTATGTACCAGATTTGTCTAAAAAATGTACCAGATTCGTTAAATGTATCAGATTTTCCGAATTCTATTTGCAGTGACATCTAATTCATTGAAGTGGAAAAAAGGAGGTCTTTATTGATAACGAATCCAAACAAGGAACACAATATATATTTTACACGTGAACACTGATGAACGCAGAATGTGCTACATCTAGTAGGTACAATTGTGAATCGTACTAGACTAGCAGCATTGTTTTGGCAACCTTGTTTGTGAGCGACGCGACAATTAATGTGTTCTTTTGCAGTTTGAATGATCTGTTAGCGTGTTGTCTTCTCTTTTTAGCTATATGCATTCGCTAAATCGTCTCACTCGTGTTAGGCTCACTCATCATAATGTGCCAGACACATTATACTTAGGTATACTGTGCCACAGAGACGCGATCAACTAGAGGACAATGATGTACCACGTATGAAAATAAAAATATTAAAATTAAATTTAATTTTTATGTTATTTATTTTAAAATAATGTTTTTATGAAATTTAACTGGGTGTTCACTGCACAAGTGTACCAATGGAGAAACCGCCCCTGTGTCCAACACATGACTTTCCTGAGTAGGTTTATCCGGTTATTTAGTACAACCTATATATATATATATATATATATATATATATATATATATATATATATATATATATATTATAATGAAACACGGAATCCCAAGAATATCAAGTTAATGATAAAAAGTCTTCAAAGAAATAAATTTAAAAAAAGTTTCATCTAAGTATTTAGACTACACCCTGTATAGTGATAAATTTGACAAGATCAAAAGTAACTAAATGTAGTGAGACAATGTTACCACACGAAAATTATAATTTTTAAAATGTAAATTTGTAAAAAAATTACAACACGGATTTCAAAATAACCTATTAATTAATGAACGATAAATTATCATCGAAATTATGAAATAAGCCGTTTAAATAAACTCACCTTTAAAAATCCAATAATCTAATTTTAAAGATGTAACTAAACTGTCAAAATTTTGATTGGCTAATTACTTTTTCATCCAACTTGATTCAAAAATCCAAATCAGAATTTTTGTTGATGAAACAAAAGAGAGTGCTAGAAAAGTAACGAAAAAGGAAGGACACAAAAATTTTTTCCTTCGAATTTCCTCTCCAAACTCCTTTTTCCTAAAAATAAAGAGACAGAAATATTAAATCTTCAATGTTTATGAATAAATGATTAACTAGTGTATAAATGTCAAAGGTAATATTAAATTTAACTTACCCACGCAATATCATGTAAAACTGCCCGTAGAAGAGTCCCCAGAAAGTCGTCGATCACCTCTGTATGCATTGGCATACAAGACGTAAGGCCTCCATTTCCCCCAGGTACTTGTAACATCCTTCTGTTATGGACGCTGAAAAGAAATAAGTTTAACACTAGGACATCTTATATTTCACAGTGCTATACAGGTATTTCAATTAAAAACTATCATTAGTGATCAATTAAAAGAAAGTACTTACCAAATTGAGTACTTGAGTAATCGTAAAGACGATAAATCTTTCTATTTTTGTATAAAATAACATAATGTTTTTTTGGACTATCTGATTTGATTAGGTTAGAATTCCATATAAGCCATCTTTTGTCCGACTAGAGAAATTACCATATAGCCGGCCAAAAGAGATCTACTTACGTATTTAAAAGCGCCGTACGGTGGGTAGAATATTAAGTTCGATAGGTAACTGTATTTTTATAATATAATGCGCCATTTTTGATCCAAGAATCGATCGCTAAATGACGAATTATTTTATTATTTTTGTTTCTATGTTAATTTTTACATTTATGTAACAATATTCTGTTTCTTTTTTCCCACATTAGTTACAAAGAATTTTTGAACTCGCACTAAACCCTGATATCAATTATTTTAAATAAAACTACAAGTTATACACAGAGTCTCAAACTTTTACTTATTTTTATTTCTATACAAGAGCTGACAATATACGAGGTTCAGAGGTAAGTGTCTTAAATACATGGATGAAAATTTTTAAACCCATTAGTTAAAAGAATTGAGTCATTTCGTTTCATTAATTGCATTAGATAACATTTCAGCCGGAGCATTAAGTATTTGTATGGGGGATGATGATTCGTGATTTAAATTATTTAAAGCTCATTACAATTATAACGTCACAACGTAGTGCTATATATTTCACAAAAAAAACATTCCCCATAACAATATATATATATATATATATATATATATATATATATATATATATATATATATATTTATAACCAACGACAATAATAAAAAAAATTACATTTTACAATTATCTTGAATTTTATTCATTTTAGAGATATTATTTGTGGAACAAAAATTTAAGAGAATGATATCGCAAACAACTTTTATTTAAAAAATTTTCTTGTCTAATCAAAATAACCGATATTCCTTGAAATAAAAAACCGACACCTTATGAAGTACCCCCCAGATACTTCGACTATGCCAAAAATTTTATCAGCTCACTGCAAGATGAATTAAAGCTTAAGGTTAAAATTTGGTGTTTTTCTTTTTGTTCGTTTGTCTTCAAATATCTCAAACACGGTCCATGCACGTACACACGCACCCACCCATGCACGTACACACAGACATCGTCGCTAAAATAGTCAAAACGGATTCAAAGGACCCCAAAACGTAAAAATTCGCCGAAAACTCGAGATCGAAAAAAATCATGATTCCTATACTTTCCTTATCTGTATACAGACAGGAAAGTAAAAACACTTTGTATAAATTCTGAATGTCTTTTATTTAATTTGTCAACTTTTGCGTTCTAAATTTACTCGGTTCCGATATCTATTGAAATTTTAAATGATATTGTCTATTGCTTAAAAGATTATAATTTGTATTATTCGAGTTGAAATCCTACTTAATTAAATCAAGTGATAATACTGCAATAATACCCAGTTAAAATTAATGCGCAAATTACTATCAATATCTCGTTATATTTTCCTGGAACGACAATGTTAATCTTTGTCCCTCAATTAAATCCTTTAGATCTACTACTCACCAAAATATAAAGTGCTTAACAAAACATTTAAATTGCAGCTAAATTTACAAAAGATTTATTTTCGATTAATAGGTATGGGAATAATAACTCTGTTACGAGCCTTTTATATTTCGGGATTAGAGAACAAAATCAAATATTAATCATCGAAAATCGCTTTATTGTTTTTCAAAATATTCTCCATGAAGATCTATACACTTCTGCGTCCGTTTGAACCAATTGTCGAAGCACGTTTGCCACTCTGATTGAGGTATCTCCAAAACACGTATTCTAAACGAATCAACCGCTTCTTCAGGTGTCGAAAAACGTTGACATCCCAGTTTATTTTTTACGTACGGGAATAAAAAGAAGTAATTCGGTACCAAGTCAGGCGGATGACTCAGCAATCGACGTTTTGAGTGTTCAAAAATACAGTTGTTTGAGCCGATGTGTGAGAGCTCGCATTGTCGTGGTGAAGAGTGATATGTCTTCGACGGTTGGATTTTCTCATTTCTTGGAAGACAACTGAGAAACCAATGGTTGTGTACCACTTAGAATTGACTGTTCTGCGTTGTTCTAGTGGTACGGTTGCGACATGTCCAGTTTTTCCTAAAAAAGAGGCGACCATTTGCTTGGAAGTGATTCGTGCGCAAACAACTTTTGTTGGATTTGGCTCATCTTGAAACGCCCATACAGTCGACTGCTGTTTACTTTCGGGCTCATACGCGTAAATCCACGATTCGCCTCTTGTCACTATGTCATAGACGTGTTTCGAAGCACCGCGATCGTATTTTTTGAGCATTTCTTTCGAAACGGACCTTTTTTTGAACGATTGACAAATTGTGTGAGATCCAACGCGAGCAAATTTTATTGACAGTCAAATGTTTATGCAATATTAAATGTATGCTGATCCTACTAATGCCTATAATCGAATTAAATTACGGGTTTTGAGCTTACATTAAATTGTAATTAGATGAAACAAAATGGATTCTATGTATTTTGAGGTGATCTTTTCGAAAAAAGGCAAAACAAAATGTAGCAGTTTTTCGAAAGTGCCGAAATTTTGGATTTTGTCAATTTTTCAATTTTGCGCAGGCGCATGTCGGAAATAAATCAATATTTTTAAAACGCAGTTTACGACATTTGAAAGCTTAGAAAAAATGCTAATTTTTATGTCTCTTGAGAAATTTTGATCCGATGAACCGTTCTCGCGGTATGGACGATTGAAATTTGTTTAGTATTTTGAGGCGAAGGTCGAAAAATTGAATTTGTTAAATGTTCAAACACTAAATTCTTTATAACATTGTTAAAAATTAAGATAATTGAAAAAACAAAACAAAATTGGGCATATGGCGGAAGGGCAAAATGCACCGCGGTCCTAATTTCATTGTTTGCCTATAACGGCCAAACTATTTGAATTTTTTTTAAGCCACTTACAAAGCTTACTCTTAAATGTGAAATCTTATGTGTGTGTGAATTTCACCAACATCGGACCATAATTGGCTAAGATATCAAACAATTAAATTTTCTTAAAAAAAAATTTGTTTTTCAAAAGTTTGAAGTGGAACAAAAATGCCAAAAATGCACCCAATGGCTCAAAACTTTTTTTGAGTACTCTATTGTGTCTAGAATACGATTACGTTACGGAAAATCCTGCAAATATATTTTATCTAATTTTTTGACCACTGTTCATTGAGTGACGACCAAAAAACACGGTTTTTGAGAAAAGTTGCCTAAAATTGACAATTTTTAGTTTTTTTGTCTGAAAATTAAACAAACCCAAATTTCATGTCTTTTAAATGTGTATACAAAGTTTAAAGTGTGTATGTTTCTTCTAAGTTGTAGAATTCTCCCGACAAAAGTCCCATTACACGCGCTCCGCGGGATCCAAAACTCGTGTATACACTACATTACTGTAATTTGATTTTTTTGCGTTTTCCAGTTTTAAATTTCTTACATATCTAAACTTATTAGGCTTAAAATTTATTAAATTGTATTTTACTGACTTGTTATGAGACGTTTCTTGAGTTTCGTGCAAAATATAGAATTACCAGATATTAGCGAACAAAAAGCAAGCTTATCACCAAGTTGGAACTTACACTCAGGCTTAGGATTAATTTCCTAACATTTTTAAAGTATACCTATTTGTGTATTTTTTTGTGCTCTTTTCGATGGCGAAGTTAGTTATTTCAAATATATTTTTTTTGTTAGATGTTTTCGGAAAACCCGGAAAAAATCATATGGGAAAAAAATTAAAAAAAAACTACGCCTCTGGTTTCCTGCGAATTCCCGAAAAATTATGTCAGATTTCGCCGCGGGACTTATTTTATTTGAGAGCCAACAAAAAAATACGCAACTTCTCTCATGGGCACATATGTCTAACATTTATAATTTCGCCACAAATTCATTGCAAATTTCATGTCCATGGTTCTGATCAAAAAAACGAAAAAACGACTTTTTGGTAAAAGCACTTCTGGCGGCGAGAAATTCGCCATTAAAACTACCTGTGCAATGAATTTCCGAACTATTTTTGCCTCCTCTTTCGAATGGTGCATTTATTTTCACTATCGGAATAATACTTGCCCAGATAATTAGCATTTTTACAATGGAAAATTCTGGAAAACCCGGTTTTTCCTAATTTAAAAAAAAAATTAAAAGACTGCTACATCTTTTTTTTCTTTTTTTCGGAAAGATCACATAAAAATACACAAGGTCCTTTTTGTTTCATCCAATTACAAATTAATGTAAGCTCGAAGGTGCTTTTTTTCGTTATTTAATTGGACTACTAAGGTTGTCTCAATTTCACGATAGGTCACATGACGATCTTTCAATATCAGCTCGCGCACAGTATCAATGGTTTCCAGAACAACAACTGCTTTTGGACGAACTTCACGAAATTCGTCTTGAAGCGAATTACGACCTCGTTTGAACTCACCATACCATGGTTAAACACTGGTCCGTGATGGAGCTTCATCGCCGAAAATTGAAATAAGTTCATCGATGCACTATTGCTGAGTTATCCACGTCGAAAGATGTAAAAAATAATCGCACGAAAATGTTCACGATTTAATTCCATTTTGTGGCCGAGGTGAATCAACACAAATAGCGCTCGTATGTCAAAATATTCTGAGTACGCATACGTGACGCATACTCTCAAAAATGTCAAACTTTACAACAGAGCTGTCAGTTGCCAGCTTCTAACACTAGGGTTGTCCAATCCCGAAATATACAAGTCATGTATATTAAAAATAAAAAAAAAATCGACTTCAAAATCGTGCAGATGCCTTCACCACATCTTAACCAAATTTATATGAAATCACCCCTGAGGTACCCCCTTACTAACAAAAAACGAATCATAGAAATCAGACAAGGTGGTAAAGAATTATCGTTAAACATACATAAAAAATGAAGAATTTAAAGATTTTCTGATGGATCCAATTATTAGATTTTGACCATATTTTAATGGGACCACTCTTTATTTAACCCATTTCTAATAAAAAACGAATCATATAAATCGGACAAGGTGGTAAAGCATTATCGCTAAACACACATAAAAAATGAAGAATTTGAGGATTCTCTCATGAACTCAATTATTAGATTTTATCCAAATTAATATGGGACCACCCCTGAAGTACCCCCTTTCTAACAAAAAAAGAATCATCGAAATCGGACACCTTGTTAAAGAATTATCGCTGAACATACATAAAAAAAAATATACCGACGAATTGATAACCTCCTTCTTTTTTGAAGTCGGTTAAAAAGTCCTCATATCTGAAAGCATAAACTTTTTAAATTAGGTATCCATATAAAATTCGTAAGTAATGTCTTAAACTCTTTAGTATCTATATTAATTATAAAATTTGAATGAAGAATCATTTGAATTCAACTTTCTTAGACAAAATCCTGCATTCGAGAGAATTTCATTTATTTCGTGGTGAACTTCTAATTCTTCTTGTTCCGTGTCAAAACTTGCCAGTAGATCGCCCATATAATTTTTTTTTGTGAAATAACACTTCATACGGGGGTTTTATTAATATTACAATCTGATCAAGAGTTGATCAATGAGTAATTTTGTTATAACCTATCTTAACTAGCGTTGCAATCTTAAAAACTAAAGTTCTACTCGTTAGTATACCTTTAGGGTCTGATAACTTAATTACACTAAACTAACAAGTAACACTAATGTGCACAATGTTTTGCTTTGTTATTAACACAATCACTTGGTTAACTCAAAAGGTTTCATACTCTTGAGTCTTCTTGTCAGGTTCGTGTTGTCCTTAATGTTTTTACAGACAATCCTGTAACGAAATCTTTACGACTTTACCACTCCGCTTTTTTATGACTTTAAAGCGATGAAAAAAAAAACGTATACACACTAAACCCCTTGCAAGCGCCGGGCATCAAAGCGACTCATCTATCTCCGGGCTCTATTACGTACTGTTCATCGGTATGTATACAGATACATCCATGTTATCTTGAATAACACTAAAGACTTTTTAAAAAAATATATTTATTCTTGAAAAGTATCAATAATGCTTCTTATAAAGTAAGGTAAAACAATAGATGCAGCTGAAAAAGACGTAAGGTGACAAAAGTGTTGTACAAGGTGTCTGATTAAGGACTCGTGGCGGCTGTATCTCAGAAACTATTGATCCTACAACTTCGAAAAAAATTAATTTATAAATTTATCCTTCAACAATACCGACATGTTAGCCTTATATACATATTATACAGGAGGTCCCGTTCCTAATTGATCGATAGCTGTTTTATTATTGATGATACGAATAGATTTTTATTAAAAAAGTTGTACTATATTTTATAATTATTCTTAAATATACAGGGTGGTCTATAAATTAAACGTAAACCGAACCTATCCCAGCTAGCACATAACGTTGCCAAGCCTTTCGGCGATGTTGCATTAAGGGAACGTAATAACATTACTGTACAACGTAAATGCAACGTTCATGAGAAGTTGTTGAGGGAAATCAAAACCTCGCAAAACTTCTATTTGTTATTTACCTAGTTAACCTACCGTAAACATTACAAATCTGAATTCAGAACGTTTAGTTTTATGTCAATTGTCACTTGTCAGTTTTTCTTGTCAATTGTCTTTTTTAATGGTTTATTTTTCGACATCCAGAATTTATTTTATAAATAATTATTATTTATACATTCGAATAGATTTGGTAAGGGTCCTCTATAAAATAGATAACTATTTTCTAAACCATTGTCTTTGTTTCAGATTACAATGCCTGATGTAAATTTATTATTTCATTCATTAAGTATCTTTAGCAGTCGATGCCGATGACACCAAATAAAAAAAACTACAATAAAAACAAAGAATTGCAGATCAATCGTTGTAAACCAGAAGATAAACATTTAACCGAATGTCCGGCAACATTTTACACCAAATACTTATAAAAGGTAATTATACTTTATCGAACTAAAAATACATTTTAAAAATATTATTTTTTAGGTATCCTTTGACATTCTAGGAATTTTAGAAGCAAAAGTAAATACTACAGAAGTGTAAAGAAGAATATAACACCTGAAGTTTTATAAAAAGTGAATCTATAGGTACATGATATGTCAGGTATATTAGAATTCAAGCAGTTCATTCTCTTCAACAGGCTAGATTGCCTGGAAATGCAACATCAGTTCAAGTGAAAACCCAGCAGAAAAGTTGAGAGAAATCATAGATGATACTCTCGAGTATAATAGAATATCTTGCTAAAAAACACCAGTTGTTTTTTATAAAATCTACATATTGATGGCTCAATCAAATACTGCCACAACTAAAATACTATTGTTTTGAGAAATTTCATTTTGAAATTTTGTAAGTCTCTATTATCATTATTTTGTTTTTGACATACTCTTCATATTTTATTTAAAAGCTTCGATATTTTGCTGTTAAATAAAATGATTACGATTATAAAAGTGAGTTGTTGCATAGTTGTAAAAAATTTGGGTGTTTTTGAAGAAAATAACTCGAATTGAGGCAGTTTTAGACACAGTTTGTGGCTACATTTTAAATGATTTATCTTTAAGGATATTTTTGTTTGTGGTGGTATTTAAAGTAAAACCGTAATGATATTTTGCATCCATTGAACCAAAAATGTAATTGCTTTGTTTTTTGACTTGTGGCGTTTTTTGATTGAGCCATCGATATATCTACTTTGGAAATCAAGCATAAAATTTGTAAAATTCAAACAAATTTCAATACACTAACATTGGTGGTTTTATTTAAAACAACAAAGTAAGGCATATTTTTTAATTTCTATATAATTTCCTTTAATTAATAATAGGTAAACAAGTTATCAATTTCTTTTTTATTCAATGTATTGAGAAGTAAAATCTTTTTATATAAAAATATAATTTATGCTCTTCTAATAAATTGTCATAGTTAGGTTACATTATAGCACTTTATAAATATCTATGCAAAAAAAGTTAAAAGGCTTGATTTAAAAAAGATATATCTCTGCGTCTTAGGTAAGAAATCAGCGAACTTAGCTATCCTCTAGTAATCTAATATAATAATATGTACCTAGTCATTGTTGTATTCGTTTATTATTTTTCACCAATCTAGCTTTATCATCATTCACCATTTAAGGTTTTAGTGAACCTTTGCAATATTGGTACCTTATTATACTATTTAGCTAATTTTGTCCAATCGTTCAGTGCTTGCTAGGTAGCTTCTATCCCACATGTGTACTTGTGTTTGTGATATAAGGTGTGTTCTTTTATTCAATAATTGTTCCATCAGTGATTGATGTAATTTATCTATTCTGCAGTCGTTTTATATTTGAACTCTTATATTTTAGGTTAACTTAAATGATTGATTATCCTCACCATTCGTCTATCACATATCCATCGGCTTTTAAAGCCGATGGATGCCTTGGCTCATTGGTGAACGAACGGTTTGCTGCAAGCGCTGGATACAGCACTGAATAAAAGAACACTCCTACACCTACCTCTACTTTTGTGCTATTGGTACTTGATTTCAAGAACATTTTAATAATAAATTTATATAAATATTTTGTTTTATTTGAAATTTTCATGTCTCGATTGAGATTTTACTATAGCCTCAATTTCAGCCTCTCTGTATTACATTACACAATGTGAGTCCACGGATGGACTTAATTATACTTGTAAAAATATTTATTTTAAATTAAAGAAAAAGTTATTTTTCATAATTTCTCAATGTGAATCGAATTTATTTAACAAGTAAGAAATTATGAAGAATTACTTTTTTAATTTAAAATAAATATTTTCACAAGTATAGTTAAGCCCATCCGTGGACACACTGTATAATGCTGTAGATCTAATTCACATTATAACATCAATAGAACGTTTCAGAGCAACTTTCGGGGTAAGTACCGTAAAAGTGCTAGTGTGATGTTTTTCGAACTTCACTTTGTAACTTCTGTGAGATGTGCTATAAACGTCTTGCCGTTGCGGACATTCGGTAGTTACAGGGAGATAAGGCTTACATTTACAGTACATTACATGCGAGCTTAAAGAGCCTAAAATTGCAGCTTATTAACGTAGATGGGATGTTTTTGTGCTAGCTGGGATACTTTTTTAAACCAAACACCCTGCAGATAATAACTAATTTTTGCATTTTCATTCATTTGTATGCAGAGTGTGTTTAAACGCGAGATTACGATATTCTTCATTTTTCAACAAGCACTACTCTGTATATCACGAAATTATTATTATTATTTTTATTTTTTTTTTCGTTATGCATTTCCTATACCCAAACGCATGTTTTCTCGTGGTTTTGATGTTTTTATCATAAGAATTCACATCTATTTGGGTTAAAACGCTAAAAATTTTGTCAACCTCTTTGTCAGAAATAATAGATGGTTTTCTATTCCGTCGATGGATAATATAAATTAATTAATTAATTAAATAACATACAGTATTTAAAAAAAATGAAAAAAAATTTTGACACATCCTGTATACAACATAGTAAATAAATGAAAATGCAACACATATTTAGGAACATTAAATCAATTAAAATTGTTTGACGTTGTGTAAATATCTACGTGTGCTTCAAAACTTGGTTAAATTAAATTAATTTTATCATGCACAGATGTCGAGGGGTGCATTTGTCGTGGGCGATTATGTCGGGAAGCACATTTGTCGGGGCGCTTTCGTCAGGGCGTATTTGTCAGGGCGTATTTGTCAGGGCGCATTTGACGGGTCACCCGGATCACCCTCCTGGAGCCTGTCAGAGAGTGAATCTATTCTGGTAATTCAGAATAATAATTCATGAGTGGTACTTTCTTTTAAGCTGGCTGACTGTGCAGTTTGCTGTGCAATTTGTGGCGTGAGATTCATAGCTGGTTGTGACCTTTGAATTGGTTGCTCCTGTGAGTTTGTTACTTGAGAATATATTATTTCATTTCTGACAGTAGGAAAAGCGTTTATGGGTCTCTTCTGCCTCGTCATTATTTTAGGTTTCGTGGTGTTATCCTTCCTTATCTGAAAGGTTTTAGCTACCTCACATCCTCTGTAGTTAGCATTATGTTCCATTAGGTAGTTTATACACTTCGTTTGTTGTTCTGGACTTTTTACACAATCCTTCGTATGATGTTTTCCTATGCATTTCACGCATCTTGATTCTCTTTTGCAAAAGTTTGTCCAGTTTTTGCATTGCGGAACTAGTTTTGACTTTCTTATGGTTTCTATTCTAACGCTTAGATTAAATATTGCTTTGATTTCGTAGATTTTCTTGATATTTTAGAATGATAGCATTAATAGCGGCAATAGTTTTTTATTTAGTTTACGAGTGTTATCCTCGGTTAATTATATTTTCTTCTCTATTATATTGAGAGCTTTACATTTTAATCCTTGACTTTGCAAGTCTTCAACAATATCTTCTGGTTTAGATGTAGATGGTAGACCTCTAACCATTACTTTAATGTCTCTGTTCTGTTTAATATCATAGGAATGCCAATTTATTTCTTTGGCATTCAAGGTTGATATGACATTTTTAAAGTGCTCTTCTTGTTTAGTATTCATTTTAAACTGGTTATTGCTTAGAGCTGCGGCTTGAAAGGAAATATTATTTTCTGACAGTGTATGGCGCAATTCTTCATACTTATTGATGTTGCTTGCTATTATCGGGGGAAATTTCACTGTTTTTTCGACTATTTCTTTCTCTTGTTGCTGATTTTTGCTACCTCCAGGTTGGCCAGGAGAGGTTTCTGGAGAGGAGTTGGCTTTTCGTTTTTCGCTGTTATCCATTCTACTTCTTTGTTAATTTGATCGCCGATTTCTTTTGCCAGTTCTTCTGCATCAGTTTCATAATTCGATGGACTTTTAGATTTTTCTTTGTTTAAAATATTAATTTGTTTTTGCATATTTTTCATATTATTTTGCATTTGTTGCAATGCACTTTCTAGTTGCTGGTTTTCAGCTTTTTCCTGTATCCAAGCATTGTACAATGTTTGTTTATTCTGACTTGAATATATATTATTTTAAAACAATCTGCTTATTTTATGTCAAACAAAATGAAAATGTAAAAGTATGATTTTTTAAAATTTTCAGGCCTGACGACTACTATTTCGAAGAAAATCGCGCCCAGTACCCTCTTAGATATATCCGTTCTGAATACTCGTTACGTCCATTATTTGTCTTTGTATTTTGAATAATCATACGATTATAGTACTGTTTAACTTATGTTTGGATTTTAATTAATATTTGCACCCCTTTCATTTATAACAATATTAATATGATTGGCTAAAATTCCAAAATGTCAAAAGTATCTGTATTTTCTTTTTTTTGCAGACAATATCCACGACTTAGTAGAAATTCTAATGCAAAAACAAAATATGAACGAACCGCTTGGTATTCATCAAGTAGAAAGACGGAGAGGGCCGCAACTTAGATTACGATTTGGCAAACGGACAGACGAATTCGACCCTTTTGGAATCAATGATGTAAGTTATAAAATAAACATAAATAAATTTAAAAAAAAATCATTATCGATTTTTGTATTAACAAAATAAACAAGCCGGGGCGTGGCGAAAGTTGGGGAGAGCTAAGATTTAAAAAAATGTATTTTGGATTTCTTAAATTAAAAAAATATACTCATAGACACTAAGCAAATGAAATTTTAATAAAGATTCATATCAGACACCATGTAGGTACGGAAAAATAATGGTGATTTTAAACAACTTAAAAAAACTACATCCCGTTTTGTTCAATTTAAGCAAAGACCTAACATAATACACGTTTTAATTAGAATGGTCATTTGAGTTTTAAGATTAAATTATTCAATCAAACACTATTGACATTACTTTGTAAAGACAACATAATATCTGTTTTAATTAGAATGGTCATTCGACTTTTAAGGCTATATTCAATCAAACACTATTGACTTTACTCTGCATACTCCATACGCTAAATGTTTGACAGATGGTTTTTAAGGTTGAAAATGTTAAATGAGAATCTCTGAAGATAATTCGAATACAATCGATGATGGTACATTGTAATTGTTAATTTGCTGTTGTATTTATTTTTATTAAAGATAATTGTTTAACGACGGTGACGTACGACAATTACGTACAACAATGACATACGATAATGACGTTTGGTAATGACTAATGACCACATACGATAATGGATGAAGAGTATTTTGTTACCATTTTATTAATAACCAGCGACAATAAACGTAGAATATTTTTATTGAAGATTTTACTTGTAAGTTATTAGAAACGACGATGATGTATGACTACAATAACAACACGAACGATGCCTACGCGTTCTTCTTAAACTTATTCTCAATACTGAACTTTTGACTGCTACCTTCCCATATTCATTGACATTTCTTCATCCAGAGAAGTAATGTCTCCTCTACTCCTTCGACTCCTTGGTTATTACAATTTATGTACTAACTAACTAAGACCCCTTTGACAACGCAGCAGCGTGTATTCTGTGACTCTTTATTTAAAGATTTCTACGATTTTCTATGTTTTTTCCATTTATTTTTGTGATTTTATATGAATATCTATGGTTATCACCCTTTCAACGTTTCACTCTTTCTCTTCTTCTTCAGCTTCTCCAGTAGTTTTAATACTCCTTCAGAGTCGATGATGACTGGGTCTTCACCACCCCTCGTACTCCTCCAACACATCTCTTCTTCACACCGCTCCTTTCTCCTCCTTGTCCTACATAATGTTACTGTTGAACCTAATGTTAGGTTAGATGTTCCTTAACATTTATGCCTGTTAAGTTGACAACTCTTGCCTTTTTGGCTTTGTTGCTGCACTCTCTTCAACGTTCCCGTTTTCTTCACAACGACATTTTCCCGTTTTAATCAGGCCAATAGCAGCTAAGATGCATGACGCTGCTCTTTTGGTTTTGCCACTGCACTTTCTTTAACGTTACCGAGTTCTCTACATAATGCCGTTTTCCTCGTTTGAATCGGACCAATAACAATGAAGATACACGCTAAGGCCCTTCTGGCTTTCGTTCAGCGCATGTTAATCTATACCACGTTCTCTACATAAAGTCGTTTTTTCCGTTTGAATCGGACCAATAATAGCTGAGATACATGCTTAGGTCCTTTTGGCATTACTACTACCTTAATCTATACTCGTTCGATGGCCGCCATCTTTGATTCTCGACGTTTTCTAACCGCGGGCCGGCGTTATTATGTTTACTGTTAACCCCGACTTCGAACTTCGACGCGTGACCTTGAAAGAGACAAAAATTGCTAGAATGAACCTTAGGGATTTCACATGTTAATTTACATAATGAATGGCCCCGAACTCCTATAGTCCCTTTACTTTTCAATGTTGGCTTTCTTATCATCAAATAAAACTAGGACAATAAACCTGGTGATTTTTACTATTAGAAAGTATACATACACATTATTCACAGGTATATACATTACACTAGATAAATATAATTAATTACATCTTAGTCCCTCATCGAACTGCAAAAAGTGGAACGTCGTATTTTTTGCTTGCAGTGAACAATATGTACTATGGTCCTGTGGTGGAAACAGTCACGCCACCTGTGAAATTCGAGCTAAAGTTGCTTATTGATGGATTTATCCTTTTTTGCTGGCAATAAAATTGTAATGCGGTTTGGGTAATTCAGAAGACAGGGTTCAATATAAAAGTATTTATTCTCTCTAATAAGATAACATAATACAAAATATAGTTAAAATAATTTTATTTTTTTATGGCGTACGGGCCAACAGCCACGGCCTTTCGTTGTTGCAAAGTTGGTCTCCGATACGATACGACGGTTACTTCACGAATTGTCACGTCTATTAGGAATATAGACTCAACACGTCTATCGGGAAATCAGTAAACTCAACACGTTTACCGGGAGCGGTCAGGAAACAAGAGATACTCAATACGTACTACTCGAGGAAGGTAGTGATTAGTGGGTTCCTTTCAGCGCAGCTCGTCGGACGGAATTGTCAGTTTGACACGCACACAGTAATAGGCCCGAGTCGAGTAAGTTCCCATCCTGATAAACTGGATCAAAACCCTTCCATCTACCTCCATGCTTTTTCATCCTCTGCATGGTCCTCATGTCAATAGCAATTTACTGGCACCCAATACCTTCGAGTGAGCGGTGAAGGTTGAGGCGTTATCGTCATTTAATAAGAGTCGGTTGAGGACCTGTAACTCTTATACATTTATTCCCTCTTTCATACTTTTGAGCTTTGTGAACAAACAGTTTGGTTGATTGCTTCTCTTTTTATATATCTTGGCAGTGGAAAAGGACTCTTCAGTTTACCTAGACTTTTTCTGGTTTATGTTCTAAAGAATCCACGTCTCTTTCGACTCTGAGAATATCCTAACCTCACCTTCGTGTTTCAATATCTTTTTCGTTGAAAATCTTTTCGTTCGAACTCCAGGTAAAATATATTGCACAGTTAGTACGACCATAACTCATGGGTGAGAGCCCTTGAGGGCAACCAAATCAGGGTTTAAAACTGTATATACTCAAAGACTTGAAAATCGGGTAAAACACAATATAGACATCAGTAAATCAGTGCTAAGAAAATCCCATCCACTAATACATAGTCCTACAATTACCAAGACGAAAAGGAAAGCGCAGCCGGACAGGAGAACTGTAAGTACAGAAGTACTAGCCGCTAACCTGGAAAAAATCACTTCCCAAGGAGCCCTCTTCGAAAAAAAATGTTGCCCAAAAAAGTATGGAGAAAGTCAAAATACCGATAGAACTGAAAATTAAACTCCTGAGCGAGCCAATCAACAAATCGGTTTAGAAGAAAACAGTCCACAGCAAACTCATCCGGATAACACTCAATGAGATCTAGTAGACCACTAGAAATAGGATCGAAAACAAAAAATAGGGATAATTCACCTAAAAAAGTATGGAGAACTATTAAAAAGTGCGTAGAAAAATTACAAAAATGAGAATAAAGACACTTTTGAGTTAGAATACGTCAGTATACTATCGACAGATGAACTGAAAATCACAATTAGAAGGGATAATGTCCCCCAGGCCCTGAAGCATGCTATATTACAATATAATAGTACAGCTGAAGTATCAGGAGACGAGAACTTTGTTAATTTTAAATAAAACTATGTGAAGTCAATTTAATAACGAGTATTAAAGCAACAAAAATAAAAGAATAGGTGGTCCTGTGGTTAGCGTTCGAGAAGCTGAAGCTAGCGGCCAGAGCACGCAGCGGCCGAGGCAAAACCAGGGCCGTAACGAGCGTTCAGCGCCCCGTCCCTAAAAAATTAATGAATTCATTAATAATTTAGTTACCGGCAATGGAGGTTGCAAATACAGTCCTTAGAGAAGAGGAAACATTTGGACCCAATGGGCAGCAAGAAACAGTAGGCCCAAAATAAATAAAAATACGAATAATAGTAAAAGGTAAAGCCTGTAGACTGGGCCCAATGTCATGAAACTTCCGAATTTTGAGATTTTTCTTTAAAAAAAATTCTTTGGTATTTGTTCCAACCGAAGTCAAGGTATCAAGAGATTCAAGTGCCTCTGAGGGACTTGAGGAATTTTTTTGGAAAGGGTTAAGCCCGTAAACTGGGCCCAATGTCATAAAAACTCCGAATTTTGAGATTTATTAGTCAAAAAAAGTTTTTATGACATTGACCCTTTCCAAAAAAATTCCTGAAGTCCCTCAGAGGCACTTGAACCTCTTGAGACCCAGACTTGAGTTGGAACTGACACCAAAGAATTTTTTTTGAGCAAAAATTGTCAAAATTTGGAAGTTTTATGACATTGGGCCCAGTCTACGGGCCCAACGAATTTTTTTAGAAAGGATTAAACCCGTAGACTGGGCCCAATGTTATAAAACTTCTAAATTTTGCCATTTTTTGCTCAAAAAAAATTCTTTGGTGTCAGTTCCGACCCAAGTCCGGATCTTAAGAGGTTCAACTGCCTCTAATGGACCTGAAGAATTTTTTTGGAAAGGGTTAAACCCGTAGGCTCAATGTCATAAAACTTCCGAATTCCTAAAATTCTTACCTAATCAAGTTTTGGGCCCAGTCTACGGGCTTAACCCTTTTCAAAAAAATTCTCTGGGTCCCTTAGAAGGACTTGAACCTCTTAAGACCCGGACTTGGGTCGGAACTGACACAAAAGAATTTTTTTTGACCGAGAAATCTCAAAATTCGGAATTTTTATGACATTGGGCCCAGTCTATGGGCTTAACCCTTTACAAAAAAATTCCTCAAGTCCCTCAGAGGCACTTGAACCTATTGAAACCTCGACTTCGGTCGGAACAGACACCGAAGAATTTTTTTGAGCCAAAAAACTAAAAATTTGGAAATTGTATGACATTGGGCCCAGTTTATTGGCTTTACCTTTTCCAAAAAAATTCCTCAAGTCCCTTAGAGGCACTTAAATCTCTTTAAGCCTCGACTTGGGTCGGAATTGACACCAACGAATTTTTTTTTGAGGGAAAATTTTTTACCTAATCAGATTTTGGCCCCAGTCTACGGGCTTAACCCTTTTCAAAAAAATTCCTTAGGGCCCTAAGAGGCACCTAGATCTTCTGAGTCCCAGAGTTGGATCAAACCTGATACCGAACGATTTTTTCGGAGCAAGAATTACTATTATTCGTATTTTTATTTATTTTGGGCCTACTGTTTCTTGCTGCCCATTGGGTCCAAATGTTTCCTCTTCTCTAAGGACTTTATTTGCAATATCCATTGCCGGTAAATAAATTATTTATGAATTCACTAATTTTTTAGGGATGGTGCGCTGAACGCTCGTTACGGTCCTGGTTTTGCCTCGGCCGCTGCGTGCTCTAGCCGCTAGCTTAAATTATTTTAAAAGTACTTATTTTGTCTTAATAACCAAAAATATTTTTTTTATTTGTAAATATTCGTTAGTGGGTCGTAGAAAAAATATTCTGTACAACTCGAGTGGATTGTCCACATCGCTCTCAGACGATTGAGCAATCCGCCTACATTATCGTGTTTGAATTTCGTCTTCGTGTGATATGGCTATCATATCCACTCTTGTTGCACAAACTACTGTATTCTACACCCACGTGGATATTAGCTTATCTACGCACAGATAACAAAAAGAATAAGTAACTGAACTATTACATTTCATATTCATTCTAGATAGTGAAAACCTTGCAAAAATGAAATACACCAATCACAGTTGATATTTTGATCAACCGACTGGTATTATTTTTAAAATTTTAAATAAGTGACAATTCTGTCATAGTAATTGTCAGTATATTTTTTAGTTATTGAGATCAAAAATACATTAAAATGAGTTAATCGATAAATAATAGAATTTATATTTTTATTTTGTCTATAATTATAAATAATTTGTTAATTTAAATAAAACTATATGAAGTCAATTTAATTACGAGTATTAAAGCAAAAAAAAATAAGCGCGTCCTGTGGTCAGAGTTCTTTCCTTCCATACGGAAGACTCGAGTTCAAATCTCAGAAGGAGAAAAAGAAAATGAAATTTTTTCTTTTCTGTTTTCTTGTTTATTTTATTTTATAAATTATTTTTAAATTTTATCTTAATAACTTAAAATAATTTTTAATATTTGTAGATATTCGTTAGTGGGTCTTAGAAAAAAATATACTGTACAACTCGAGTGGATTGTCCACATCCACTCTTGTTGCACAAACTACTAATAAAAGGCTACACAATGTTTGTACACTATTGTTTTGCAGCTATAATTTAGTATTTAACTATAATTTTTGTATTTTTTTAGAATGGAAATGACAGACCACCATCTCTACGTCTACGTTTTGGAAAAAGGACCGAAGAAGTAAGTGTAACATCTTTTATCATTTATTTTATATCCTAACAATATGTTCTACCTTTATTGTTTTATACCAGTTATCATATTAAATATTTTTTCTTATTTATATTCAGTTAACCCTTTAGGTATACATGAAATCATTATTATAAACTTACTTCAGACACACAAAGATTTTCAAATTTATGTAAATATATTATTTCCATTTACAATCTTATTTGTTCTGTTTATCTTGCTTCTCTTCTCAACAAACTTCTCAAAAACAAAGTTAATTTAAATGCTTTGGAAATTCCTAAATTCATTTTGTAAATTACCACTACAAAATAATAAAAATTATTTAATTAATTGGTTATCCACATCTTCCATTTCCATTTAAACTTTAATAATATTTGTAATTAATTAGTTTTTCTCAGTACATACATCCATTTAATAACATATTTTATAAGTTTTATTTTACTTGTGGATGATCATATATGATTAAAATTTGTCGTTTATGGTATGTTACTTGCTTCAATTTATTGTAATTTTGTTAACTATTTCTCCTTCCATCTTAGGCCTGATGATGGTTTTTGAGCCGAAACCGGTTGCCTGTGTTATACCTGGCTAACAATTAGTTTTTGATAAAGAATACATTTATGTGGTACTGATTTTGAGAATTTTTTTTCGTTCATGAAAATGGCCACATTCGACAAGTTGAATAACCTCTACGATATCATTGAAAAAGTTATTTGTGAAAGCTATTTGAAAGAGTTATTAAAGTTATTTGGGAAAGTTATTTGGGAAAGTTGTCTGAAAAAGTTATTTGAAAAGGTTATTTGAAAAGGTTATTTGAAAAGGTTCTTTGAAAAGGTTATTTGAAAAGGTTATTCGGAAAGGTTATTTGAAAAGGTTATTTGAAAAGGTTATTTGAAAAGATTATTTGAAAAGGTTATATGAAAAGGTTATTTGAAAAGGTTATTTGAAAAGCTTATTTGAAAAGGTTATTTGAAAAACTTATTTGAAAACGTTATTTATTTTTATGACTATATGTACTAAGTAAAATGAAGTATCGACTTAGGATTAACCCTGTATAATATGATTTTAAAATTAACTGTTTTTTGCAGGGTACAAATGAAAGGCCGGCATCTTTACGACTTCGATTCGGCAAAAGATTCGACGATGTTTCTATGCCAGTAAGTAGCTTGACGATTTCCCTCAGGACGAAAATCCATTTGAAATTCCCAGTGCATCCTACTTAAAACTATATCCATTACACTCCTTATATTACATGTTTAGAAGATTATTGACGTTTTTATTTAAAAAGATGAAAATTAATTTTATGAGGGGTGCATATTTCAGTCAATACGTTGACTGGGAATAGTGAGAAAATGAAAGATTCATTAGTCGACAGTTGTCGCAAAACTTCAGATAATACGCTCAATTTTAAAATTGCTTTTACATTTAAAGGAAAACAGGTAAAATAGTAAGTAATATACATTATTGAAGGGAATTTAATTCTCTACAACCTCGGCATTTAGTTCTTAAAGAGTTATCCGGTCAAAAAAAGCAGAATAGGTATGCGAGGCAATTTTTTTTTAATTACAAACTTTCAAGAGGTGATATATCGAAAACTAACAAGATATCGAAAAACTCGACTAAATAAAACTTGTATCAATTCTGTAAATCTTTTTTTAACCACTTGGTTGTGGGCATTTTTTCTATAAGTCTCGAGTGATAACTTGCATTATCCATTACTATTATACAGTTCTGAGGAAGAAGATCTATAATTTGTTTGAAACACTCTTTAAAGACATCAACATTCATGTCCTCATGGTAGTCACCGGTACGAGTAGATTCAAAAGTCAATAAACCACCTTTAACAAAACCGTTTGAACTACCGATGTGTACTATTATTAGTCTGCGCCCCTTTCCTGATGGTGGATTCAAACCAGTAGATAAATTATTTAAAAAAGCCTGTCTTCGACTTGTAACAGTTTCATCTTGCCAAAATTTATTTGGTTTATGTCCCTCGTTGATCCATGTTTCATCTAAATAAAATATATTTCTTCTTTGGTTTCTCATTTCTTTTATAGTCCTTAGGTAATTTCTTCTCCATACTACAATATCGCTTCTTTCTATTAAAATAGACTTTCTGGAATGCTTTTTCCATAGAAAACCTATTTCTTTTAAAAGTTTCCATAGTGTACTTCGACTCATTTCAGGATAATCCTTATCATCTCTAACCGTGGCAAGAACTTTGTCTACTGTCGGAAATTCTTTTCTAAAGAAGAACGTATGTACTTTCCTTCGAAGTCTTTCTTTCAAAAGATTTTCTAATTGAAATTTTGGTTTTCCTGGATCTTTACGTACTGTTTGAAACTCGTCACATTTCTCTTCTTTAACAACTCTGTAAATCGTAGATTTCCCAACACCAAGCGTACTACTAACTAATTCCACTGTGTCATCAACACTTTTACATAAATGTTTGTCTGTAAATGATTTAAAACAATTAAATATTAATGTTTTTTCATTAACTGTTAAAGGACCGATTTTTTGTCGTTTACGCGGCCTTTCCAAATTTTCCATGATCACACTAGAATTCACACTGCACCTTGCAAGTTGCAACTAAACGACATTTAGTAAACTGTCAACAATACACAACTTGGACCTCCTTACTAAATGGAAAACTTATAATCGCATTTTCGGTGAAATTTGTTGGGAAGGTATTTATCTACTTATAATTCGATTACTGTAAGAAATTCTTGGAAATAAAATAAAACAACATTGGCAAATAGGTACTTATTGAAAATAATCTTAAGATACGGCTATGTAATCTTTAATACACAGGGCTTTTGGCCTGTCCAAACCTTTTTCTATTGTTCTGTACAGCTTATGTTTATAAAGGAACAATAAAAGACCCAAAACTTGTAATAGCTCAGGTACATTTATTACAATTTTAGGAAATATTTAGATTATTCTGTAAAAATATTTAAAATGACCGTACTAAGTTTTGCATTAGAAATGCTGTTTTATTACTCTCTCATACATAAAAATAGACTATAGTCCAGACAAAGTTACGAAGTCAAAAATTGTGTTCCATACATTTCCCTCTATGCCTTTTTTGAGCATTCGTTGCTTGAACTATTACACCAAAGTGTTTGTTGGTGTCTAAACTAAATAACTCTTACTGTGACATTTTTTATTTCGTAATTTTAATTTGTTAGCTTTTCATATTTTACAAGTTGCTTGATTTACATTTTTTATTCTACGTGCTTGGAATTTTGTTGTTCTACCGAACTGTACCCTCCCTATTTACAATTTTATTTTATTCAATAAAGGAAGTTTTATTCAATCTTTCTTGTGATTTATTGAACCTTTTACAACTACCTGACTTGAAAGCTGATTTATCTTACGAGGAATAATAAGATTTTAGGAGAAAATTCAATATCAAAATACAAAAACAAATCTAAAATGTGATTTTTTATTAAAATAAATATTATACCAGGGTCTTTCAAAATTGTGTAAATTGTTTTGTAGTACCTATTTTTTTTTTGTTTTTTTTTTTTTGAAATAAGTGGTGCGTTAATTTCTTATAGCCTTTCAAAAAATGCATTATTTGAGAGGCTTGGATGATTTCAAAACTTGTTAAATAAGTGTCAGAACTAGCCCAGATCGGGAGCTCGGGGGTTTTCGAGGTCGCTGATCACGATTATGATATCTAAATTGACCCACAGCCGACCTAGAGCTCAGGAACGTCGACGAAAGTCATCTTCGTGGGACTCTCCCAAAATTCACGCGAGGAAGGAGGGCAGCTAGGCGATCGGGGTTTTTTTGGGTCGCTGAATCCAAATATGGCATCCGCATGGGTCAATACTGCAATAGCTGTGTGCAATTGTTATTTCTAGATTACGTGAGGAGGAAAGAAAGAGAATGAATAGAAACGCAATATTTATGTAATTTACGGTAAAACAATTTTTATTGGCCTCAAATCGAATACAATGAACCTGTAAGTTTGTCATTCCTTAATTAATTAATAACTCAAATGTGTCTGATCATTTTCTTCATGCCTCAGTTGAGGCCTTTGTCTCTGGCACATTAACGTTTTCATCTGAATATCTTTCAGTGTTAAGGCAAGTTGAACCTTCACAAATTTTACAGGCAAGATTGTAAGCCTAGAGCTTCAGTACAAGTGGGCTTTGAAACACGCCCTAATTCAGATGATGGAGGTAGGCCGTGCTTCCTGCAACTACAGGTGTTCAGATTACAATCTCCTTTACATCCACAGAATATTAGTTCCATAATATTCTTGGGCACAGGTCTTTCTTCCATCTGTACAGGCACTAGTGTATCGCCTTCCTTTCTCCACTCCCATTTTGTTGGGTCCATGGTCAGCTGGTCTCCGTGCAGCCATTGTTGTACTTGAAAATAGAGCCTCTTTAGATGTTGTTGAATGGCGTCTACTGTAGGGAGAATTTTGGCCAAATTTACTCTCCTCGTCGCAGCGGTTCTCCTGTACATTTCGTACCTGTACGTTTGGAGTAACTGGTCCCATTTTGGCTTGTCAGGAATATTTGATTTCCTAAATGACACTGTACATTGCCAGGATTAGCTGCGCCCTGTTCTCAAAAATTCTTTCGCTGGACAAACCAGAATGGATAAACTTTTTCTAGGGCCCCAGGGGAGAGTTACACATGAATGAATGTATAAAATTATGTTTTGGGGAGTTTTTTTGTGATCGCGACTGTAGAACCCTCGGAGATTCTAATTCAGCGCCCCTTCACGATTTTCGGTTCGTCTTTTTCGATTGTGTCAGGAAAATTCTCGGAGATGACCTCCAGGTCCAGATTCGGACGCACCAGGTGTCCGTGGGGTGTTCGCCGATGCCATATTTGAATTCAGCGACCCAAAAACCCCCCTTTAACTATTTTCGGTTCATCTTTTTCAATTGGGTCTGGAAAACCTCGGTGAAGAAGTTCAGGGCCAGGTTAGGGCGCACCAGGTGTTCGGGGGGTCGTTTTCCACGTGAAATTCGGATTCAGCGCCCCAAAAAACCCCCCGGAACGATTTTCGGTTCGTCTTTTTCAATTGTGTCTGGAAACCTCTCGGGGATGACGTTTAGGGCCAAGTTTCGGTGCACCAGGTGTGTTCAGGGGGTCGTTTTCGACGTGAAATTTAGATTCAGCGCCCCAAAAAACTCCGCTCAATCATTTTCGGGTTGTTCTTGTCGATATTGCAAGGAAAATTCTCGGAGATGACGTCCAGGTCGAGGTTTGGGCGCACCAGGTGTCCGGGGGTATTCGACGATGCCATATTTGGATTCAGTTACCCCAAAAAACCCCGATCGCCTAGTTGCCCTCCTTCCCCGCGTGAAATTTGGGAGAGTCCCACGAAGATGACGTTCGTCAACGTTCCTGAGCTCCAGGTCAGCTGTGGGTCAATTTAGACATCATAATCGTGATCAGTGACCTCGAAAACCCCCGAAAACCCGATCTGGGCTAGTTCTGACACTTATTTAACAAGTTTTAAAATCATCCAAGAGGCCTCTCAATTAATGCATTTTTTGAATGCAGTTTTGGGTGCAGCAATTCAATTTCCGGTTTGTATGACTCGGAAATTACGGGAGAATGATACAAATAATTTTTGCAAGTGAATGCAAAAAACCACATTCCGATCCGACTCGCACGGAAAAACCCAGGAACTTTGGCCTTTTTAGTGCTTCATTGCCTCGACTATTTCGGAAGCCTTGGATAGGAAAAGTCAAGTTGATGTAATACACAGATTTTTCCAAGGCATTCGACCCAATTTGCTCCATAAGTTAAGTTCCATTGGTTTATGCGATCAAATCATTCAATTAATTGCTTCGTATTTGTTGGGTATGCATCAATATGTTCAATGTCGTGGTTACAGGTCTTAAAATTTCGAACAAACATCAGGAGTCCCGCAGGGATCAATTTTAGGTCCCCTTTTATTTATAATGTTTATAAATGATATAGTCGCTAATATCGAGCATATTAAAGTTTTAATATATGCCGACGACCTAAAATTATTGCTTAAAATCAATTCTGTTAACCATTACTTTGCGACTTCAAAAGTGTTTGTCCAACATTGCGAGTGGTGTCTCGATAATTCACTCCCTCTAAATCCTGAGAAATGTTCCGTAATGTATTTTACTAAAAAAGAAACACCTATAATTTTTGATTATAAACTACAGAACGTTGTTCTAAATCGACCGGAATTTATAAGAGATCACAGAGTTTATTTTGATCCTGAACTAACTTAAGTTAAACACATTAAAACAATGTTACCTGCTGCTAACACGAGCTTAAGGTTTGTTATACGGAGATGTAAAGACATATTCACTTTAAAATTTCTATATATTAGCTTTGTACGCTCAAAACTTGAATACTGTTCTGTTGTTTGGAATCCCGTGCATAACATTTATACTGACTTACTTGAAAAGGTTCAAAGAAAATTCATGAAATTAGCTTCCTACATTTTAGATGGTATATACCCTACAAGAGGATATCCCCACGATTTACTAATATCTAGATTCAATTTTTCAGAGCTCGTGATACCCAGAAATTTCCAACAGGTACTCCTACTTTATAATCTTTTAAATGGCTCAGTCGACAGTATTGTTTTGTTAAATTACGTTAATCTAAAAATTCCCCGTGCTGGTTTAAGAGTTTACTTGAATTTCTGCATGCCAGCTTCTAGAACTGTTTTGAACTCATCTGTGTACCAATCTATTCAGAAATATCATGAAATTCAAGACAGCTTGGATATTTTTGCATGTAACAAATGTATGATTAAAAATGTTTTTTCTTTAACAATGTAAAAAAATTATGTAAAGCATGTAATGCAATGTAGACAATTATTTTTTTTATCCTGTGTTCAGTCAATTTTTTTCTGGATGTTTACATTGTATTCTATAGCTTTTTGTCAATTTTGTATTTGTATTTTCATTCTAATGTTTTGTATTTCCCACCCAGTAAATGGTGATTACTGTTGGGTGGGTAACAAATAAATATTTGATCGACAATGCTCTAGCCCATTGATGAATTTTGATATAGGGACATAAACCGTTAAAGGGCTTAGTTACCGTGATACAGGGTATTAAAAGTTTTAAATCAAAATTCAAAATTTCCCATAAATCAAAAACGTCCTTCAAATTTGATCCTCCAAGATCTTCTAGATTAGAAGCTGCTGCAGATGAAGATTGGTAGAGTTTTAGTACGCAATAAAATAAAATATGGTATATTGTATCCTTCTGCTTATTAAAATTAATGATAACATAGTGCCTTTTAATTTGATAATATAAAATGAATTTACACATGTACCAACACCCCCCCTTCCATGGAAGGGCTTTGTTACACGAATACTTATAAGTAAGGTAAAAGAAATAATATTGGTGAAACAGCTGTACAGTTTTAAGCTTAAAGTTACTCTAAGTATTCACGAATTAATCTGATTTATCTTTATCAGGTGGATGACTCTTTAGATCTTTCTCTATCTAGATCAACTAATGCATACGACCAAAGTGATAAAATTTTATGAATATAAAAAGGGCCATCAAACTTTAATGCAAATTTTGAAGTTATACTTTGAGTCTTGTCAGAGAGAGAGTATAGTTACAATCCCAGTCCTTCTGCTCTTCACGTCTACAAAAATTATAGCGCTTACTACTCACTGCATATGCCTTCTTAAGTCGACGGGAAACCTCAGCGAAAATTTCTTGAAGTTTTTAAGCTCGGATAAGAAATTTAAATTCTATACATCCATTTTGAGGAAAAAAAGCCACACGACTGTACAGAAATTAATAATGTACTGAAGGCAGTGAATTCTTCAGATCAACCTGTCACTTTTTTCCGCGTTGGAAAAGCTGAACAAAATAGTCCCTATCCCCGGTGGCTCAAAGTAATTATGCCCCTCGAACATGTCGTCAAAAACTTTTTACGAAACAAGAAGAAAGTCTTAGAAATAGCACCATTGAAAAACATTACCATTATCGACGACAAACCCCCCTACCCAACAACAGATTCTTCAAGACTTAAGAGATGAATTGGAAGCGAAAATAACCCAACAATTAAAAATCATAACGGTATTCCAAAAATGGTGAAGACAAATCCCTTTCAATCCCGGTAGCCGAAACCACCACAATTTAACGATTGAACCCATATGTATACTAACCTGGATTCTCTAACTGCTAAATTCAATAGTTTTTATGCTCAGTGCAACATTTTTCTCCAAGCATTATTCTAATTTCTGAAACTTGGCTCAAGTTGTTTATTCCCGATTCACTTATTAACATTCCTGGATTTACAATTTACAGAAGCGACCGCGCAACTAATGTTGGTAGAGGAGTCTGCATCTTCCTAGCGTCATCCATCACTTTAATTTACTCTGTCACCTCCCTTAGATATCAATATTCCCAATATAGATTTAATCCCATTAAAACTATCATATAAATCATTCTTAACCACTCTGGTATGTTTATATCGTCCTCCAAAAAAACTTCTCTAGAAAATGACCAACAGCTTTTTGAGGTACTTTCAAATCTATTTCTTGTGGTGGTTGGGGATTTCAACTTCTCAAAATTTCCTGGCCACTTACTGCAGGTCTTAAAGTATCGCAAAACTCTGTTTCACACTTTATAAATTTTATTATAAACTCCAATCTTAAACAACTTATAAACGAACCTACCCGCTTTCGCTTAAATCAAGAACCTTCAACTTTAGCCCTTTATTAATAAATGACGACCAACTTTTAATTTCTTCATCTGTCCACTCACTCATTGGGAAATTTGACTATGGCGTTATTATCTTTAATATCCAATTTAACCTAAAAACCCCCTAATCCCGATAGGGACGTAACCTACAGTGTCACAAACTTTAATAACCTAAAGAGAGTCCTCTCCGAAATTGATTGTAATCACTTTTTTAGAAGTAGCGTATCTGAAATTGTGAAGGCACACAAAAAACAAAGAATGTCCTCAAAACAAATTAAAACCCTGGATCAATGGACCATTTTTAACTTTAATTAACCATAAGAAAACTATGTGGAAAAAATTTAAAACAACCAAAAGACATGATCATTTGGTTAACCATCGACGTTTTGGCAAGGATTTAATCAATTTTATTGATAAAGAAGAGAATACGAAGAATATATCGCTAGGTAGCGATAATCCTAAGAAGCTATTTAAACACGTAAGATGCTCTCTATCTTCCAAAGTATCAGTCGCGCTTGTTAAAAAACCGGATGGAATCTTATGTAATAATGATCAAGAAACAGCTGAGAAGCTCTGGCCAATCATTTTTCACAAGTGTTTTCCTTAGAACCCATAGGCGACGTCCTAATTAGTCACAATGCCCGAACAGCAACCTATTTATCTAATATCGAGTTCTCATCTGCAATTGTTAGTGAAAATCTCAAAAAAATTCAATCAAATTCCTCAGCTGAAATTGACAATTTATCGGCAATGCTTTTAAAAGAATGTGCATCTTATTTGGTTTTACCTCTATCCATTATTATGACATCTTCCTTTACACCTTAGTATTCCTTCAATGTAGAAAATTGCTTCAGTGACACCTTTTTTTTTTTAAAGAGTGACAAACTCAGTCCATCCAACAACTATCGTCCAATAAGCCTCGTCCCAATTGATATGACTGAAAGTGGGAGGGTCATGATTTTGTGCAATGATTTCGACTCGTCGAGATTTAGGAACAACTAACATTTAACCAACTTCGCTCTTTTCCAGAGATGGTCATTGTCGATTATCCATAAAGGATATTAATCTGACTGACTCTCTTCAACATGTTGCGATACCATTTGTCAGACTTGTCTGAAGACTGGTTCAACTCCAATGCTTCCACACTCGGAACCAACCAAAACAAGGCATCTGGAATTACATGTTTCTTTCCTGTTTGGTGAAAGATTTCAAAATCATATGGTTGGAGCCAGGGCCGCCGAGAACCTTTCGGGCCCCGCGACAATTTAAAAAAAAATAGGCCCTTCCAATATATATTACATTTATAAAAAAAAGGTCGTCCCTCTGTGGTGAACTTCTAAAAAAAATAAAAAACATTATCGCCTAAAGCTGCCGGGCCCCGGGAATTGGTCCTTGCTACACCCACCCTCTCGTAGGCCCTGGTTGGAGCCGAACAGCCCACCAAGCAATTCTGCCAATAGGATCCATTATATTATTTAGCCATTTAAGATTGTAATGGTCTGTAATTACTTTAAACTTTGATCCCTCAATATATGGACGAAAGTTTTCAATCGCGAACAAAACCGCAGAACACTCTCTTTCAGTGGCACTGTACTTTCATTCAGAACTGGAGAAAAATCTGCTTAAGTAGCAAATAACCTTTTCACCCTCTTCTCTAATATGTAAAAGCACCGCACCAATGCCAAAATCAGAAGCAGCCGTCTGTACTATAAACGGTGGATAAAAATTTAGACTAGTAAGAATAGGAGCCGAAATAAGATGATTTTTTTTTTAGTTTTACACTCTTCGGACCTCCCGTGCTACACACTAATCCATTCATAGCCTGGCAGCACTGCAGCCTGAGGCTTATTGAACTACCATTTGAAGATCTTACTACTTTCCCATTAATTTCTTCAGTCATTATCATTTATCCCACGACGTCGATAGTTAACCGCTAGTCGGGTAACCTATCAGTGGTCACACATCCACGACGTGACTGGAGAGATCACTGCTTAACTGTTGCGAGTATGTGGATGCACACTCAGGTCGCAACTAACCTTTCCGGCAAGACAATCTTTGAGATCCTGAAAAGCTTTTTCACATGAAGAGTCCCAGATAAATTTCTGGTTTTTAGGAAACAAATTACATAAGATGTTGAGAAATCTGGTACGAATTTCCTATACCAAGAATCTACTTCTATTAGCGCCCCGCCTGTTATATTCTATTTTTTTTTTTTTTTAATAAATTACCTAATATTTTTTAAATATGATTTTTTTGTTTCAGGTATCTGGATACAGCCCAACTGAAGGAGAAAATTAAACATATTTAACTTAGAATATCTGTCATGAACAATGGGAATAAATATAAGTTGATTTTCGCTATTTTCTTTTTTTTTATGTTTTACCCTTGTCAAATATAATATATTTTTATTGTGTAAAACAAATTCTGTCATTAAAACGATATTAAAGAAGAAAGTCTTTAATCTCAATCATATGTAAAAGTAGTCAATTTGTGTACAATATAGGAAGATATTAGAATAAAAATTAAATTTTCTTAGAGCTGTTTTAATTTGTTAACAACCTGCAACACTCCGAACTACCTTTTTTGTTTCGTCTTGTTACAGGATAAAATTAATTGTAGGACATTTAGGATTAATAGGATTTATTCAGAAATAATTTAACATAAACTGCATACCTAAAACCTAAAATAAATGCTACTATAATATATCTAGTGAATTATTTCATAATTTTATTATTTGTTAACTTCCATTAAAATTTCCTTACTATTTCAAACTTGAGAATCCATGTAGATTTCGAACTTGGGAATCCACGTAGAATTTGTCTAGAAGAAAAGAGGGCATAAGTATCTTAAAAATAGACAATTTTACTATTTATTACATTTAAAATCATTTCGAAAGGTAACCATTTTGTTTACATTTTAAAAGTATTCATAAGTCACTAAAGTCGAAATTGATGAATGACTATTACAATGAATATGAAGCTGTAATGTATGAGATTATATGGATAACAAGGCCCTGCAAACACAGTTAGTTCACTGAGAGCTTTATTAAGAATTACAATAAGTAATATGAACGAAGTGGATGTGTCAAGGGCTCTAGCAAGACATGGAGGTATAATACTAATGGAGATGCCATGAGGCAATTGTTTTGCATATGATACGTTTTATTAAAAATTACCCCACTGGGCGTGGCTTAAATGGTTGACTAAGCAGGGTCGTATTCAAATATAATTAAAATCCGTATGCAGAATTACAACTTTTAAATGACTTACTTACCTAAGATTTGTTTCAACATGATCGATTCGAAATTAATTTGATGACATTGCGCAATTATGACTTCTACACTATTTACTATTATTTATTAACCGTTTTCCGACCAAGCCAATGCCAAGACCATAAAAGAGATTAATATTATTATATTGTTCTGTCTTCGCCGAAGCCGTCCGATATATGACCTGTGTGATCGAAAATCAACGTTCGAATAACACTGTGCATCAGATTTGTTAATCTCTTTGTGCTTTAAAACTAAAACGCGAACTACGATTTTTCGTTCAAGGACTCTCTTGTCTTGATCAAAGCTGCCAATGTCAAAATCTGACAATGATGAGAATTATGACATCAAATTACCAAACCAAAAACCAAACCACTACGTGAATTGTGAATAAATATATTTCAGTAAAAATACAGCCGAGTTTGTAGAAAGGACAATTAATTACTTTTAAATGTAAAACATGTAGGTCTTTCTGCTGCAGATGACATACATTAAAAATATGACCCGGTACAGTCAAAAGTTTAAAAAGACCAAAAATTCAGCTAGGTATGACTTTATGGTTAAAAGTAGATGGAAGAAAACCATGATCAAAACTACTCTGTCAAAACCAATCGGAACTAAAAAGACATATAATAGTTGTTGGTTTTATTTATGTTTGAAATAATTAATTATATAGGGTAGGTACATATATTACTAAAATTGCAAGCAAGTACTTACTAAAGATTTCTATAATTGGTACATATGTATAATTAACAACAATCTCACAGATGTACAGCATACAACTATACAAATGGAATTATAGAGATAATTTATAAAAAATTTATAAAAATACAGCCGAGTTTGTAGAAAGGACAATTAATTACTTTTAAATGTAAAACATGTAGGTCTTTCTGCTGCAGATGACATACATTAAAAATATGACCCGGTACAGTCAAAAGTTTAAAAAGACCAAAAATTCAGCTAGGTATGACTTTATGGTTAAAAGTAGATGGAAGAAAACCATGATCAAAACTACTCTGTCAAAACCAATCGGAACTAAAAAGACATATAATAGTTGTTGGTTTTATTTATGTTTGAAATAATTAATTATATAGGGTAGGTACATATATTACTAAAATTGCAAGCAAGTACTTACTAAAGATTTCTATAATTGGTACATATGTATAATTAACAACAATCTCACAGATGTACAGCATACAACTATACAAATGGAATTATAGAGATAATTTATTTTAAAAACAGCCATTCAGTTGCGATTTGTGATTATAAAAAGAAAACTTTAACCACTTTTTCTGATCAGTAATGTTAGTGTTATAGTGAAAAAGTTTCTAGAAACTGGTGTTTTTAATCCTAATAAAGCATTGTGAATTTCCAAGAAAAGAGCATGATGAAAATTGTTTTGACCAAAATTTTCAATGTCATGCCATTTAAAAAGAAACCCTGTGGCTGTGAATAACATTTGACACAAAATCTTATCCTAAAAATAACTGTTTGGTTGCATTGGAGGAATAATTTCTTCATTGGTACTTTTTTAGGGTGCAAGGATGACGACATTACTAAATTTAAACCTTTGTTATAAGTTGTCTTTTTGCTTTAATTTCTGATACACCTGTATTGTACATACTTGAAAAATATAAAATTGTTCAAGTGGGAAGTTTATATACAAGGTGTCTCATTGAGAAAGGGATACAGAACAACTGAAGAGTCTGATTAAAAATAAGACTATGCTTAGAATGCGAATATTCTTCATTTTAATTTTGAAGTTTCTTATAAGTTCCCAACAAAAGTACCTATATGATTTACTTAAAAAACATCAAAAAATATATAATTATAGTCCAAATAAGTGTAACGTATCTTATGACACCAAAAATGTTTGCCAAATTTGGTAAAATTATAGGTAACTCTTCAGTTTTTCTGTGTCCTATTCTTAATAAGACACTACAAAAAAATAAAAATATTATTTAAAAAAATATTTATTATCTTGTTTTAATCTGACAGGTTAAAACGACTAAACCGACAATTCCGGAAGCAGAAGCGGATGATTAAAACGCACCTGATATTTTGCTTGCTGCTGTCAGTGTCAGTGAATATTATTTTTGAAGTCACAGTTTATTGCTAAAGAATCAGTTAGCTCACTCGGACCAGTTTAAAGTTCCAAAATAACATCCACTTCAGGGATACAAATTCAGGATACGCAGAAGATTGCTGTTTTATTATAAGCGGTTGTCATATATTGTATTATCCGAGTTGCACAGTGTATAAACTGAAACATTGAGATCCAAAGTGCCGACGCATAGTGAGCGATCTGATTCTTTAGCTGTAAACTGTGTCACAGGGTTCAAAATGGCCGCGCCTTATGTTGGGTGTGTCGGACCTCTCTCTTGCCTCGTATAGTAATCAAAGTATGTGATTCAACCCACTTACAGGGTTGCCATAATGTTGCCATATCACAACCTGTCAAAACCCACTGGTAGCCATTTTGTTTGGAATGTCTTATTGATTAAATTTCTGTCCTTTTTATAAAATTCGATAAATTGACTGTAGTTGGCAGGTCGAACGTCACTGACGTTCATTTTCTATACAAGACAATGTAAAATGAAGTAATTTTTTAAAAAATTGGTTAAAAGAATCAAAATAATGTAAAAAAGAGTACCTGAGTACAAGTAATATGAGTGACAAAAAATATTAAAGAAAGATTTACCTCGTTCCACATTGTAAAGCAGGATAAAAATCACATGTATAACTAAAGAAAACACAAGGAGTAATCAATTTAATGTCTTTTTAAAACTTCTAATGTAAATAAAATAATGTATCTATATCTAAATATAATATTTGTATCACGGAGTGTAGTTTATTCTATAACAAGTTTCTATATAATAAAATTTTACAGTCATAGATCCTGACTTACAAACAACAATAATAATTATACAATAAGTTTAACATACTAGAGAAGAAAGTTTGTAGAGTTTTAGTGTTAGATAAAGAGCTGCTACTGTCATTTGTTTGTTGAACCCTAATTTTGTCATTGTAAATGTTTTTTTTATAGGATCCTACACGCTTAAAACAGTGGCAGCATATATAATATCATTCATAGGGCCGATAAAACACTTTCTAGAGATGATGCTGTTTGCTGTTCTACACTTTTTAGAAGGTATTTCCGAATATTATTAGATTCTTTTTATTGATGGTACTGTCAGCAAAATAAAAAAGGGAAAGCTGAAAAAGGATGTGGCAAAAGTGTATACATTCCCAAATCTACCTTTATTCTTTTATTATAACAGTAAAAATCTGTTAAGTGTTTTATTTCTACTATACAAGGTGTTCATTAAAGAATGGGCCAAACTTCAGATGATCAAATATTTGTTGCATTACAAGTACAGGGCGTTCTAAACTGGCGTGCCAATCTAGTATTTACTTCAGATTTTTTTTTAAGATTGGCCTTTTTTGAGAAATGATTAATTATTTTGAAGAAGCGTTCAATTTGCTTTAAAAAAGTTATACTTGTTGCATGTTGCTAAAATGTATCATTTGAAGAAAAACTTAATTTAAAGTTAGTACTGCAAATGTATGGATTACTCCATAATTTTTTAATTTGATAATGTTAAATCTAGTAGGTAGTTATCAAATGTTGTAGCACTGTCAGAATTAGTCTTGCATACAAGCATCAGAGTTTTGGGTGGCAAAAATTTATTATTTTTATACATGTCGCGACATAATTTTTTCTCTAACAGTGAAATGACCGATATGATATTAGTTTACGCCCAACAAGGTTTTAATGCACTCGCTTCAGCAAGAAGTTACACAGATTTGTATCCTAATTGTAGACACAACCGAAAATTGTTTTCATGTCTATTTAGCAGATTAAAAGAAACCGAAAGTTTTCGACTAAAAAGAGTCAATGGACGACCTATGGTTCGAGATTTACAGCAAGGAGGAGGTATTAAATCTTGTTGAAGATGACCAGCAACAAGTATCTGTCGTATATCTGTCAATGTTGGTTTATTTACCTAACATTTTACATGAACAACAATTATACCTTTACCATTTAACTCCAGTCCAAAATCTACTGCCGGATGATCTTTCAGCGAAACAAATTTTAGTCAGTTAATCTTAAATAAAAATAGACAAGATCTATTTTTTGTAAATAAAATTCTATTCATTGATGAGGCAACATTTACGAGAAGAGGAATTTTCAACTACGAAAATGCTTGCACATGGGTTGTAGAAAATCCAAATAGTACGAGAGTGCGGCACTTTCAACATGAATTTAAATTAAACATTTTTTTTTTTTGATATAGTCGAAGATAACCTTATAGGGCCTTTTGAACTTTTAGCAAAAATGACTGAAAATGATTACTCACATTTCCTCGAGTATATTTTATTGGATATTCTAGATGATGTTCCTTTAAATATTAGAGTAAGTATGTGGTATTTACAAGATGGCGCCCCTGCCCATTATACCATAGCAGTACGAAATCATTTAAATAACGTATTCCCCCATCGATAAATTGGACGAGGAAGTGAACATCCATGGCCTGAACGTATTCCAGATTTGAACCCTCTGGATTTTTATTTCTGGGGTTACATTAAGACTCTAGTTTATTATGGCCCTACTTTTAATACCAGAAATGAATTGTGGCAAAAATAGTAATAGTAGCTAATGTTATTCGACAAGACCATTCATCATTCTTCGCAGTTAAAAGAAATTTTTTGAAAAGATGTAGAAAATGCATTGAAGTAAATGGCGGACATTTTGAGCAAATAAATTAAAATGAATTTTTCGCTTTTGCTATTGTTCTTAGTTTGAAATTGTTAAGTTTTTCAATTTGATATTTTGAAATATTCTTTATCATCTGTATCTGTAACGTGTGGAGGGTGGGATACCCCCACGGCACTTAGGCCTTATTAGGCCCATTGTACATATACTGAGATGATAGGCACCTTCTAGTTCGTGAGCCAGCCTACAGATTTTATGTGGTTGACAACGTCGCCAAGAGGTGCTTCTCTTACATCAGCCGGTGTTAGCCGATACTCACCGAACACAAATCTTCTAATAAATAAGAGCGTCGGGCAATCGTAAAGTATATACTCGATAGTCTCATCTTCTTGTTCGCACCCTCTGCAGAGTGCGAATTCTGACAGCCCCATGATATGGAGATGCTTTCGTACTTGGCAATGACCAGTCAGAATGCCTGTGACTAGGCGCAGATTCTGTCTAGTCATAGTCAAGTATTTGTTTCCTGCAGTGTTGTCAGGATAACTTAAGAGCTCCCTAGTAACTCTGCAGTTTCTTGTTTCATCCCATCTTTCCTTGAATTTCACAAGGGAATGTTCTTTGATTAGGTCTGTCACTACCGATTTTGTCAGGCCAATAGAAGGGCCAGGTCCAAAAAGTATTTGGTTTGCTGCTTTCTTAGCTAGTGAATTAGCAAGATGGTTACCTTTCGATGTGGCGTGACCTTTGATCTATCTTAAGGTGAACACTTTGTTGATGGATACTTCGGCCAAAGCTTCGTGACATTCTAGTACTAACTCTGAGTAAATTCGTGGTCTGTTCAGGGTGAGTAGTGAGTAGTATAGATGAGCAAGTTCCTTCCAGTGATATTGTTTCTGGTTATTTCTTTTGCTGCTATGAGAATACCCATTAGCTCTGTTTGAACTACATTGGCACTATTGTTCACAGCCCATTTTATGTTTAAAAATCTGGAGTATATTTCACATCCTGAGCCTCGTTTTATTTGAGAACCGCCGGTGTAGATATGAATCGTACCTGCCTCTTCAGGCTCTTCTATTTGTTCTATTATAACTTTATATGGCTTATAGAAGGTATATCTCGGTGAGATGGAGTCCATGCCAAAAGCGACGTCTCGCCTCACCAGATCCTACAACAGGTTCTATTTCAACCGTGCGGAGGCGTGTCATTGTCGTCAGAGCAACCTGCTTGATGTAAATATCAAGGGGAGTGAGACTAAAAATGACTTCCATCGCTCTAGTCGGTGTTGTTTTCATGGCTCCTGTTATGTTGAGATATGCTGTTCTTTGAATTTGCTCTAGTTTACGGATAGCTATTAATTTTTGGGTTTTCGGTACCCAGACAACTGCACCGTATGTTAGCATAGGTCTTATGATAAGCGTGTAAGTCCATGCGACGACTCTGGAAGAGAAACCCCAGGTGCGCCCCACGGTTCGGCGGCATTGTTCATAAGCAATGTATGCTCTTTTAACTCTATTTTCTAAATGCGAGTTCCATGTTAACTTGCTGTCAAAGGTGAGACCTAGATACTTCACCTCTGCTGCAAAGTTTAGTTTTCTGTTTAGGAGTTCTGGAGGCTTTATTTCCATTTTTAACCTTTTCCTTGTGAAAAGGACCATTTCTGTCTTCTTAGGATTGATAGAAAGTGAATGGTCCTTGCACCACTGTTCGATAATTTTTAGAGCTACTTGCATTCATTCGCAGAGTATGTTCTCAAAATTCCCTGTTTGCAGAATGACCAGATCATGTGTATATGCTATTGTGTAGTGACTGTCATTATTTAAGCGGCTGATGAGGGTGTAGAGGACCATATTCCACAGTAGAGGTGATAGCACCCCTCCCTGTGGACATCCCCTCGCAACCAAGCCTCTTATATTCACATCTTCTACACTTATATTTACTGCTCACTTTGAGAGCATGTTATATATCTACCCACTAACCATTTGTGGAACATTCCTGTTGGTTAGTGAGTGTATTATCTTTGGGAAGGTGGTTTTATCAAAATCACCTTCTATGTCTATGAAAACACCCAAGGCGGATTCCTTATTGTCCAGGGATCTTTCTATCCAGCCAGCAACTAGATGAAGGGCTGAATGAGTAGATCTGCCTGGGGTGTATGCATGTTCGTTTGGATGTAGTGGTGTTGTTGTAATCACCGTATCCCTTATGTACCTTTCGCATAGCCTTTCCAATGTCTTCATGGAAAACGATGTCAGACTAATTGGTCGGTATGTTTTTGGGTCAGTGTAATCCATCCTTCCAGATTTGGGTATAAATACCACTTTTACCTCTCTTTATTTTTTAAGGATATACCTCAAAGCCAACGAGGATCTGAATATACCCACCAGGTGCGGTGTGAGTTCTTCCCGACTCCACTGAAGTAGGGCTAGATAGATACCGTCAGGTCCTGGCGATTTAAATGGAGAGAGGCTGGATATTGCCCGTCTATTTTTTCCATCGTCTACAATGTGTGTGGCAGTTTGCCAATCATAGACAGATGGATTGTATTCTTCCTCTGCCCAGTCCGCCACGTTTGTGGTAACCGAGTCAGGGAAGTGTGTTTACAGTAGAAGTTTGATGCTATCTTTGAGGTTGACAGTTTTCGTGCCATCCTCTTTGATTAGCGCACCAATATTTCGGTGTGGATCTTTTGAGAGAACTCTTTGAAGCCTCGCTGCCTGCGGGAAATCTTCGATTTCTTCACGGTAGGATCTCCATGCATCTTTCTGTTTGCAGTCCTCTTCGAGTTTTGTGGTTCTTGCCTTATTAAAAGACTTTCTAGCCATCTTCCTGAGGTGATCCAACTCGTGACATCATCATGCGGTAGTCGTCTGATCGTGTTGGACCAGCCTCAGAGGACAGGATTTCTTATAGGCATTGTTTATTGTGCTTTGGATAGTGTTCGTGTACTTTTCCAAAGCAGTATTATTGTTTGGTGTTTCGGCCTCCATCTCTCTCAGAGCCTCTTGGAGAAGGTGGGCATAGGTTGCCCTGTCCGTTTTCCTAGGTTCCGAGATAGCGTGGAAGTCGGCAACATCAAGTTTATTTTGAATGTTAACCTGCGGTGGTCTGACAATCGAAATGTTATCAGACACTTGCCAGTTTAGAATTGATTTATAGATACCAGTTGTGGATAAACTGATATCTATTAGTTTCAAAAGGAAAGACTTGTATTTCGTGCAAAACTTTTTAATTAATAAATGCAAAGCGCTTTCGGCTTATTTGCCATCATCAGTGCTTATCTACAAAAATTGTGGATGTAAACTTACAATTTAAAAAAATATATTATAAAATCTGAATAAGACTTTTTAGTCAAAAGTTAAAATAGTATATATACGATTGTTTGGACAAATTAACAATTACAAGAAACCAACAAAGTGACAAAAAACTGGTATTGGGAATAGTGAGTGTGGGATAAGCCCTTACAAATCATATCTGATCTCCAGAAGCAAGTTAGCTTGTGTGGAATTAAGGAATTATGCCACCTTCACTATTCATACAATTGAAAACAAGTTAACAAATTAGTTAAAATTTAAAGAAATTTACAAATAGAGGGTGACTGTCGTGTTCCTAGCCTCTTGTGAAGGCAGAACTAGCATCGCTGCCTAAGGGCTTGATTAAGCCGCTTTTGTTTATTTTGGAGTGAGGGAGTTTGCCGAGGGTGGTGGTTGCCGTAGCACTGCCTGCCTGCAGCTTATCTCTCTTCCTCCTCTTTGCTTAAGACCCAGAGATTCTTTTGTCTCTCCGGGGCCTGTTAGTTGGAGGTGAACTATTGTGTCCATCCTCCTTTTTTGGAGTTGGACGTCGCTGTCCAGCCTCCTGTACAGGAGCTGAACGTTGTCCAGGCTCCTTTGCAGGAAGTGAGCGTTGACGTCCATCCTCCTTTTTTTTAGGTGATCGCCGTTGTCCAGCCTCCTGCGCCGGAGTTGGACTTAGTCGTCCAGTCTCCTTTGCTAGAGGTGAGCGTCGACGTCCAGCCTCTTCGAGTTTTTTAAATTTAGAATCCATATGGTTCCCACGAGTAGCTAGGGCAGGAAAGGTCGACCAACGCAGAGCCCCGCATGCGCCGGCAAGGCTAGATACAGGAGGGTGTCGCCAGGTTCCCTCAGGGGAGCGTTTGCTGCCGCATCTGCCCTTGGGTTAATTCATCCGTCAGCACGTTACCTTACACCTTAGATTGGGGGAGTTGGTTCGCGGCGGTAGCCTTCGCAAAAGATTTTGAGGGTTTTTAGGATCTCGCATTCTACTTATGTCTACCACTAACCAAGGGAAACTTGGCCGTCCTCCTATCCACCACCCGGAGACGCGCTTAGTTAGCACTCAACCGCTGAGGTGGGAATAACCAGTACGAGCCATATTTCTTAATTTCAGTTTATTAACAAACTATATATAAATAGCTTAATTTTTTAAGGTTATGTTAATTATGTCATAATTTTAAAAATGAGACTTTTGCATTTGACTAAATCTAAAATATCGAATTCTAACATTAAAAGACAATAAAGTAAAGCACCTCTAATTAATAATATGAATTTTTGTTACCTAACTGAATTTTGTTCTCGTAGTTGCATACTATAAAAAAGAAGATCTATTTTGTAAATAAATACCTACGGCACTGGCTCACACCTAGAGATTTTAACTTTTATTTTCACCAACCACTGTCATGACAATTTGGTCACGTGGGTTTCAGATATTGTTGAAACCCAGTATACAGATATAAGAATGTATTAATTAAGATTATGATTTTAGTTATGTACATTGTTTTGCTATTTTATTGAATTTATATGTAATTAGGTGTAAAGCCTGCTTGGAATTAAATAAATAATGTGACTGCATTGTATTATTTATTGATGTTAATTTATTTCAGTTTTATAGTTTATTAAAACTAACACACTGTTTTTAAAATAAATAGCCAAGTACAAATTTTGTATTTCAAATATTTACTTTAGAAACACACTTTGTGGATCGCTCTTTATTACAAATAATTGTGATTATAATAACAAACTACGTTTTTCTTAAAATATATTTATTTATAAAAACAATATATACTAAAGAATGGCCAGCATTCTCTAAAATAAATTAATAATAAATAACAATCAATTCATAAGATATACACTGTACATATCAGCTTAAACAGGCTGATACAAAAATCATAAAATAGGTTTGTATATAGGATAAAAAAATATATATAGGAATCAATAGTAGATCTATATTTTGAGCATCAATTTTAAGTACAAATAAAAAATAGGGCGAGAAAATGGTCGATAAGGAAAATATGTCACATTGAATATTTTATCTTAAAAAAATACCAGTCTTCTTAAATGCAAAATAAATAATTGAATATTTTGAATTTAAAACATACGTCTCAACGCCATTCTTATTATCACAATTGTCTCTTCGAGAATAAAATTAAAAACCTCGCAAAGTTTTCAACTCATGATGTTTATTTTAAGATTTAAATCTACTTTTAGTTAAGTACTAATGCAACAGAAAAAACAATATATTGAGACGGTAACAAAAAGTGCTAAAGCAATAATTTTTATCATATATTTTATAACTGTAATGTTATTGATAGCTATGAGAGGTACTAGCCTCATAACAGGTCCTACTTCGTTTATGACAATCCAATTTATCTTTCCTGCTAAATCTCTTGTCACAATTGTCACAAGCGAAAGGTTTTTCTCCACTGTGAAGCCGTTGGTGTCTGAGTAAATTGGACGTATGTCCAAATTTCCTATGGCAAATTTGACAGGAAAATGGCTTCTCCTTGGTATGTTTCCTGAGATGTTTGTTAAAGTCTCCTTTGTGGGTGAATGTTTTCTTGCAATATTCGCAGGTTAAAATTTTTTTAGAACTTGAATGACTAGAGGTTGATGGTTGAGGGCCAGTTTTTTCGTTAAATGTTTTCTGTTCAATACCTGCAAAAAATAATTTATATTTAACTTTTATTTACTATAAAAGTATTTTACAAAACTTAGAAATAGTTAAAAGTATAAGAATGTTTAATATGGCGAGCTATTATTTAGATAGGTACAATAACAAACACACAAAAATTAAAACCTCGGATCAGGACCTGCTCCAATGCCGGACAACCCGGATATTTGTCCGGGACGGCATTTTCACTGTCAGAACATGACATAATATTATAAATATTATTAATAATAAAAGCATGCCGTCTTTCATTTGTAAAAACATTTTATAACACAAGAAAGTTAAAATACTTGTTTATTGTCTTTAATTATAAAAGGGATGTCTTATTAGAGCATAAAATTATTTTTGCTAATTCCACGGTGGTGATAACAAGTCCAACTCTCAATTTATATATACTGTTTAGGTTCAATAATCTGTGTGATTTGTAATTTTTTAAGGTAAGTTAACCGTTAACTTGCGAATCTTTGAAACTAGGATATTTTGATCAGTAAAAGTCAAAAATTATTAAAAAAAAAAACAAACTTTCGTTTAAATTTGATAATCTTTTTCAAGCTGGGTATTTGAAGAAGCTTCTTCTCAGATGAAAATTAAATTTTAAAAACGATTTACGAACAAAACAGATAAATTAATTAAAAAGTTAAAAGACAAAAAGACTTGTTTTGGTAATTTTAAAAGGACTGAAATTTGTTTGTTTCGTTAAAAAATCGTCTTTGAAATTTAATTTTCATCTGCAAAGGAACTTTTTCAAATACCTTAAAAACGGTTATGAAATATACGGTATAGCATGATTTTTTTTTTAAATAATTCTTGCCTTTTACTGACTAATAGACCCTGATTCCTTTTTTTTATTATCAACTACTGGATTCGATCTCTTTTAGGTAAAGCTTCGAATATTTTTACCTAGTTTTATAAATAAAATTTTCTTAAAAATGGCAAAAGTTTGTTAGATATTTTATAAAATTAAAATAAAATATTTATTTAAACATTGAGCACTCTAGAATAAATCTATGCATGATCTGACTAAATTGTACAAGAAAAATTGCCTTATTTTATACCATTTTATATTTTGAAGCAAAATTATGTAAAATCCAAGTGCTTATAAATTTTCATATTTGAGAGGTATCAGGTGTAGTAGGTTTTCATAAATTTTCTTTGAAAGGTATCAGGTGTGATAGGTTCGTTACTTTTTTACTACTATTACCTAATTTATAAATATAAAAAACATATGAAAATGATTAATTATTCCCCTAGATCTTACATGAGCATAAAAAAGTGCAGTACTTGTCTAATTTAACTAAGTCTGTTGCTTTGTTTAATTTTAGATATGTTGTGTGTCTTCCAGAATATCCGAGGGACGCAAAATATAAAAATATAACAAAGAAGGGTGAAAAAGGAAATGCAAAGGCAAAGACAAGCTAGCACTTTACTAAATTATTTACAGAGTACGTCGGGCAGCATCAAAACAAATGACGATTCAAAATGTTCTACATCAAAGACAGCATTGAAAGACACTGACAACAGAGAATCACCTGAGAAAAATGAGGATCAACAAATGAACGATATACCTGAACTGATACTTACAATTGACAGCGGCAGCCTTTCTTTACCCAATGAGAGTGTTATTGATACCAACGTGGCCCCTGCAGAAAGCGTTCAACAACCTTTAAGTACAGATCCAGCACTCTGGCCAATAGCACTACCAGATGCCGAAAGAATCTTTTTGGTAAGGCAGGGTCCACCACTCGCATATCGGGGACAACACTAATCATTTGTAGTTCGCATGTGGTACGCGTTTTATTTGTACATCGGTCTCTTTTTGACAGAGTAGATGAGCTGTGTCTAGGCCGTTGGTATTTATACCGGTCGGCGTAGCCAGGTATACGAGTATATATTGAAATTTTATGGTGGCAGCGAAGCCGCCACCCTATGAGAAGTCGTTACTTCGTCTTCTTGTTGTCACGGTATTATTATTATTTGTTCATGTAACTTAAATTCAAAATTGCCGTAAGGTAGTTTTTAAAAAATAATTTATTTAAAATAAAAACTGTGTTACAAAATAAAGGTGTTTAATGAACAAAATCGGATTCTAGACTGAATGTAATTAAAATGAAATAAAACAATATGTTATAAAAGTGCAAATGTGAATAAACTATAAAATGTCTATTAAGCAAACTGACACTTGTATCTATGGGAAGCAAAGGTTAATGTTCTTGGCGGCTTCGTGACACTGTACACTATAACATGTATGTAAAATTTGCTTCTAAGATTTATAAAATACTACTGCTAGTCACAACGTAAATGAAAACAAACACCACCCACCACAGCAATTACAAATGATTAGTGTTGTCCCCAATACGCGAGTGGGTCCACCTAAACCACTGTACAATTATAGATTTCCATACGATGAGACTGCTAGAAAATTTAGCCCTAATTATTACAAAAAATTGCGTATATTGCTATAACTGCAAAATTTTTGGCTGTACTTAGTTTCGTTTTAAAGAAGGGGTTTAAAAGTTGGAAGCATCTAAAAGACAACGAAATTTCTAAAAATCATATTCAGTCCCAGAAATCTTTTCTAGAACTGAACCTAAAGTTAAAGTGTTGTGAAACTATAAATGCGGATTTATTAACGCTGAAATAAACCATTGGCAAGAAGTGGTTTTAAGAACTGTAGCAATCACTAAAATGCTTGGTAAAAGTATCTGGCTTTCCAAGGCACAAACGAGAAGCTGTTTGAGCATAATAACGGTAACTTCTTAAAAATATTTGAGCTGCTTTCTGAATTTGATCCTATCACGGAAGAACACGTACGTAGGGTGCTTGAAAAAAGAAGAAACGAAAGATCACTATCTTGGAAAAAATATTCAAAGCAAGATAATAGGCCTGTTACACTAAAGTGCGATATCTTATATAATTAATAAAATAAAAATATTCAGAAAATATATGTATTTTTTTAGCATCTACTTTTCGCTGGGCAATTGTTCTAAAACATGTCCAGGGTTTGACTTTAAAACCATTAAGTGATACTAGATGGGAGAGTAGGATAGAGGCTTTAAAGCCTTTAAGATTTTATATCGGAGGTGTAGGGGAGGGTGGCACACATTGAAACGGGGTACACAATGAAACATTGCAATTTGCCAATTTGAATTTGCCGCTACAACGCCACTAGCGCTGTCGTGGATGAGTCTTATGATGTTGCATCAGCCACCCGTTAGTTGCTTTTGATATTGGAAAGAGTGCACATTTCATGACCCAATTTGTGATTTTTGTGTCTTAAAGTAAAAAAAAGAAGCCAATATAAAAAGGTATGTTATTTACAATTAAGCAGTTTTAGTATCCGTTTATATTTGTTATGAATAATTAGGGTATGCATTTCTTAACCTATAAAATATTTTGTACAAAAATGTTCTTGTCATAGATTTATGTCCAATTAAAAAAAAAGTGCGTAGTAGTACACATTGAAACATGTTTCATTGTATACCACCTTGTGTCTTTCTGACCGTGGAATTTTTAGTTGTAGGCAACCATGGTAAGGAAGAAGAAGGATCGAACAAGAGCTAAATTAACAGGAGATCAAATGATCGCAGCAGTCCAAGAGGTCAAAATAAATGGGACTTCCTTACGCATTGCTGCAGATATGTTTGATGTAAATTTTGTCACATTAAGGTATTATGTGCTAAAGGAACAAAATGACCCTAATACTAAAATGGAGCCGAATTATGCTGTTAGATCAATATTTAGCACCGAACAGGAAATATCTTTATCTGAATATATAAAGACCTGTAGCAAAATGGCATTTGGGTTAAATACTCAAAAAGTTAGAGAGCACAAGTGCCGAAAGAGGATTACTAGCCACTACTTGTGCTATAATTACAGCAAACGGAACTTTTCTACCGCCGATAATTATTTTTCCCCGAAAGAAGTTTGTCCCTCATATGTTAAATGGCGCGCCCCCAGGCACATTAGAACTAGCAAATCCAAGTGGGTGGATGACCGCTGAACTGTTTGTTGAGGTGTTAAACCACTTTATTAAATATACTGGTGTGACAGAAGAAAGGCCATGCCTATTAATATATGATAACCACGAATCGCATATGTCCCTGGAGATAGCGGAAAAGGCAAAAAACAATGGAATCAATATCCTAACCCTCCCGCCACATATGAGTAATAAGCCTTTAGACAAAGCAGTGTTTTACTCTTTTAGGAACTTTTACAATGGTGCAATAGATTCGTGGCTCCTCACCCACCCCGCCGTACCTATGACGCTATATCACATAGCTGAATATGTTGGTATTTCCCACTTAAAATCAATGACGTCTGAAAACATATTAAACGGGTTCCGTTCAACGAGTATCTACCCATTCAATAAAAATATTTTTACGGAGGCTGACTTTCTTGTTTCATCGGTGACTGACAGGCCTGAAGACGCCCAAAAGGAGAACCTCCAACAAGGAATGGTTGTAGTCCAAGAAAATCTGAACTCGGTGACTGACAGACCTGAAGACGCCCAAAAGGAGAACCTCCAACAAGGAATGGTTGTAGTCCAAGAAAATCTGAACGATGAACAAGATGCCGGCGGCAGCGGCAACGACACCGCTGTTGCTTCATGTAGCACAACTGATCCTCAACAGTGTGCAGATGATAAGGAAAACTCTACTTTGGAAATAGCGTCGACTCCAGAAGATTAATTTATTTCACCATTTGAGATACAGGGCTATTCAAAGGCAGCTCCTCGAAAAAATTTAAATCGAACACGGAAATCGAATAAAAGCGTCATTTTAACCAGTACACCAGAAATGAAAGAACTTTCGTACAAAATAGAAAAGAAAAAACTCCTAAAACAAAAGCAGTTAAAAGGGTAAAACGAAATACAACTGCAGACAAAACGGATACAAAGAAAAAAACCAAAACATGTGAAGAAGATTCAGAGACGGACACAGAAAGTGTAGATTTGCATTTTGCGGATTCTTTAGATGATGAATTAACCTTAGCTGAATGTCAGTACCATATGATGCAGGAAGAGAAGGAATAATCAGAATTTTTAGCAATTGATGAAACTACTGAAATTTTGAGATTCTTTTGGCTTGATCAAATTTCAAAATAATATTCACTATGTTGCTAAAATTTTGGAAGCTGTAAACTCTAACGAATTTAAAATTTCGTATTTGAGGAAGAGTGCAAAAGTTTCAAATTCATTCTATTTTCCAGATGTTCCGGACATTCATATGGCGCTGAAATCAGATTTTACAATCCTGTTATCGAATCCGATAAGTACAAAGAACAGAAGGCTTTCATCATATTTTAAATTCGTTGAGTTGAGTTGATTTTGGCAACATGATTGTACGCTAATCTTTGGCTATTACTTTTTATTAAAAATAAAGATTTTAGTTTTTTACCGATAGGTTGAAAAGAAAAAATGTTTTTATTCCTTTTTTGAGTTGATTTAGTTTATTTTAGTTTTTTTACCAACATTTTTTGAAAATAAAAAATGTTTTCGTTCTTTCACAACTGATTTTTTTTTAAATAATAAATGTTTTTATACGTGTACCATTTTGTTTCATTGTGTACCACCCCATGTTTCAAACTGTACCACCAGTGGTACACATTGATACAAAAACATCTATCTAGATTTTATTTTTTTTTTTACCTAAATAGTATGGTTTTCTAAAAAACTAACTACGATTATTTATAGCTAAATATCCAATAACTATGCAATAAAGAAATTAAATTCTTTAAATAATAAAGTCGGAAGTTATACGAAATATTCGAAAAATCGTTTCATTGTGTACCACTCTCCCCTATACGACGTCTTGCTAAGCATCTATGAGAATGAAGAAATTGATCATTTAAGGGATGAAGCGGGTTTATTAAGTTGTATTAAACAAATTTTTGTGTCTAATAGTTTTTTTTGATATAAAATTTTAAACTGTAATAATTCAATAAGCAAATTGTTGCAGACAAAATATTATGATCTAGTATCTGCACTTGATCGTTTGCAAAATGTTTTATCAGTATCTTTGATAGGATAAATCTTTTAAAAAAACTATGATGCGAGAGAACTGGCTGACAAAATTGACGTTGAAGCCAATTTCGAATCAACAATACCACGACACCGCATAAGAAGATAAAAAAAATGAATTTCTCATACGAAGCACGAAATGAACCGATCGATAATCCTAAAGAAAAGGTATATTTTTTTATTTTACAATTGACTAGGCACTAAATGCAATAGATACTAGATTGAAACAACTTAGTCGCCATAGTAATTATTTTTAAATAATATATATGAATTACAGTTCATCAAATTTCTAGAGGCTTTCGACGGCTAGACAGAGAAAACACTACTGACAGGCATCCCGACGGATTTACGCAATGAAAGTACACTCTGCGCATCAAGTATTTCACTATTTCATTCAGACGTAAATGTCAGATGTAAATTTCGCTAAAACATTTCTTTTATTTTCGTTTGTTTTTTGCTCATTACAGTTTAATAGAACCTAAGTATGAAGTTTAATAGCAAATTAAGAGGCCGCGTGATTAACAGTCAATCTCGCGAAATAATAGCCAATGTTATAGAGTTTATGAGAAGAGAAGGAAACTTTAATTCACCTTCAATACCATTTAAAAATGTAAATGATCGTGTTGCTGCAGCCACAGGAGTATCTAAAAACACTGTCGTCCGCATTTCTGGAGAGAAAAAAGAATCGATAACCGTGAGATATCGGAATTTTCATCACCAAGAAAAACCATTAAAAAGCCAAAAACAGTTAATGATATAGATGAAGCTGCACAAGATTCAAATTTTATTTTTTTATTATTAGATAGCTATTTTTGTTTCTGAGTTGTGTTCATTTACAGGCTCAATTTTTTTCCGTTTCTCCTTTTTGATTTTATATGGGGTTTCGAGTTGTTTTTGACTTATTTCGACGTAAATCACAACAACACACTTTTTTAATAAAGCAAACAAGTGTTAAGGGGTATATGTACGTGTAAACTACAATTACAAAAAATTGATATGAAACCCATGAAACCACCAACAAAAATGTAAAGCCATCTTCCGTACTAGAACATGGTGTCATTCGTCGAGATAATTTATCGTTTTGTTTAATAGATCAAGAAATGTAAATATTCCCCTGTTATTTTTTATACAATTATAAGAGAAATAAATTTCGAAAATTTTAGTAATGTTTCAGAAACAACCGTTATTAATAATAGGTACCATTTTCCTTGATAAGGTAAAAATAAAATATAAACTATTTCCACGATTTACAAAGGCCTACAAAAAAATTATAGGTATTTTCCGCTATCCTATAAAATTTATATTTTCTGACTCAATTTCAAAAGGTTGAAGGAATTCCAAAACACCTTGTATGGCATAATAATTATTTTCAATTCTACATACTATCTTTAGCTGCTTTTAAAAACGTTCTAAGAAAGTCCAATCAGACCAATTTAATCCCTAAACTATTCCACACTTTTAAAATTTAATTACCTAAAAATATTACAAACTATTTAAAATAACTTGTTTAGCAGACTGTACAATAGATATCTTAGTCACACGTAGCGCGTTCTCTGTCTGGGCGTCGAACACCTCTAGAAATTTGATGAACTGTAAATGGCATGTCTAAAGAAAATCTTTTAAAATATTGCAACGATCTAGAAAGAATTTTAACTCGGTGATTCTGTTGATATTAATGGGGTAGAATTAGCAGAAGAAATTTGTGCAGTATCTGGGCTTATGGGTAAAAAAGAAAGCCCAGGTACTGTTCTAAAATTATTAACAATGTTAAATTGTGCCCCAAACCTAAGTCTTTGCTTAAGAGTATTGCTGTATATACCAGTAATTGTTGCAAGTGGAGAAAGAAGTTTTTCCAAACTAAAATTGATTAAGAACTTTTATGTTCAACTACAACGCAAAATCGTCTTAATGGGTTGGCCATTTTAGCGATTGAGCATGAAATTGCCCTTTTTAAATGTTTATTATATATTACAATATTTTTTTTAAATAAATGATTTTAACATAATTTGTATTAAACAAATTAATGTGAATGGCGAATTCTTACCTTGTAACAGAACCGGAAGATCGCCATATTTATTTTGACAGCTATCACATTGACAATTATAATCGTCGGTGCAAGATTGTTCCGGTTGTGTAACTTCTAAATTACTCTGATTTTGGACTGGCAACAGGTATTCACCCGACTGAGCATCGTCCGTTGGTTGTTTTAAGTTAAAGTATTGGTTTGAAAATGTTTCTTCATCATATCCAGGTGGATAGTTTGGATAATGCATTTTTGAACTAGTTATTCGATCCACTTCAATCTTCAGTTTCACTTTGAAAAGTATGCTTCGTTTAAAAAATTTGAGTTTCTTGTAACATACGCGGCAGGTCCTTAATTGTGTCTGAGAAAACTGAAAAAAAAAAAAACATATGTATTAGAATATAAATTAGTACTTAGTCTAAATAATACCCATATTCCTAATAATACATATAATGGTAAAATTGTTGAAAGTCATGATATAGTCCAGGGCATTTAGCAAAAATAGCGGAAATTTTGACATACCACAGATATCGAGATGCGGTTTTCTGCATTGTGTTGGGGAAGGTCCCAGAAAAGACTGGTGAAAATGTGGGTATGCAGTTTTTTGAAAAACGCCTTCTGGGCCGGAAAATGCATTTTCCAATTGCATCATTATTTGTGCCGTTATTTGAGCGATTGTAAACGCGGAAAAATCGCTCGGAAATTGATACTCGGGGGGTTTTCGGAGCTGCCAAACTCAATTCTGGCATTAGAATTACCCGCGAATGCACGGGGGCGGATCTGTGGATGTGCGCGGGGGGTGAATTGGGGGAAAAATTGCAGCGTGCATGAGAATCGCTCCAAACTCGTTACTGGGGGGTTTTTGGGGATGCTGAATTCAATTCTGGCATTGGAATTACCCGGGGGCGCTTAGGGGCGCCTCTGCAGGGGTGTCCGGGGGTTCATTCTGGGGGGAAATCGCATAGTCCATGTAAATGGGTCCAAAATCGTTACTCGGGGGTTTTAGGGGATGCTAAATTGAATTCTGGCATTGGAATTACCCGAGGGTGCTCAGGGGCGCCTCTGCAGGGGTGTCCGGGGGTTCATTCTGGGGGGGAAATCGCATAGTCCATGTAAATGGGTCCAAACTCGTGACTCGGGGGTTTTCGGGGATTCTGAATTCAATTCTGGCACTGGAATTACTCGGGAGCGCTCAGGAACGCCTCTGCAGAGGGTTCGGGGGTTCATTCTGGGGGGGGGGGGGAATTGCATAGTCCATGTAAATGGCTCCGAAATCGTTTTTCGCCGAGTAACGATTTTGGAGCCATTTACATGGACTATGCGATTTCCCCCCAGAATGAACCCCTGGACACCCCTGCAGAGGCGCCCCTGAGCGCCCCCGGGTAATTCCAATGCCAGAATTGAATTCAGCATCCCCGAAAACCCCCGAGTAACGATTTTGGAGCCATTTACATGGACTATGCGATTTCCCCCAGAATGAACCCCTGGACACCCCTGCGTAGGCGCCCCTGAGCGCCCCCGGGTAATTTCAATGCCAGAATTGAATTCAGCATCCCCGAAAACCCCCGAGTAACGATTTTGGAGCCATTTACATGGACTATGCGATTTCCCCCCCGGAATGAACCCCCGGACACCCCTGCAGAGGCGCCCCTAAGCGCCCCCGGGTAATTCGAATACCAGAATTGAATTCAGCATCCCCGAAAACCCCCGAGTAACGATTTTGGAGCCATTTACATGGACTATGCGATTTCCCCCCCCGGAATGAACCCCCGGACACCCCTGCAGAGGCGCCCCTGAGCGCCCCGGGTAATTCCAATGCCAGAATTGAATTCAGCATCCCTAAAAACCCCCCGAGTACCGAGTTTGGAGCGATTCTCATGCACGCTGCCATTCCTCCCCCAATTCACCCCCCGCGCACCCCCACAGATCCGCCCCCGTGCATTTGCGGGTAATTCTAATGCCAGAATCGAGTTCGGCAGCCCCGAAAACCCCCCGAGTAACAATTTCCGAGCGATTTTTCCGCGTTTACAATCGCTCCCATAACGGCACAAATAATGATGCAATTGGAAAATGCATTTTCCGGCCCAGAAGGCGTTTTTCAAAAAACTGCATACCCACATTTTCACCAGTCTTTTCTGGGACCTTCCCCAATACAATGCAGAAAACCGCATCTCGATATCTGTGGTATGTCAAAATTTCCGCTATTCGGGTGATTTAGTGCTAAATGCCCTGGACTAATACTATAAAAAGAAGGTAAATATGATATTATTGATATTACAGATTGAAACTACTTCACGCAATAAAAAAGTAAGTTGACAGCTACTAATCAATTTCGTCATGTAGAATGAGGGTATTGTTGAAGTATAATGTCGTGAAACATTTAATAGAAACTAAACTACAAATAAGTAAATAAATAGTGGGTGGGTATTTAACGATAATGCAAGTATTTTGACATATTCTGGGTAAATTAATGAATTGAATTTCGAAAAATAATGGAAAGAGAATAATTTTGGTTACTCAAATTTGAATATGATTACATCCAATGTTCATAAAGTGTTAAAACTGCATTATTAGTATTTTTATTGACTATAATTTCTAAGTTAATAATAATAATAACACCACATTTCAAGAAAATTCACTTAATCTAATAAGGATGTATTTAAATCAGTTCAAACATTGATCTAATTATACATTAATGTGATACCGTTATCATATAATTATACTTTCATACCACAAATATGATATTCCAAAAATTACACTCGTTTAAACGGCTGAAAGTTGTTAATTTATTGTTTGTTTAGGTAGAATTTACCAGAAAAAAATCTGTCACGTCTGGTTTAAGAAATATTTATTTACTTAACTAGATTACATAATTTTGGTATTAATACTAAAAAAAAAATAAAAATGATTAATTTTGCCATTTTTTATATTTATTTGAGTCAGTTTCTCTTATAATGGACCAACAGTAATCCCCTAACATGTTTTCATCTCAAAATCCTTGATATCGTCTTTGAAAACCCTTTAAATCTTGGTGGAAACGTTCCCCTTATACTCCAGTCATACTTCCTAAGTTTTCAGAGAAAAAACTCACATGTGAGTGCAAAAAATGAATCTCTAATGACATGTTTACTACCCCCATCTGTTGAGAATTTTCCAATGAATCGGTAATAATTTTTTTGTAATTTTCACTTTTTTATTTCCCAAAAATTCTTCCACAGCCATTTAGAATGACTTCCAAGCAGATTTTTCATTCAGAAATAAAAGGTTTTCAAACTGAGAATTTTTCATAATTTTACAGATCTGTGGGCCAACAAATAAACCCTCTTTCAGTTTTGCTCCTGTAATTATTGGAAAGATATTTTGTAAATACCGGAAAGCATCACTGTTTTTGTCTAGCGCCTTAAAAAATTTTTTCATGAGTCCCAATTTGGTGTGTAAAGGGGGTAGAGTGATGTAATTTGGATCCACCAACAGCTCGTGTTTAATGTTCATTTTGCCCGGAATATACTCATTCCGAGTAGGCCATTCTTTTCTTACATAATGATGTTGTTTTGCTCTACTGTCCCACAAACAAAGGAAACAATAGTATTTTGTGTAACCATCCTGCAATCCCAATATCAAACCGATGATTTTGAGGTCGCCACACACTTTCCATTGGTATTATTTATATTAAATTAATTAAAGTACACATTGTTCCATAGCTCTCTTTACAATTTACTGCGTGTCCATTTGTATAGACGGTTTCTTATTTCCGTTGGGTAATAGAACAGCTTTTAAACTATATTTCGAAGAGTCTATGAATAAGAACTACTCTGTTTTATCATAGTTTTGATTCATTGCTTCAAAAAACACCGGGATATCAGTACAATAACAATATTCACCATCCATTTTGAAAAAGTTTGAATAAACTTTGCTCTGTTTCTAAAAAACGTACCTTTTGTGTCTGGTGTTAATAAATTCCATTGTTGTAAGCGGGTACAAAGAAGATCTGCTTTAGATCTTGGTACTTGTAAACCTCATATAAGATCATTTAATTAGGCTTGGTTAATTAAATGTGGAGTGTTTCCTTGAAGACAGAACTCATCAGAATTACTAAAAATCGAGTTGAATTCAACATCACTTTCATTGTTACCTAGTATATTTGCACTCGAATTACCGGGACAAACTGGATGTGGTAAATCTTTCGAATGTAAAATAGGCTTATTAACAGACGGAAGTTCGGCACATATAATACTAGCCTTATTTTTTTATTATATCCCAATATCTTCGTAACACAAAATTAACAATCATTTTCATGATTACTAAGTCCTCTTCATAGCATTGGTGAACCAAATGGAAGGTGCACGTTTTCTCCTGATGACCATTGGAATAAGGCACATAGGCATTCATTTTTTATCCTGGTTTCCAACAGGAAATCCAAAATAATGAAGATATGCATTTTTTAATGAATCCACAAGGGGTCCACAAACAGAACAAAATCAATCAATATGCTTCACTTTTGTAATTAATGAGACCAGTAGGTGACACTCCAGTCAATATATTAATAGTATGCCTCTTTTTGTAGTCAGAATAATTGTTTAGTCTACAACAAAGACATTTGGCTTGCTGTATTGGGATTTCGGTACAATCAAGTAGAAGTACTCTTACTTACATAGAGGCACATTATTTAATATTTCTTGTTTTGAAGGCCGAATTATACCATACTAAGAACTTCTACCAGTTTTATTAAAAACTGTTAAAAAATTTAACGATAAAAAGTTTCATTCACTCCAAATAAAATGAATAAGACATTATATCTTGCATATCAGTTTTCAACTTCATAAAAGTAAATATAACTTGATCCTTTACAGACATAATTGATCTCCTTTTTCCTATTCTTTAGAAATAACTCTGCTACTAATTCCACAATGGTGGCTAATAACTGGAAGGATTGCAATCCTATTAAAGTAGATAGTTCTTTAGCACTAACAATTCTGTTTGAAAACGGATCAACTAAATCACCACTCTTCACTTGTGTTGAACAATCGATCCCAATTTTCTGCTTCTAAACAAAGTTTTGTAAATCAAGCAAAGCTATTCAGCAGCACACAAATCTTCATTATCTGCTTCAGTAGTAGATATATGTTCATTAACTGCAAAAACACATTAAACATAATAATAATAATAATAATAATAATTAACCAAACATTTTAAATTATGCATACGTACATCCATTGCCTGAAGAAGATAACTCAACACTTAACATTCTACTAGTACTGGCAACATATCATTATTAAAGACAGTAGCCATAATTCTTGTTTTAGCTGGATTACTTTTCTTTTTATTAATAGTCGCTTTCTTTTTACCACTAATCTGAGCTAACTTACATCGACTAAGCTTAGTTGTACGTTCTTTTTGTGATTGTAAGTCAGAATCTTTATTTCCCTCTTACCGATGCTAAGGTACACGGATCTTGACGTCAATTAAGATTGCACTTTGTACCTAGTCCATTTTACTATGATGTTGATCAGATTTCCACTGGTGGAATTTTATTATTATTCATCAAATCATTCACATTCACCTCCAAAATAATCCTTAATTGTCTAAAGGGACAAACTTTAGAATGTGAAAAAGCTACTAACTTTAAGTCTTTAAAAAGTTCATTCAATTTTTGCATAATATTTGCTTTTATAATGCGAAATAAATTTTAAAAGAATAATCAAGTGTCCGAATAGTGCCACTATATAGTAGTCATGGTCTAAAGTTAGTTATATACACATGAGTGTAAAATTGTTTATATCTATGTTCAAAATTGGTTAGATCTCTTAAAATGTTTTGAAAATTGGGAAACTAGACGTTACGACTCAAAATCCTTTTTTAAAATACCTAACGCAAGCTCCTGTCTTGAAATAAACATAGATATATATATATATTTTTTTTTTAATTCAATTCCTACTTTGATGAAATATGTGTTTTAAACTCATTTGGGCCAGACCGATTCTGCCTGGTGAGCACTCGACAAGCCAAGCAATATGACCCGCTTTTCGTCGTCTTGTTTATATATGGATGAGCAGTCTATTAATCTATATATGTCATTGGATTAAACACTACAAGCAGCGTTTATCAACACATGTTCGTGATTACAAAGAATTATACCGGTTTGAAGAGGGAAATGTGCAATGGGTTGCTAACAGATTTTTGGGAATAAATGCTGAAACTCGAGGAGGTGCGTTATCATCCGTCCTTAAAATACAGATATGTTTACGCTATCTCAGTGACCCTGGATATCAGAAAGGCATTGGTCAAGAGCTGGGTGTGAGTCAAGCTACAGTATCTCGTACAGTAACTACCGTAATTGACAGCATAGTGGCGCAATCAAATGACTGGATAAAGTTTCCGACTACCAACAATGAATTTATGATAGCGAAACAGTTATGGCAAAACAAGTATAGGTTTCCCACAGCAATTGGCGCAGTTGACTGTACCCACGTAGGAATTCTAAAACCAAATCGCCATGGTGATGAGTATGTCAACCGAAAAGGTCATCCAACACTGAATGTGCAAGCCACTTGTGATGCAAGAGAAATGTTCACTAGTATAGACGTTAGTTGGCCTGGATCGGTCCACGATTCAAGAATATGGAGAATTTCACAAATAAGGGTTCATTTACAAAATAAAACCAACATCGTGCTACTTGCTGATGATGGATATGGTATGGAGCCGTGGCTCATGGCTCCATTCAGAAATCCCGCTCCAGGTGCTGAACTAAATTATAATAAACTTTTGAAAAAAGAGAGAGTGATAATTGAACGTTGTTTTGGTCAACTGAAACGTCGATTTCCTATTTTGCTACATGTTTGCCGAGTGAAATCGGAGAATGTGCCAAAAATAATTGTTGCCTGTATTGTGCTTCATAATGTGGCAAAAACTTTGAAAGACATCGATTTTGAAGCACCTGAAGAAGGAGTGCCAGAAGAAGATGACAATGATATTAATGGCGACGTTGAGCTACCTGTTCGCCAACGGGGATAAGAAGTGAGAAGAAATTTGAGCATTGTAATAAACAACTTTGATAATTAAATTTAGGTACTGTATAAAATAAAAGTTCAAATTTAATTTAGTTTTATTATTTACTGATACCTATTGCATACTGTACATATACTCGAGTACATTCTCAGCATCTGCATAGCACGTATAAAAAACGTTACGTAGCATATTCTTGGTATATTCTGAGAATGTTCCAAATGCAAATAAAGTATATTCTCAGCATATGCACATTCTTAAAAAGCATATACTGAGAATATGCTAAGAATGTATAATTGGTATCTGGGTACTCGTTGTATGTGGTATGGGTAAAGCAGAGAAACTTGCAAAACTCTCCAAACAGTATTTGCACTTACTTTAAGCTGTGGTGCAATCTTCCTGGTACTAGTTGAAGGATTTTCTTATTTCTCCTGTAGTATAGCTTCTTCTAGCTCAGACGTTGTTACTGTTCGTGGTCTACCAGAAACTACCCGATTATGCTTAAAACTACCGGTTTCATTCAATCTGGCATGTATCTTTCTAAATGTTTTAGCACATGGCGTTACCCTATTCGGATAACGTTGCTGATAAATTCTTCTAATTTCCGCTGAATTCCCATTTGCTAAGGACCGATTCCACCGTTGTGTTAAACGAAGTTTAAAATGACATTGTTAATGTAAAAATGTCATTTTAATCTCCGTTTAACACAACGGTGGAATCGGCCCTAAGCCATAAAAGAAGTGCATTTGAGCTTTTTCAGCGTTAGTAAAGTTATTCATTTTGGCGACTAGTAAAATGTCAAACAAGTACTTGGGAAAAATTGAAGATAATTTTTTTGTTGTACATTTGTTCAAAGAGATTAAAAATAATAAAAAAGAATGAAACAATTTACTGTCTTTGTTGCTTTTTCTTCCAAATCGATCATTAAAAATAGAACAGTGGCGTAACACGTTTTTCCTTCCATATTTTTCAGCGATTAGTTTGATTCAAATATCTTGTGGTTTTGGAAATATTTAAATAATTGTATGTTTTTATGAAATTTTCACACCCTGTATTTCCGTAACGAAACATTTTTGAGACATAGTGTACATAAAAATACCTTTATTTTAGCTCCAGAATACGCTCCTGAAGTTATATACTGTACTTATCGAACACCCTGTATATGGTTTTTGATCATTTCAATTTTTGATTATATTTTTTTCAAAAAATATTGGTTTTCTATATTTTTTGCGAAAGTTTACTATAGAAACTAGTTATTTTTGCAAAACACGCACCTGAACCCAGCGAACAATTCACTCATGTTCCAAAAAAATGGTTATATTTTCACAAAAACAGCACTTTTTGTAAAGAATTATTGTCTCTACCACATTCAAAATGATTCTATGTTTTCTAAACTGCTTACTTTTTGTGACACTAAAGTGTTATGAACCCCATTATATTAATTTTCTGCTTCATCGCACACTATTTTTTTTATCTAAAAACCAAAACAAATAGGTATTTACCAGAAAACATTTTAAACATTCATTATTTGTTAATGTTAATCCTAGTTAAAAAATCTGATGTGTCCAACACATGACTTTCCTATCTAGTTATTATAGGCATTTTCCGGTTATTTTGTACAACCTATTGCAGCATCTCTATAAATGTTTAGAGGATAAACTAAATATATACATTTTACACATACATCTACCTCGAAACATTTTTTTATAGATATTCATTGAAAACGAAAATACAGAAAAACTTAAATTTAGCACTTTTCCATTACGGTCCATTTTAGAAAAATCATGTATAAACAAAAATTATAGAAATCGATATCGCAAACAACTTTTAGTTCAACAATTTTCATAAAAATCAGAATTTTGCACATTTTGTCAAATTTCTCGAATACGGACCATTTCAGGAAATTTTGACATAAAGCAAAAATTATAGATAAAAATATTAGAAGTAACAATTTTCTTCTCCAAACATAAATAACAGATATATTCCATAAAATATAAAAACGGCCTCCCATAAAGTACCCCCCCAGATGTTCCGACTTTGTCCAAAATCTAATCATTTCACGTCAGGCCGAAATGAACCTTAAGTTTAAAATTTAATGTTTTTTCCTTTATCCGTTTTTGAGTTTTCTTCAAATTTCGAAATTTACACATTTTCTCAAATATCTCGAATACGGTCCATTTTAGAGAAATTATGTATAGAACAAAAATTATAGAGAATTATATTACAAACAACTTTTATTTGAACAATTTTTATAAAAAAATATTTTTTTTACATTTTGTCAAATTTCTCGAATACGGACCATTTTAGGAAAATTTTGCATTAAACAAAAATTATAGATAATTATATTAGAAGTAACTTTTATTTGAAGAATTTTCTTCTCCAAACGTAAATAACAGATATATTCCATAAAATATAAAAATGACCACCCATAAAGTACCCCCCCAGATGTTCCGACTCTGCCCAAAATCTAATCAGCTCATTGGACGCTGAAACAAAGCTTAAGTTTAAAATTTGGTGTTTTTCTGTGTATCGGTTCATGAGTTATGCGTTATACAGACACACACACACACACACAGACACACACACACACACACACACACACACACACACACACACACACACACACAGACACACACACAGACACACACACAGACATCATCGCGAAAATAGTCAAAACGGATTCAGGGGACCTCAAAACGTAAAAATCCGTCGAAAACTCGAGGTCGAAAAAAATCATGATTCCTATACTTTCCTTATATCTGTATACAGATAGGAAAGTAAAAATAATGAAAAAGTAAAAAAACTTCACTATTAACGCGCACTATAAAACAAAAAACCGCGAAATTAAAATATAAGTACACTTATTACTTACGTTTTTCTTGTCGTTCTTGATCAACTTGAGTGCTAGGTATCTTTCATAACTAACTAAAGTCACCAAACTTACTGACTCACATTTGAGACAGACATCACATAGATATATCATGGTGATCGCTAAATTCCTACTAATTTCAACGAAATGCTGCGAAATGATTAAATGAACTTTCCAAATCAAGTTGCCCGGGCTTAGTCCAGCGCATGGACCTCTGTAAATTACACGAAGTGGCGTCACTGTGGGGAAACCCTATTCGAATCTTTACGGAGCGAGGTCGAGAGGGAAGGGATCGGGATCCCCGGTACTCCTTCCACTTATTGTGACGATCAAATCATGGAGCAATGTTGCCGGATTAGTGGGAATTTGGTAGATTCAAATATTTGTTGTTATGAAACGGATAATATAGATAAAAAACTTTTGTAGTTTTTATTTACCAATAATTTTGATTGTGAAAGAAAACATTTCACTTGGTTGATTTATTAAATAAAGAATACAACATTCTATAATTATATAGGCATGGAATCACGTTTACGATACGGAATTCTCGGATGGGGTGGAGTCTCTGTCACCTACTTACAACCATTAAATATTATTCCAAAAAAAAATATTAAAAATAATACATAACAAAAAAGTATCACACCCATCAGACGAATTATGTATAGAATCTGCAGTCCTAGATATAAGACAACTATAGACCTTTTCATCATGTGATGAGCGCAAGCGCAGCCACCATGTTGAAATAGCGGTAATTCAAAAGTTTCGTACTGTTTTGATCGACAATGGCTGGGAAAGCAATGTTATCTCTACAGAAAAATTAATCATTAGAAAAAATCGTTGATAGTGAATAACTTTTTTATAACTATGTGGAAGCGCATAGTTGTGAGCAGTTGAAAAGGAGGTTGAAGTGTCTTGGATGTTTGTTACAAAGGAACAAAGTGGACTAATTGAGAGGTTAGGTGTATCAATACTTTTTAACTCTGTAAAAAATTAATGAAAACAAATAATAATTATAACTTTATTCTAATTAATTATGCCAACCAACTATTACTACTTGTAAAAACACTTTAATTAGCATGAAAGTTAATCACGAGTATAATTAATAAAATAAATTATTTATTATTTTGAGGATCAATATGACATTTTTAATCATTATTTAATGTGTATACCGAAGTAGTATTTAATATTAAAAAAATATTGTTTAATACCACATGAGAATTTTCTTCTGTTGGGCCACTTTCTCCATGAAAATGCAGTGAAATATAAGTATCTTTAGTAACATCATTAATCCATCGAAAACCGTCGTCACTTCGACCATATTTTTTCACACTTAATGCACATTTCGAATATCTTTTAATATGGATTTTGCCTGATAATTGTTTACGATATTGCAGTTAAGGCTTTGGAAAATTTATAAAATAATATCTAATGCCTTTGAATGATTTATACCGTGTGTCACTTTTACATAACAACACTGTTTCGTTATACCGTTCCGCACAGATAACATAATTATAATTGATTGTGAAAATGTATTTTTCAATTAAGATACTAAACTTATTATTACTTTACGTTTTTCTTCCTTTTTTTAAATGAATATAGACTTAAATTAATATTTATCAATTATAATTTTTTTCACGTAAGCATTTTAACATACTTGTTTACAAAAACAGTACGAAAAAGATGGCTGAAACTGACGCATGCGCACAAAAAAAAAATTGTGATGAACAGGTCTATTTACACTTGCTATGATGGTAAATTTACATAAAAATAAGCAGTTACTAATACCTATTCAACATTCATACCAGACAAGAAATCGATCACAACTATTTATTGCAACAAATATTGCAAAAAAAAACCGTAGGCCAACGAAACTTCCAATATCTACAATTAAAAATTTATAATACACTTCCTGATATATACAAAATATACTTAAATACCATCAATTCTCATGCAATGATAAAATCCTTGCTTAAAACATATTTAATATTAAATAATAGGCACATGCTTAAACAACTGTTTGATTGATTCAAGGAAAACAATATATAATTCACACCCTTATCACGCATATCAGTATTTTTGCTAACTATATTTTTTTTACCAATTTAAATTTTTATTATTTAGTTATATAAGTTATAAATACCTTATTATTATTATTATTATTTTATTATTTTAGTTTATGTATACCTTAATTATAATTCTTTTATCTACTGCGTTTTAGCAATTTCAATTTTTAATAAAAATTGGCATTTCCCATGCTCGACTAAACAGTTTTAATGGAGTCAATGATTTATTTACATTGAAGTTACAATACATATGTTTGTGTATTATTGTAAAACTTTTATATTATTATTATGTGTGAATAAATATTATTATTATTATTATTAATCTGATAACACAGTTATTTTTATAAAAATACTGATATTAATTAAACATTTTTTTCTTTTCATTATTGCAAATGATATTTATTAACTTATACTATAATTAAATTGTAGTTTAGACCTATGAATAGTGTTCTTAATAAATGTTTTTTTACAATTCATTAGTACAACTTGTTGTAAGGCAATTATAATGGTGTGTGTATCCAGTAGTAGGCCCAGCTAACACAAAAACATCCCACCTACGTTAATAAGCTTCAATTTTAGGATCTTTAAGCTCGCATGCAATGTACTTTTAATATAATCCTAATATCCCTGCAACCGCTGAATGTCCGCAACGGCAAGACTTTTAAAGCACATCTCACAGAGGTTACCAAGTAAAGTTCGAAAAACATCACACTAGCACTTTTACGGTACTGATACCGAAAGTTGCTCTGAAACGTTCTATAGATGTGAATTAGTTCTACAGCATTATACACTGTGTCCACGGATGGACTTGTGAAAATATTTTAAAATAAAAAAAGTAATTCTTTATAATTTCGTTTGCTTGTTAAATACATACGATTCACATTGAGAAATTATAAAAAATAACTTTTTTTTTTAATTTAAAATCAATATTTTTACAAGTATTTAAGTCCCTCCGTGTAATGTAATACAAAGAGGCTCAAATTGAGGTTTTAGTAAAATCTCAATCAAGACATGAAAATTAAAAAAAAAAAATATTTATATAAATTTATTCTTAAAATGTTCTTGAATAAGTTCCAATATCATAAAAGTAGATAGTAGAACCTATCTATAAAACACTGAACGATTGTGAACGATTGGACAAAAATAGCTAAATTGTATACTCGTATTAAGGTACCGATATTGCAAAGGTTCACTAGAAGCTTAAATGGTGAATGATTGTAAAAAAGTATATTTATATAAGGTATGTTTTAAAGGTTCACAAGATTTTTTACCAAGATGGCAATTGTACAATGCTAAAGCTAGATCGGTGAATAATAATAGACGACTGCAACAATGACTAGGTACATATTATACTGATTTTTTACCTATATTTTTATTTTGTTAGTTTATTATTTATGCGAAGGTGATAAATATTCTTTTATTGTAATCATATGTGGCTTGGAAATATTTTTATTTGTGCTATAATGTAACATAAATATATGACAATTTATTAGAAGATAATAAATTATATTTTTATATGAAAGCATTTTACTTTTCTACAACCTATCTTAATTTGCTGGAAATATTCACCTATTGGTTGCTACAAGAACATTTAGAAATATGTATTTACTAAACCCAGGACATGTTTTATTATGTGGTTTAAAGGACATTACAGGTACCAAACGTTTATTATATTGATGAACTTATTTAAAAATCTTACTATCCTTCTTCTTATATTATATAGTGAACTAGCTATTGCCCGCGGCTTTGCTCGCGACTTTGCTCGCATATAGTCGTGTTATTAATATAAAAAATACATGACTTCATTTTTTATTAATTTTTATTAGTTTTATTGATTTTCATTCATTTTTTTATATTTATTTAAATTTATTCTTTTTTTTTTTAATTTTTATTCATTTGTATTCATTTTTATTCATTTTTATTCATGTTTATTTATTTTTATTCATTTTTATTCATTTTTATGCAATTTTATGCATTTTTATTCATTTTTATTCATTTTTATTCATTTTTATTCATTTTTATTCATTTTTATTCATTTTTATTCATTTTTATTTATTTTTATTTATTTTTATTCATTTTTATTCATTTTTATTCATTTTTATTCATTTTTATTCATTTTTATTCATTTTTATTCATTTTTATTCATTTTTATTCATTTTTATTCATTTTTATTCATTTTTATTCATTTTTATTCATTTTTATTCATTTTTATTCATTTTTATTCATTTTTATTCATTTTTATTCATTTTTATTCATTTTTATTCATTTTTATTCATTTTTATTCATTTTTATTCATTTTTATTCATTTTTATTCATTTTTATTCATTTTTATTCATTTTTATTCATTTTTATTCATTTTTATTCATTTTTATTCATTTTTATTCATTTTTATTCATTTTTATTCATTTTTATTCATTTTTATTCATTTTTATTCATTTTTATTCATTTTTATTCATTTTTATTAATTTTTATTAATTTTTATTAATTTTTATTAATTTTTATTAATTTTTATTAATTTTTATTAACTTTTATTATTTTTATTAATTGTTATTAATTTTTATTAATTTTTATTAATTTTTATTAATTTTTATTAATTTTTATTAATTTTTATTAATTTTTATTAATTTTTATTAATTTTTATTAATTTTTATTAATTTTTATTAATTTTTATTAATTTTTATTAATTTTTATTAACTTTTATTATTTTTATTAATTGTTATTAATTTTTATTAATTTTTATTAATTTTTATTAATTTTTATTACTTTTTATTAATTTTTAATTATTTTTAGTAATTTTCACCCCCGTTTTCCCCTCTTAAAATGTGAAAATACAAAAACCATGAAACACTTCATTATTTATGATGAGAACCTACAATTCCAATTTTCAAGTTCCTACCTTTAAAAAAAATCGATATTTCCAAATAAACTTTCACCCCCACCCTCCGTTCCCCCCTTAAAATGTGAAAATTCAAAAACCCTAAAACACGTCATTATTAATTTGTACTCTTAGATGCAATTCCAATTTTAATGTTTCTAACTTCAAAGAAAACAAAAAAAGTTATACTCCCATACAAACTTTTACCCCCGTTTGCCCCCCTAAAAATGTAAAAATATAAAAACCCTGAAACACGTCATTAATAATTTGTAGTCAGTAGCTGCAATTCCAATTTTCATGTTTCTAACTTCATAGAGAACAAAAAAAATCGATAGTCCCTTACAAACTTTCACCCCCCGTTTCCCACCCTTAAAATGTAAAAAATCCAAAACCCGGAAACACGTCATTATTTATTTATGCTCAGTAGCTGTAATTTAAATTTTCATGTTTCTAACTTTAAAGAACATTTTCATGAAAAGCTCCCTCCCCCCATTTTCTCCCATTTCCCCCCTTTAAAGTTAAAATTTCCAAAAATCCTTTCGTAGCGAATGCTTACGTTATAAAATAAACCTATGTTCCAAATTTCAGCTTTCTAGGCTCAGTAGTTTTGGCTGTACGCTGATAGGTCAGTCAGTCAGTCAGTCAGGACAAACAATTTTATATATATATATATATATAGATTATGTAGTACTTTGTATACATATAAATGGTAATAAAACCGTCACAAATCAGATTACAGTTTGAGTCTAAGCAAAGTTTTGCAAAATTTCAATATTGTGAATTTGTAGATATCCATTTATTGTAAAAAACAAAATTTTACGAATTGCACTTGGAAAATAATGAATACTTCAGTTTTGATTTTGACATTAAACCACATATGTTATTATGGTTTAAACGACTAGTACGTTTCGAATACACAAGTGATATTTACAGTATTTCTCGTGGATAGCTTTTATAGTAAATGAAATTATTACGTTTTATTAACATAATAATATAGGTAGGTTAAATACGTAAGTAGAGTTACTCTCACTTGGGTCCCGGGACATAACGGGGTACAGGGTAACGAGATTGCAGATAGTCTTGCAAGGAAAGGGGCTCAAACACCCTTTGTAGGACCTGAGCCGTTCTGCGGTATCAGCAGTAACATAATATTAGAAGAGATTAAAAAAGAATTGGGTAGTAGAAGAACCGATAATTGGAACAATCTCTTGGGGCTGAGACAGGCCAAGATACTTCTGGGTGAATATAACCAAAAAAGATCGGAAGCCTGCATCTGCCTGAGCAAGAACAGGCTACGTATTGTAACAGGGATCCTTACCGGGCACTGCCGACTAAAAGGACACCTAAGTAAACTGAGAGTAGTAGAGGATAGTGAGTGCAGATTCTGTGAGGAGGAGGACGAAACCTCCATTCACATCCTAACTGAATGTGTAGCACTCCAGAATCCAAGGGCACTATATCTAGGAGGATATCAAATAGAAGAGGGAGACTTACCTAACTTGAAGCCACTTCAAATCCTACACTTCCTTGAGAAAATAGGATTGGAAGGGTCGCTATAGGCATTGAGACATTTCCTTAGTGCAGTGGCGACAGAAGGGGGCACAATAGATCTTTTAGGTCGCAGTGTATTAACACCCCATTATCAACATAACATAACATAAATACGTAAGTAACTAAGAGAAGTTTTGCGAGGTTTTGATTTCCCTTAACAACCCCTCATGAACGTTATTTTTACCTTGTATAGTAATGTTGTTACGTTCCCTTAAAACAACATCGCAGAAAGGCAACGTTATGTACTAGCTGGGAGGACACACTCAGTTAAAGATTTGCATAAACTTGTACAATGTACAAAGGTGATAGAGTGGGTACTATGAAGAAACATGGGAGTATAACATAATAAAGCCAGATTGCAGTATTATAAGAGATCAATTCAGTCAAACCAGGAAAAACAGGTGATAGATACACTCTTGTGAAAGTAATATGGACAAGAACAAATTGTCAATTATTATATTAATAAATTTTAGCCGATATTCCTATATAAAAGAATGTTAAGAATCTGAGACATCTGAAAGAGAAATAGTCGAGGATCATAGGAATAAAATAAAAAATTAACTATACCCTACAACACTATTATTTTATTGCATCTATGTTAATATGTTCTCTAATAATTGTTCTTTTAATTATGAAATAGGTATTATAGGTACTCCGACTCAAAAAAATTAAATGTAAGTAGGAACTACAAGTTATCTAATATTTTTTTGCACATCATCATTATGTGAAAATATAAAAACTAATAAAATGTAATTTGGCAATAAGTAAACAGCGGTTTTATATGATTCATCAAATCAAAGTTCAAAAAATTAAATAATCTACTTAAAATGGAAAGTTCCGAGATATTATGGAATTAATTTGAACCATAAATTAATTTTCAATAAAATCCTTATGACCTCCTAAGAAACGTGACAACAGTGTATTGATTACTTACCAGTATGTAAATTTAGCGATAAATTATTATACGAATAAGAAAATAAAAACATCTCTGATAAAAACTATAAAATGTGGTACCGGTGACGACATACTTGTATTGACGTCAGCAAACCAGTTAAGTGGTAATATGACGTTATACATCAAAACAAAGCGGTGATCTTTATGAAATAGGTATTAGACAGGTACCGCGGGTATTACGGAAAATTTGTAATTAAGTTTAGTACCGTGAAAATCGTGTATTATGTCATAGGAATTTAAAATTTTCTTTCCGGTTTATCTTTTATTTGTACAATAATTATTCTGATTTAACTAGTAAGTAGGTTCCTGATCTATTTGTTATTTACTGGCTGGGAAATATATTTTACATCCGAACCGGTATTCCAATAGATATCTTTATGAATGGAAATACCCAAAAATGTAAATATTAAATGTGTAGTATCAACAGTAAAATATATAAACATTACACAATACCTACCTACATAAATGTTATTATTTTTAAGAGGAAAAAATATTATACATCGAAATCTGTTTTCTAGCACATTTTTTAAGGAAATACCCTAAAATATAAATAGTGATTTGTGCAAGTTTAACACGAAAATATTATGTAATTCAAAATAATATGATAACCGTGTTTCTATTATTTATATATTACAAAATATTTTTTAAACGTAAATTTCTGGATTAGTGCGATTTTTTATTATTTTTTGTGTTGAAGAAAAAAAAATACATTTAAAAGGAGTATTTACTTGGCTGTAGAGCGGAGCATGCAAGAGTTTCGTAGTACCCCCACTTTTAAAGTTTATTTTTGACTTATTCTGAAAGAAAAAAATATGTACGTGTAGGTAAAGGATAAATCTATGCTTCTCTGGAAACACTTTTTTAAAATTTGAAACTGTTTTTTCTAAAAAAAAAATACAAAACTCGACTTTTTTTACCCATATTCTCAATTTTTTTTAGAAAAAACTAAATTGAATTTTGAAAAAGTGGTTCCAGAGGAGCATATATTTAACCTTTACCTACACATATATATTTTTTTATTTTAAAAATATTCAAAAATAAACTTTAAAAGTGGGGTAATACGAAACCCTTACATTGCAAGATTTTTCATCTGGAAAGTGGCGCCTCTGTTAGATTTTTAAGAAATTAATATTAGAGAATGAAAACAATTTATAATATATTTTACTGATGTTTTACGAGGGATGAATAAATTTTACGTATTTGTACACCTTATTTTTTACGTAATTTTTTTCTGTAATACTAAGATTGGCATATATATTATATGCAAGGGTTTCATAGTACACCAATTTTACGGATTATTTTTTAATTTTACTAAAAGAAATTTTATGTAAGTACAGGTAAAGGCTTAACCCATACCTCTCATCTAGATTCACTTTAAAAATATGAATCAGTCTCTTTTGAAAAAATCTAAGAAAATAAATGAAAAGAAATAGAAATGTTAAAAAATGCTAGAAGAGAACAATATATTTAATTTTTGCCTACAGGAGCATTTATTTTTATTACAATAAAAATAGAAATACGTTTAAAGCTTTTTCGTCTAGAGGGTGATACCAACAAAATATATACCTTTTTCTACTATTTAGTGATAAACAGTACGTAAGTGATTTGAATTCATGTTGTTATTTTTTACATACAGTAATTTCGCTCAATTATATTAAATTAATTTTATCATTTATTTATTAAAAAAATATACGAAATTGGAAGGTATACACTGAGATGTGAATTATAAATATGTTTTTGTTTAATGAATACTTCTTTGAGTCAACAATAATTATTAATTCCAGCATGTTAATATCTCTTCAATCCGTTAAAGTAATGTAAATATTTTGTCTTGCTTTCGCGCATGGCTTTGATCTGTCGTACCCTTTGAGGCGCGTTGCAAGAGAATTTTTTTTAAAAAGTTAGCCAATGTCTATAAATGAGAGAAAAACGATTGTGCATTGTGGCACAATAAAAGACGGAAACGAGTCACTGCTTTAAAATTTGAAGAAATTTATAAAAAATCTCCTAAAATCTTTTATTTATTTCTAAAGCCACCCGATATGGCATGGACCATAAATTCAGAGCAAAATAAGATTTGGAAATTTATTTGCAAGTAAAAGTTTTTAAATGTGGACATTTTATTGAATTCGAATTTGATTATGTTGCTGCCAGTCTGGATGGAATTAAAAAAAAAAAAAACAAAACTTTATGATAGAGTTAAAATGTCCATATGGAGCTGAAGTGCTGACTTTAGAAGAAGAAATATGCAGTAGAGAAATAACTTTTTGCAAAAAGAACAATTCCATTAAGGAGAACCACTATTGGTATTTTCAAATTCAGGGCTAGCTGCACATAACACAAATGGATTTTTGCATTTTGTGCTTTTGGACTTCTGGAGGAATAAAAGTGGAAAAAATATCTCATATTGACAGCTTTTGAGAAGAAAAGATACAAAATAAAATTAAAAATTTTTATATGCAATATGTCTTGCCGGAACTTGTTGACAGCGAAGCAATAGAGACATGGAAGTACGGGACAGAATATTAAATAATTCGTGAGAAATTTTGTTTAATGTTTATTACATAACGCAAGGAATCTTAAATTATTTTGAATATTTTTATTAATTTAAGAATTAGGTACATTTTATTTTTTTGCTCCTGCCGTTACCGAGAAACATTAGCTTGACACTAAAGTTACAATGGCCAGTGCTGTATTTCTGTTTCTATGAGACATATCAGACCCGGGTTTGCGGCATATTTTTTGTTCTACAAATATATATCAATTTATTTTTTTGCTCTTGTGGTTCTCTGCGGGCTTATGACTCTGCCATGCTAGCTTTATAGACATACAAAATACCTCGGTTATCATAATTAGTCAAAATTTGAAATGGATTGATCACATTACGTCATTAAAATCCCAAGGTATAAGAAGATTCATTTTTAAATTTTATGAATTGACGAAATTTATGACTAGGAATTTACTAATTATTATTTACAATTCGCTGGTTGAATCTATTTTGTGATGTGGTATAATGTGGACTATATGTTATTGCACTTCAACCCCTTAATGTAATCCAAAATCGTATATTTAAAATTATCTACAAAAAACCAGCATTATATCCTACCTCTCTTTTATACAATAAAAAAGTGATTTGTATAAAAACATTATATTATCTATCTTGCTGTACCTTTATTTATGGAAAGCCTGAAATGAAATACACTACAAATTATTTGCAATAAATATCAAAAGAAGCATACATTTTAAAATAATTTGACATTTAAGAGCCAGTCACACATCACAGTTGACATCTTGATACTTGACAGACACAGCCAAGCATTGTTCTGATTTTTGCCAAATAAAATGGCCGTAATTATTCTATGGGGTTGCGACAGAGAGCCATTAAATTTGATGGTGTTTTTTGTGGTTAGGGTCGAAATAGTAGTACGCTTAAGTTAGCACCACCATAAAAAAGTCATTTTTAAGAAACTGCTTATATATTTTTCATAAATTGGCAGGCTTGGCGACTAATTTCGAATAAAAATAGCCTCCAAAATGGCTATGGTTCCAAGTATGAAGGTCGCAACCCACCTTAGAAATCTCACCTTTACTATCAACAGCTGTTGTTTGACAGGTCGTTAGAGAATGTTTGCAATTTATGCAATGTTAAGAATGTTAGGAATTGTCACTTAAGAAATGATTAGGCGGATTTTAAGAAAATTGATATTTAAGTAGTTAGGATGAACCGAAAATTCTGGAAATCAATAGGATTCTAGGTTAGAAGTAATTATTCAAGAAAATCAAAACCGCAAGTCATTCAGAAATTTCTTTCTAGAGTTATCGTGCCGGCATAACAAATAAACAATAATAAAAAGTTCTGAAAAATAAAAATAATATTAGTATCTTGTTATGTTCTCAGATAGCACAAAGTCGTCTTAAAGACGTCTAGCATAAGACATATGAGACGTTTTTAAGATGTCTGGTATTTCCTGAAAGACGTCTTTAAGATGTCTTAGAAGACGTCTGATGTTACAAAAGGGGACGTCTTTAAGACGTCTTATTAATGGCTTATATTGGTCTGTAGAGCTTAAAATAAGCCATATATAAGACGTCTTTAAGACGACTTATTAATAGCTTATAATGGTCTTGTGAATCTTTAAATAAGCCTTAAATAAGACGTCTCTAAGACGACTTATTAATAGCTTATAATAAATAATCTTGTAAAGATTTAAATAAGCCATAAATAAGACGTCTTTAAGAACAATCCTTAAATAAGCCATAAATAAGACGTCTTTAAGACGACTTATTAATAGCTTATAATAAATAATCTTGTGAAGACTTAAATAAGCCATAAATAAGATGTCTTATTAATGGCTTATAATGGTGTGGTTAGACTTAAATAAGTCATAAATAACACGATCATTATTTTTATTCTGCTAATTCGATAACCTTTCTATAATATAAGATAATTTTAAAATGGGTATCATCTTGCATCTTGGTTATTAAAATTAGTAGAATAACCTTGCAGATTATAAAAAATGCAAAACATCAATTAAAAATATTTATTGATAAAATATCTATTAATCACAGGTCACTATATAAGAGTTATTTTCTTTGTAGCGCATTCGATCACTCCTCTTTAGCCATAACCCAGAAAGCACAGGACGTCCTAAAAGGACGTCCATTACATGTCCTTTTAACGTATGTACGTCCAGGACTAATTATGGACGTTTTAAGTATGTCCAGTTTAGTAAATACTCGGGACGTCAAGAAATAGATATCTGCACGTCAATTTACTAATTTTAGGAAAAAGTTGTTCTTGATAAAAAATCGAGCATGATCTAAAACCTAAAATACAATCATCAAATATCAAATTGTATTAGCCGTATAAAGAATAAAGGTACTCTACTCTTGAGTAATTTTTGACAAAGCTCGTATAACACTGAAAAAAATTGATATTTGATGACTGTATTCTAGGTTTTAGATAATGCAGAACTTTTTATGAAGAAATAACTTTTTTTGCTAAAATTAATAATAAAAGTTTTCCATATGATTCCAACTTAGGGGGACATACTGTATAAGTAAAACCACTTATTATGATATTTTTTACACATTCTAAAACTGTTTAAGAACGAACCTTGAACACCTTGAAAATTTTTAATTCTTTCTGAGCCTTTATTTTCAGTCTGATTTTTGTAAAGTTTTTAAAAATTACCAATAATAACTAAACTTGAATTTTTTGTAAACCTTTGAAAAGTATTTATTTTGAAAATGTTTAAAGGGTATTTCAAAAAAATAACATTTGTCAAAGGGTAAAGCTGTAGTAATGGATAACGCTAGTTACCATTCCCGTGTAATTGGACGTGAGCGAAATACTTCATGGAAGAAAGATGATATCATTAAGTGGCCAACAAACAGAAACATCTTTCTAGAAATATCAATAAAAATAGAACGACTATAAATTGTGAAATTGAATAAGCCTCCAGTACATTATGTAGTGGATGAACTTGCAAAAACACAAGATATTGATGTTGTGCGTCTTCCTCCCTATCACTGCAAACTAAATCCTATGGAACTGATATGGGCACAAGTTAAAGGATATGTAGGTCGACATAATACGACATTTAAGTTAAAAGACCACCATATCACTTGTTACGAAGGAAATTTGACAAAAGTCAATTGAGCATGTGTTAAAAGAAGAAGAAAACATGTGGAATCTGGACAAAATATTGGATGTTGATACTACAGTGCCACCTTTAATAATATCAATGAATAATGACTCGTCAAGTAAATATAGTGATTCAGAGACTTTCATGTTTTCTGATCTTCGAGAGTAAGTAAGCATATTTATTTTATAGCTAAATGTTATAATCATTAGGGTGTTTCATTTTTGAGCAACTTTTTTTTTTCAACTAAAAACAGGCTTAAAACTTTCAAGAAGGCGAAAAAAGAAGCCTCTAAAAATTTGAGCTCTTAATATTATCATTTAGTGGTGCCTGTTCCTAACTTTCCATTTTCCATCTAAATAACATGGAAAATTTATTTACCAGATTCAGTCTCCTCCTTTTCTAAATATATAATCACTTACATTTCTGGATATGTTGTTTATTATTTAAAAAAGAAAATCATTTGTGAACAATGTCTAGATGCTTTAATAAGTAAAACTAGAGATTTGTTTCTATTTTCATTCATTGATATAAAGAATAAAAATGGTTTGCAATATCCATCGGAAGATGTAATAAACATTTGTTTAAAATGTGAAAAAATATTAAAAATTATGAAAGACTCTAAGAAAAAAATATCAGTTGATATCATCAGCACATTAGTTTTAAAAGAATTCATAAATTCTAATGTCTTTTCGAATATTATGCAGCACAGTTTGGACCAGTTTGTGTTGGATAATCATAGAATATTATTAATCAAGTGCATAGTTGATAAATATGTTAGTATCCGACTAACATATCTCACTAAAACTAGAGTTAATAAAGCTGCTAGCATAAGACATCAAAACAATAAAATAGTGTTGTTTAAAGGTCAATAAAACTGAAGAGTTACCTATAATTTTACCAAATTTGGCAAAAGTTTTTGGTGTCATAAGATACGTTACACTTATTTGAACTATAATTATATATTTTTTGATATTTTTTAAGTAAATCATATAGGTACTTTTGTTGGGAACTTATAAGAAACTTCAAAATTATAATGAAGAATATTCGCATTCTAAGCATAGTCTTATTTTTAATCAGACTCTTCAGTTGTTCTGTATCCCTTTCTCAATGAGACACCTTGTATATAAACTTCCCACTTGAACAATTTTATATTTTTCAAGTATGTACAATACAGGTGTATCAGAAATTAAAGCAAAAAGACAACTTATAACAAAGGTTTAAATTTAGTAATGTCAAGTCATCCTTGCACCCTAAAAAAGTACCAATGAAGAAATTATTCCTCCAATGCAACCAAACAGTTATTTTTAGGATAAGATTTTGTGTCAAATGTTATCCACAGCCACAGGGTTTCTTTTTAAATGGCATGACATTCAAAATTTTGGTCAAAACAATTTTCATCATGCACTTTTCTTGGAAATTCACAATGCTTTATTAGGATTAAAAACACCAGTTTCTAGAAACTTTTTCATTATAACACTAACATTACTGATCAGAAAAAGTGGTTAAAGTTTTCTTTTTGTAATCACAAATCGCAACTGAATGCCTATTTTTAAAATAAATTATCTCTATAATTTCATTTGTATAGTTGTATGCTGTGCATCTGTGAGATTGTTGTTTATTATACATAGGTACCAATTATAGAAATCTTTAGTAAGTACTTGCTTGCAATTTTAGTAATATATGTACCTACCCTATATAATTAATTATTTCAAACATAAATAAAACCAACAACTATTATCTGAGTCTTTTTAGTTCCGATTGGTTTTGACAGAGTAGTTTTGATCATGGTTTTCTTCCATCTACTTTTAACCATAAAGTCATACCTAGCTGAATTTTTGGTTTTTTTAAACTTTTGACTGTAGCGGGACATATTTTTAATGTATGTCATCTGCAGCAGAAAGACCTACATGTTTTACATTTAAAAGTAATTAATTGTTCTTTCTACAAACTCGGCTGTATTTTTACTGAAATATATTTATTCACAATTCACGTAGTGGTTTGGTAATTTGATGTCATAATCACGTCATAATTCTCCTCATTGTCAGATTTTGACATTGGCAGCTTTGATCAAGACAAGAGAGTCCTTAAACGAAAAATCGTAGTTCGGGTTTTAGCATAGAAAAATAAAAAGAGAAGGTTTGAATAAATGGCGGGACTTGTTTCCTTGTTGGTAGTTGAACCGTAAGCGCTTAGCGCGCTGCTATCACTAAATTCAAACCCGTTTTACACCCATAAAAAATATGTTATCAAAAATAATGACAAAAAAATCAATAACTTTACTGATTTGCCCCTTTAAATTTCACTTGAATATAATGTGTGATTAAATACAAGGATAATCGTTAATAAATGTAAAGTTAAAGGTAAATTTAAATATTATGAGATGGTGTAAATCTGGATTTGAAAATAAATTAGGTTATGTTGCCATAAATATGTCAGCCTAATATTTTTATTTTCTAATGTGATATTTTTTTTCAAAGGTGGGTAAATTGTATTAATTTAGTGTTCTTAAGGACGGGGTATCCCTGTGTACTAAAAGTGTATGTGTAGACCAAAAGTTAAATCGACAGTTTTCCGAATATGTAGTGTTTAAAAATCTAATTTTTGGCCAAATTAAAAATAAAGGTCTAACTTAGGTCACCTTACTATTGAAAATTAATAAATTTATTATTTTCAATAAAAACCAATCATGTAAAATAACCCCCATTTATTTCATCTCAAAGGTGCGGTGTAGAATTATTTTAACCTCGATGTCAAACAAATAATAAAAAAAAAATGTAATACGACCTAAGTTCAACCTTTACTTGGAATTTGGTACACTCAGAATATTTAAATATTGTATATTTTTCAAAACGTGTAGATTTGAAATTTATAAGTCACTTACTTTGAAAAAACATGTCAAAACGAATTTGGACCAAAAATGGCGTCTAATTTAACTCTAAATCAAAGAGGTTAGAAAGGGTAGAGGTAACATAGGAAGCATTTCTCGCTGCGCGAATTTTGCCAAAAACGAAAAACTGGGTGGAAGGAGTAGGGAGGTGTTCTGGGCCGGACTTAAATATTTGTATTGTAGTACCTAATTTTGGTGGGTAATTAAAAGATGAAAAATTATGAGACGTTTGTTTGACTTTATTTGTTAGCACGATTCTTGTATGATGAGGGCAATAACACTTTATCGATATATAACTAGCTAAGGGCCGATTCCACCGTTGTGTCAAACGAAGTTTAAATTATTAAACGAAGATTAAAATGACATTGTTAATATAAAAATGTCATTTTAAACACCATTTAGTAATTTAAACTTCGTTTTTGTTAATATAAAAATGTCATTTTAATCTTCGTTTAGTATTTTAAACTTCGTTTAATAAAACGGTAAAATCGACCCTAAGTAAAAGTTTATAAGTACTTTTTGCTCGAATTACACAAAAGATTTTTTCTACGATCACACCAAAATAAAATAAATAACTAAATTTTATTAGAAATGGGTTACCTTTTCGTTCGTTATAATATTTTAAGTTTATTTGACATAGGCCTACTGTTCTAAGAGAAAAAAATGTTTTGGTACTTATATCCTGGTAATTATTTATGATTTAATTATTTACGGAAAATACCGTCCAATGAATTAAAATATTAGAAAGTCAATTAATAGTTATTTATGTAACCAGTTACGAAATGCCTTATTTTGTGTAACGAGTAAATATTTGCAAAACGAGCGGAGCGAGTTCCCGCAACATGAACGACTTACACAAAACGGCATTTCGTAACGTGTTTATATACAAGATTTTTTCTAATTTTGACGTGATTATTTATAAAATTGTGTTGAAAAATTATTCACCATCATTCTTGTGTAGGTACTTCCAATCAAATATTTTAGAAAATTGTTGTATTTGATTGCCCTACGACGTTTTTTTTTTTCAATAGTTATAATAAAAATAAGGGACATGTGCAGTGTTGCCGATCCAATTTTTGACATTACCCGCGAGAAATTTGAAAAAAAAAACATTTTTACCCATTATCCTTAAAGAAGTACGTCAAAATTTTACCCCCAACATTTCTGGGCAGTTTTCAATAACGGTGTTATTTTAAAAATTAAACGCAATTTACTGCTTCTCTTTTTTTGTTTTTAAACGTAATGTCATATTTTCAAATGTGAAATGTCACTATTCATTGCCTCTTTTTCGATATTTGGTTTTTTCGATTTTTCGTTTTTTGGATTTTTGGATTTTTCAATTTTTTATTTTTAGATTACTCGATTTCTCGATTTTTCGATTTCTCGGTATCTCAATTTCTCGATTTTACGATTTTTCAACTTAGAAACCAAAAACGAGGCAGTTTTATTTATTTTCATTTCGTAACTGATGACATAATCAACTTTTCGTAATCAGTTGCATAAGTTCTACTTTATGCAAATGTCCATATAAATATTCATTAAATTTATTTAAGCCAAAAATTATTGCAAGGATCTCTCTTTCAATTTGGGAATATTTTTGTTCGGACTTTGATAAGGTACGCGAAGCAGAAACTATAGATTTCTCAATATTTTTTTTTTTTTTTTTTTCAAAAACATGACATATCATGGCCCTTATTCCCACATTTGATGCATCTACGAATAATTTAATCGGCTGAAAATGCACAAGAGCATCATTTATTTTTGATTTATTCCAAAGATCCCTTGCAAAAATTATCCCAAATCTATTTCACCCATAAAAAATTAAATAAAAAAAAGTCCTAAAGCAAAATCATATCCTCCTTCCTGTTATAGTGACTTAAAAAAATTACTTCCCAAAAAACGGTCCTCAAGCCAGGTCCCTCCATTTTGTGGCGATAGTACTGTTTTTTTTTTATTGTGATTATTTTCTTCGCGGAAACTTTGGCTTTACACTTAAAGTAACACTATTATAGAGAATTACTAAATAAATAGTTTTGAGAAAACTATTGAAACCAGTTGTGAAGTTTGAAACGAATAAATTGGCAATGAAATTGATATTTTTGTATTTGATTGTATGTTTCTCTTTTCACTTCCTAAAAAAAGATTCCCTATGAAACAAGAAATAGTAAACAGTTTATAATAATAACCGTTATTTGCTACTTATAACATGTACCAATGACCAAGTCCGATTCTGTTTATTTTCAAATCAACAAATATGGACGTCGACAGAATCTTTAAAAATTAAATATCTCACCGAAATAAATATAAGTTTCTTTTATCTCCGTCACATTTCGCAGGTTTATTATAAATAAAGCTTTTTACAACACATCTTGGCATTTTCAACGTTAATTTCCAAAATTTAAGTCACTAAAATACCAAATTAATTCTCGTTGACACATTAAATTTGAATGGACAACGGTCTGACATGTAATGTTCTCAACTGTGATTGGTGGGTGTGAATCATTTTGAAATGGGATTATGCGCAGTGTCTTATGTTCCATCTAAGGTTTGTATAATCTAAGCTCTAAATCAACCCCGAAAAATCAATAATTACTTTATGTAATGTAATAAAGATGGTGCTCCGATCGATAATATTTTGACTATTATAGTATTTGATTATTTCCGTTTATATTATGTGTGTTTACGGGGGATATACGAGATGATAATACTGCCTCTGATACTGTTTATATGATACAATTGGAAACGACCTTTTTTCATCGGCACTCTTTTTTCGCCGGTGACCTTTTAACACGCGCCTATTTGTTATATGATGTATGATTATCCGTTATTTATCAACTAAAAGTATAGGAAATTAGTACATTGTGAATGATAATATCATTTTAATGCTAGTTTTGAAACTAGTTCAAAAGTTGCATTTAACGATACTCAATGTTTCATTTTACCGTCAGTTTTAGTTTGACATATCCGTCATTTTATGTTTACAAAGCTCAGTTTCTATTCGAAAGTAAGAGAAACAGTCAAAATAAAATGCGAAAAACACTTTTTATCAATTTCGTTTATGTCAACTGAAAGCGACAATTGCTGAAGACGTAACAAATAAATTAGGTCGAGAAATAAAAAAATCTATACTATAAGTAACATACCATATATTATACCTGTTAAAATAAATCAAAAATAAGAGAACATATCGTTGACGTATATACTTTTCCATCTGTGATTAGTGATTACCAATTGCAAATTACGTATGAACATGCTTCTGCGCAAAAAAACCATTGTTTCAAGTACTTGTATCATTAAAGTCCATTAAATTATTATTTTTATAAATTTGCCAATCTTTGCACTTTAAGTTCCATTCTATGGGGTATCCAGACATTTTAATCCTCGTCCTCTTCTATTTAAAATTATCTCAGGTGCCATATATTCCGAGTAAAATTTTTCTAATTTTTCAACCATATTTTAAAAAAAAATGGGTTGAATATGAATTTTTTCAACAAATATTGGATTTTCATCTCCAGTATTTACTACAAAGTAGCACAATTTTCTTTGAGCTATACCTAGCTGTCCTTGAATCTAAAAGTATATAAAATCATTATTAGAAAATCAAACATAAAAAGAATATTAATATTGTAGTATCATTTCTAGCACATTTCTTAAAAATCATGAATTATTTTAACATATTGAAATTTTTCACCTGGTAAAAGTAGTTATGGTTTTCTTTTAAATGAATGTCACCATCTTCTATTTTTAAGCATAGAAATGCGTTTGAATATTAGGTAATGTGCGCCAATAATGTCAAATTATGACAATTCGCAGAAAACGTCAACTTTTTATTTAGATTTTAATGTGCAAAAGCCTACCTACTTTGGATATTGATCGTAGAAAAAATATATTCAGAATAATGAAACATAATGAAATAATTAATAAATAACAAGTTTTTTTATTGTCAAATTTAATACGTAATATTATTTTTTAATTGCAAATATTTGAATGTTAAAATTATAGCGTTTAATTTTTTTATTCAATGACGAACTCGAGAGTGATAGAAAAAAAATACTACCTACCTTTAATGCAGGAAGTCGATGTCAATTTATCCAAAAATTAAACTGATTAAAATGTACAATGAAACTCACTAGGACACTTGGCACAAATAAATCAATTTTCTATTAAAGAAAATAACACTTATTAAAAACAGACAGCACAATAAAACACTTCAGAAACGTGTGATGTAATTTTGAAAACTAAATACCCGTAAGCTTGTTTGTAAATTTATAGACTCTTAACTCCTTCCCCCAGCCTTCATTAAGTATATTAAAAGTCGTGACGTCATATTGGCACAGATATATGGTAATGTGTTATTGACAATCAGGGACATGTTTCTAGGAAATAACTACCTAAGATAAGATAAATGAATGTTAAATACCTACTTATAATATCTATTGTAGGGTTTTTGTACTTTAATAGGATAAATATTTATGCGGGCCTGGAAATTCCAGGAAATGACAGTCAAAATTACCCAAAAACATTAGGTTAGTACCAACATCAGATAACAGATAACTTCGTTATTTAACCAATTAATCACAATTAATATTCTTGAACATTCAAATGACAAAAACTTCCATATTTAACCAATGAGAATATAGTTTTCATTCGATACTTCAAAATCACAATTTATTAATTAGGTAGAATAGTTTTAAAATATATTGCGAATTGCGACACGTCAAGCGTCCCACTCCGACTCAATGTGACGCAATTATTGTGGCAATATATTTTGAAACGACTCTATATTCGTGACTTGAAATTATAAACATCCCTCGTATTACTACCCGTATATAAACCAAATTATTTGTTTTAGGAAATATTTATATTTAATGTGAGGCAAGCTATCGTTTTTGTTGTTACCATCTGCATCTACATTCTTTACTTTGGTCCAGGAAACAAAGTCAATTTTCGATAAAAATAAAATGTAATATGAAACAGTACAATAAAAGTATTGAAATAAAGTATGCTTATACTCCAAAATGAGTCCTAGAGTTAACATTTTTATAATATTACAAATGGCATATAAAACGATTTGACCGTTTTCACAATCACGAAATAATTTTTTTTATTTGGTAAAATCCCGGCAATTATTGAAAAATAGATTTTATGTTCAGGACTATTATTATGATCCTTCGAACTCAGTCTACTAAAAACCGGTTTATAATACAAGATAATACAATATCCCCTAATAGCTAGTCGGTCGATATTTATAGTTACTTAAAGATTTCTGTAATAACTTGCACTAATTCAATCTCTAGTCGGTAGGTAACAGCACCTCCTTGATTGAATCTAAATTGACATAATTTTGTTCAGAAATTCCTAGGAGACGCTGTCCATAAGAATGTCATTAACTTCTGATTCATTTAAATTTTAATTGCAAAGTAAATGTTTTTCTCACAAAACTAACAAGAAATTTTATATGTATTTTTCTTGCTATTATTATTACTCTTAGAGATAAATGGATTCACATTTTAAACATTTGTGGTCAAAAAAATGAAAGGAGTTGTAAGCGAAATGTGTGAAGTCAATTTACAAACAGATATTGTAGAACCGGAGATAGAACCTCATCATAGTTTTACTCATAAAGACCATGATGAAAAATCTGATGTGTCCAACACATGACTTTCCTATCCAGTTTTTATAGGATTTTTCCGGTTATTTTGTACAACCTATTGCAACATCTCTATAAATGTTTAGAGGATAAACTAAATATATACATTGTCCACATACATCTACCTCGAAACATTTTTCTATAGATATTCATTGAAAACGAAAATACTGAAAAATTTAAATTTAGCACTTTTCCATTACGGTCCATTTTAGAAAAATCATATATAAACAAAAATTATAGAAATCGATATCGCAAACAACTTTTAGTTCAACAATTTTCATAAAAATCAGAATTTTGCATATTTTGTCAAATTTCTCGGATACGGACCATTTCAGGAAATTTTAACATAAAACAAAAATTATAGATAATAATATTATAAGTAACTTTTATTTGAACAATTTTCTTCTCCAAACATAAATAACAGATATATTCCATAAAATATAAAAACGGCCTCCCATAAAGTACCCCCCTAGATGTTCCGACTTTGTCCAAAATCTAATTATTTCACGTCAGGCCGAAATAAACCTTAAGTTTAAAATTTAATGTTATTTTCTTTATCCGTTTTTGAGTTTTCTTCAAAATTCGAAATTTACACATTTTCTCAAATATCTCGAATACGGTCCATTTTAGAGAAATTATGTATGGAATAAAAATTATAGAGAATTATATTACAAACAACTTTTATTTGAACAATTTTTATAAAAAAATATTTTTTTTACATTTTGTCAAATTTCTCGAATACGGACCATTTTAGGAAAATTTTGTATAGAACAAAAATTATAGATAATTATATTAGAAGTAACTTTTATTTGAAGAATTTTCTTCTCCAAACGTAAATAACAGATATATATCATAAAATATAAAAATGACCACCTATAAAGTACCCCCCAGATGTTCCGACTCTGCCCAAACAGTTCATTAGACGCTGGAATAAAGCTTAAGTTTAAAATTTGGTGTTTTTCTGTGTATCGGTTCATGAGTTATGCGACCTCTACACACACACACACACACACACACACACACACACACACACACACACACACACACACACACACACACACACACACACACACACACACACACACACACACACACACACACACACACACACACACACACACACACACACACACACACACACACACACACACACACACACACACACACACACACACACACACACACACACACACACACACACACACACACACACACACACACACACACACACACACACACACACACACACACACACACACACACACACACACACACACACACACACACACACACACACACACACACACACACACACACACACACACACACACACACACACACACACACACACACACACACACACACACACACACACACACACACACACACACACACACACACACACACACACACACACACACACACACACACACACACACACACACACACACACACACACACACACACACACACACACACACACACACACACACACACACACACACACACACACACACACACACACACACACACACACACACACACACACACACACACACACACACACACACACACACACACACACACACACACACACACACACACACACACACACACACACACACACACACACACACACACACACACACACACACACACACACACACACACACACACACACACACACACACACACACACACACACACACACACACACACACACACACACACACACACACACACACACACACACACACACACACACACACACACACACACACACACACACACACACACACACACACACACACACACACACACACACACACACACACACACACACACACACACACACACACACACACACACACACACACACACACACACACACACACACACACACACACACACACACACACACACACACACACACACACACACACACACACACACACACACACACACACACACACACACACACACACACACACACACACACACACACACACACACACACACACACACACACACACACACACACACACACACACACACACACACACACACACACACACACACACACACACACACACACACACACACACACACACACACACACACACACACACACACACACACACACACACACACACACACACACACACACACACACACACACACACACACACACACACACACACACACACACACACACACACACACACACACACACCACACACACACACACACACACACACACACACACACACACACACACACACACACACACACACACACACACACACACACACACACACACACACACACACACACACACACACACACACACACACACACACACACACACACACACACACACACACACACACACACACACACACACACACACACACACACACACACACACACACACACACACACACACACACACACACACACACACACACACACACACACACACACACACACACACACACACACACACACACACACACACACACACACACACACACACACACACACACACACACACACACACACACACACACACACACACACACACACACACACACACAGAGAGAGAGAGAGACATCATCGCGAAAATAGTCAAAACGGATTCAGGGGACCTCAAAACGTAAAAATTCGTCGAAAACTCGAGGTCGAAAAAAATCATGATTCCTATACTTTCCTTATATCTGTATACAGATAGGAAAGTAATATATCTATACAGATAGGAAAGTAATATATCTGTATACAGATAGGAAAGTAAAAAAGGTGAATGATTTGTGCTCAAAAAGTTATTGTTCAATTTTTGGGTGATATTCATTAATATATTTATAAATAATACCCAAATATGTTCAAAAACTAATATGATATTTAGGTCAACTTGTTAATTTTTGCATAGTTCACCTATTAAGATCATAAATCAGATGTTTTCTATTTTTATTGAAATTTTTATACCTTTTATTGCAAGAAAATATGTAAGAATTTAAAAAGGTTATGACGTGTTAATTTTTAATTTTAAGATACACACTGCACCTTTATTTTTGTTTTGTTTTAGATATTCCTGGGTATCGAGATTTTTGGAATGTGCATAAATGTCTATCTGAATTAGGGTGTGTTTCACAGCCCACCTGTATTGAAGCTGGAGGCTTATTGTACCCGAACTAGGCATTACAACTTTTCTAGATTGAAATAGATAGGTAAAGGCCTTAAAGGGACAATAAGTATAAGAATATTAGAATTAGAATGATCTTTCCTTGGATTACTAAGTCAGTATTAGGGATATTTGAAACAATTGTGTTTATAAATTAACTATTTTGACTTTTTATAAAAACTATATGCGGTTTTTTTACTAACAAAAACATTGTCATGTGCTATGCTGGTTATTATGTTATATTTTTAATTTTCACTAATTTAGTGTGTGATATAGTGCTTGTTATGTTCAAAATATGCAGTTAGAAGACAATGAGAAATGAGACACTGAGGAGCAACTATCCAAAATGCATTAAATCCATAATATGTTGTTTTGAGTAAAACTTAAAAAACTGGAGAAATGAGTTAGAAGAGAAAGTGCAATTTTTATTTACTGCAGAATGATATAAATAACAGTTTTAAAGAGACATATTTTCAGTTTTAGTTTTAATTTAAGATTTTCCCAACAATATGTGTATTTTTTTAATGGATTTACGTCGTTTTGCTCAACTAGAATATGGATTTATGCCATTTTGCCCAGTTAGTGTGGATTTATTCCTTTTTGCTTAATTCTCATTTGGATTTATTGCGTTTTGCTTAAAGTGATTAATTTTACATTATTTACAAGGCAAATAAAATCTAAAACTTTAGTGAAAAACTGGTTTTATTAACGAAAATTAAAAAATACAATTAAATATATAAACCAACATCTTCCTCTAAGCAGTCGCAGGTATTTTCAGCCTCGCCTTGTTCTTCCTCTATTTCATCTTGACTAGCTTGTAAAATAGTTTTGTACCATACTAGATCATCTTCTTGTTCCCATTCTTCGCCATACTCTTGGGCTAATAAGTGTTTCAATGATTTTTTTCTTTTTTCCTTAAGTGGTCTTCCAAGTTTAAGAGCTTCCATTTTTAACTCTTTTTTACCTTTTTTAAGGAGGGTTTTTGGAGTCTCAGCTGTACTTTCAAACCTAAAGTTTTATGCGTGCAGCTTGATTTTTTCGCAACACAACTCTTTTCATATCCGATATACCATCAGTTTTTTTTAAATAGGTCTGTAAGTGTTTGACGTCATAAAGCAACCAGTCTTGCCCAAGACATTTTACTTCTCCAAATTCTTTATATATCTCATCATATCCCTCCTTATTCTTTATTGTTGTGTGCTTTCTTAAAACTTTCTCCACTCGACCAAATACCCTATAGGCGGGTAAGAAACTATGTCCTCTTACTGGAAAGGTAATATTAATCTCAGCTACGCTCTCGGGCGATTGTTTTTTTTAAATAGTAATAAAGTGCATGAATTACATGGGCATTCTTATTTTGCCCTCCGCACCCATCACAAAAGAGACGAATTTTTGTCTGTTCGAGAGATCTAGGGAATTCAAATGGTCTAACAGTGCAGATGATACCTCTACAGATCCCCTATCAGCCATATCCTCGGTCCATGTATAAAAAGTAGGTGCTTTAGCTTGCATATCGACACAACAAAGTACGTAATAGCTTACTTGCTGGGCGTAAAAAGCATCGTTTATTGGTGTACGAGGGAGCGGTTGGACTTGCATATCAAAACAGAATGTTAGCGAATCTGGTGGGGATGCTCTGGCTAACTCATAAAATGCTTTAGCTCTTTTATTGTGAATCCGATGTTTAACTATTAGGTAACTTTTCTTGTTGGGGTCCTTTTCCATTTTAATTTGATATTTTAAACGATTACATAACGCACATATATCTGTCACTGGCGAAGAAAAACCAAATTGAATTTTGTTCTAAATATAACACTGAACATAGTCAGATTGCAACGATCTTGAATATCTGTACATTTTGAGATATACATTTGGTGTAATTTTGCAATATTTAGGTTGGTAGGCAAATAAATCCTTTTTGATTTTGTCCTGGAGTAATGACTCACACACCCCTTTAAATTTCCTATAAATTCGATTATTTTTCTTTTCTTGTCTAACGTCTTATGGGAAATATGGTCGCCACCTCTGCGCTCGTTTAAATCAAGATTGTTAACTTTTTTTTACATACGCTGTTAACTCTTCGCTCCGTAATTCCTAGAGCTATTACTAAAAATTTTAGACAAACCCTTGTAGGCCTAGTTTCTTTTTTGGGGGCCAAATGGTAAAGAGTATTAAAAAAACGCTTTCGAGGATTTGGTTTGCAAGTACGTTTTCTTTTCACGGGGCCAACGGATATCATATTTTAACATCCTGGTCTGATTTAATGCAGGTAGAATAAAATGATTTTCTTAATAGTTTAATGTCAGGCAATTTAATATTATTACATTTAAAACTTTTACCTGAATGGTTGCAAGGTCTTTTAAATTTTTTAAGCAGTGGATCTTTATCTTCATACCTGCAAAAAAATTAATAATTGTATATTGAAAACAATTAATAAATAATTTACAATTATAGTTTTTTCATTATTATCTTACCTTTTACATTTTTCAATAGTTTTTTAGGTATTTTACGTATTTTTTTTCGACTTCCCACATTGCCATTCTTTACAGAGATGTTAAACTCTATATCTTCCATTTTAAAACACGCAAAGGTACTTACTTAGTCGTAATGTCTCTCAAAGCATCAAAACAATCGCGCGAAACGATCCCTACTCCTACCCTCTGTCCTACCGTCCTACCTAATATTTATCATTCTGCCAAGTGTAGAACACAATATGACATCTATTGGCGAATGTTTATTCTAACATTTTTTAAAATAAAAGGAATAAAACTTTTTAGGTAGAAATCTTTTTTATGGATTTATTGCACTTTGCTTAAACACGATTGGATTTAATGCGTTTTGCTTCACTGAAATATGGATCTAATGCGTTTTGCTTAGTTAAGTGATCTTATTATGGCTATTTCTATTGGATTTAAAGCACTTTGATAGAACTGGATTAACATAATGATAGAATGACTAAAATATACTACATTCTTTCATTTACCTAAAAAATCATAAAAAATGGATTTAACGCATTTTGGATAGTTGCTCCTCGACATGTAATTACATGGTAATTCTAAATAAATTAAACTTGTTAAAAATGTGTTTTATTTTTCTACTAATTTTATTTTTCAGTTAAAACAAGTGACATTTTCCATTTTTCAACATTTACCTACAACAAAAATTAACTAAACTTATTGTTTGTTTAGTAGTTGTAAGTAAAAGTTGTTAAATAGGAAAATGTTACTTCAAATTGCTTTAAATATCTAAATTATCAAGCCCGCCAATTTTTAAATCGCTTTACTTAGTAGTGTCCTACTAAATCGACTGAAACTGACAGGTGTAGTTCAACTGTAAGCGCTTAGCGCGCTACTCTCGTGATCAAGCAAACTTGTTACCAACTATTTACGTGGAATCCGACCCCCGTGGGTTTTAGTTTTAAAGCACAAAGAGATTAACAAATCTGATGCACAGTGTTATTCGAACGTTGATTTTCGATCACACAGGTCATATATCGGACGGTTTCGGCGAAGACATATAATAATAATCTCTTTTATGGTCTTGGCATTGGCTTGGTCGGAAAACGGTTAATAAATAATAGTAAATAGTGTAGAAGTCATAATTGCGCAATGTCATCAAATTAATTTCGAATCGATCATGTTGAAACAAATCTTAGGTAAGTAAGTCATTTAAAAGTTGTAATTCTGCATACGGATTTTAATTATATTTGAATACGACCCTGCTTAGTCAACCATTTAAGCCACGCCCAGTGGGGTCATTTTTAATAAAACGTATCATATGCAAAACAATTACCTCATAGCATCTCCATTAGTATTATACCTCCATGGTGTGTTCTTATCACTCACCTGCATATGATCTAAAAAAGCTAAAAATGTATGGAGAAATAATACAAAACTCTATAATTAAAAAATATATTACATTTTTATACAATTTTGCAGTTCTTTACTCTAATTTCTAATTAATTTTATACATCTTAATTTATTACAAAAATTTAATCTAAAAGAGTACATTAATTCTTACCAAAAATGCATTCATCTACTTTACAGCTAAAATTAAAATCAAAACTAATAAAGGTACTTATCACATAACCATGATATAAAAAATTACAGAGGTATGATACTTAGCCGACAATATCTCGTTTAGTTCGCGCATAAGGTATGGTGGTGTGAAATTTGGTAATCTGGTTGGCCATGAGCTGATTATAATTTATTTTCACGCGCCGTTTTCGATCAGCTGATACGTCAAATTCGTTAAAGACACGCCTTCCACCACATTAAGTCACCGTGACGTGTAGTATCAATCTACGTAACATCATATTTTCTTTTATAGTATCATGCCTCTTTACCAATTGTTTAATTTAACAAACAAATGATTCCTAATGTCCCTAAATTAATTTATTACCGTCAAACGGGGTGACTCGGGAAAGCCGGTTGACTTGGGTCAAGTGTACGCCATTTCTGAAAAAGCGGCGGAATTCGGTCAGTGAGTCGTGTTCACTTATTAGTTGATAGTGTCTCATTCGTCACAGCTGCATAACATTTCGGTCTCGCATTAGAGCGGCAATAAAACGGGTGTTTTCGTAAGTCGATAAATTGTGGTGTTGAACTATAGGAAGGTAAGTGATATTTGCTATGAAATTTGTTATGTTCTCAATGTTGTCTTATTTTTTTTACCGTTGGAAATCTAATCTCGTGTTCTTTTCAGGGTGACTTGGGACATGCTCCGAAAATATATCAAGAGGCTTGGTTCTAGGCCATATCAGAATTATGAGAGCAAAAATCTACAGAAAACTGTTCAATAAAGGCTGGAGAAAGGAACCAACTATAGAAATCTGGAGATTAAATACGGAATACCTCAAAATACAATAAATCATCATGTGAAAAATAGGAATGTAAAAAAACCTGGTGGACAATTAGCCATAACGAACGTTGAAGAAAACAAAATTGTTAGTTCTTTGATGTGTCTTGCCGATTGGGGATTCCCATTAAAAACAATGGACGTGCATATTTTGGTGAAACAGTATTATGATAAAAGGCATCAGAAAATTTACCAATAACTTGCCAGGGTCGGACTGGATGAAATCTTTTCTGATTCGCCACAAAAATAATTTAGCACTGAGACTTTCGGAGAATATAAAACGAGCAAGGGCTGCAGTTGATAGACAATCAATTAATGTTTTGATGAATTGAACACATCTTCAGAAAATGTTCCTCCTTCGCATATCGTTAATTACGACGAGACAAACTTTACTGATGACGCTGGCCGTCAGCGAGTCGTAATTCGTAGGTCCATCAAACATGAAGACCGTATTATTGACTCCAGTAAAACATCTGTCATGTTTGCCATCAGCGGATCTGGTGAAATGTTACCCCCATATCTGGTATTCAAATCAAAGCATCTTTATCAAAACTGGGTGAAAGATGGGCCACAGGGCACTAGATATGGAAATAATAAGAGTGGATGGTTCGATTCAAACCAATTTGAAGAATGGTTAAAACAATAGCATTAGCTTACTTCAGAAGACTTCAAGGGCCGAAGGTTATTATTGGTGACAATCTGGCAAGCCATGTCTCCCAAAATGTCATCATGGAATGTCAAAAAAATAACATCAGATTCGTTTTACTCCTTCCAAACAGCACGCATCTTACACAACACTGCATTTTTCAAGCCTGTTAAGCAATCGCGGAGAAAAACTCTGGGCGAGTGGAAGAAGAAAAATAGAGGAGTTATCCCAAAACCAGAATTTCCAAGATTATTGAGAAAAGATTTGTTAAATATTGCAGACAAATTGGAAGATAACATTAAGGTTGGTTTTCGTGGTTGTGGCATTATTCCACTTGACAGAGAACAAGGTTTGAAGCGTTTACCTCCAGAAATTGTCAACGAAGAAGAATCTCAGAAGACTTGGACTGAAACACTGACTGATTTTCTGAAAACCCAGCGAAACTTACAAACCCCCGCAAGGACAAAAGGAAAGAAAATTCCTGTAACACCTGGTAAAAGTATGATGTGCCAATCAATAATATCTGATTCTGAGACCGAAAATAATTCGGAATCTGATGACAGCGAAATTTCCGAAGAAAATATAAACGACACCGAATAAGAGGAAGAAGCAAGAAATTCACCAATTGTAGAAAGCGACGGAGAAAAACCAGGCGTGAAAGATTTGGAAACAGATGACTTTGTCGTTGCAAAATTTACAGAGGGAAAGTTTTCTAGGAATTTTGTAGGTAAAATCTTAGGAAACAATGATGGACAACTGTGCATTACTTTTTTAAGAGAAAGCTCTAAAGTGGAAAATATCTTCATTTTTCCACAAGTCCCTGATGAATCTGTTGTGGATCTCTCAAATTCTTAAGAAACTTCCACAACCAGTGCAACTTCGGAGAGGGGGTGTTAAATTTCCATGTTATGTGAATAAGAAAAATTGGTAAAAATTTGAAAAACTGCGTAGACGATAAGTCTATATCGAAAAAATTGTTTTTACTGTATTTGATCTCAATAAAAATTATTCTTGAGATGTGTTTTCATCATTTTTTAAGATTTTCAATGATAATAAGTAGATAAATGCATTTTTTAAAATGTGATTTTTCTCCCATCTCAACCAGAGTAGGTGAGACAATGTTTTCACTGCAGAATAAACGCATGTCCTGAGTAACCCCACAGACGGGGTGAATCGGAACACTTTTTGAATTAAAAAAAAAATATATTTATAATTCAAATTTTTTCTTCTATCGTGTGAACGTGTTGTGAAAATATGTAGAAAGATGATAAATCGTTTTTATAAATATATCTTACAAATTGTAAGTTATGATTCCAACTTCTTGAAAAAAGGTTTTAAAACTTAAAAATGATTGTATATATTTTTTATATTTTTTTGAACATCGGATTTTTTACGATTTTTTAACCATAAGTAATAACAAATATTTATACAAAGAAATATTATACATAGCCTTGGCAACTGAATACTAGCACTCTCTGTGTGCAGGCATTAAGGTCAAGTGTTGACTATTTTATATGACGCGAGCCAAAAGTAAGGAATTTTTCCAAAAAGCAATATCGCATTTATTCCTGACTTTTGAATATCATTGCATTCTTTCTTTAGCGTTCATCCAAGAATATATAATTTTCACAAATCTGTTCAAACGTCACATAACAAGAAATTATAAATAAATTGTTATGTAAATTTCCTAGGAAAAATTCTTGAGAAGATTAACTATAAAATTTCTCAAAATGAACGATCAGCAAATAACAATTTCAGGATTTAAAGGTAATGGGTTGCAGGAACGTTCATTTGTCTGTTAAACTTTGACAAGGGGTAACTAAAATTTAACCCTCTATGCTACCATGTATATTTGAATACACAGAAACTAAATAATTTTTGTATTGCTACTTATGGGAGTCCGGGCGTAAACGGTTATGTACATTCAAATATACACTATTATATGTATACCTAAACACAGAGTTGCCGTCCGAGCTTTGAGTCAGGGCAACTGTGATTCATACATTCAGTTGGTCGTTGGTAGTAGAACACTGCACGTGGCTTACTAACAAAAGTTCTTATTATTTATTTCTAGTGTAAGATAGAATATTGAAAATTTGCAAAAGTGTTATGTGATACATAAATATTAGCTTGAGATAGAACATTTGGCTGAACACATTTTTTTTTCTGGAGAAATAATTTGTGATTTTGTTTGTATATCCAAATATACAGTGTGCAACTTTGTAATGGATCCTATAATGTTTTATGTCAAATCCAAGAGTAATCGAAAGGTTGATATTCTCATACCTCCAGTCGATTCTGAAGACGAATTTGAGGAAGATGATGATGACAGTTTGGTAGATGAGACTTATGTTCCATCAGGTAGGTCTAGTATGTTTATATTTTTTGCGCAAATTGTTATATAGTATTTTTTTCTCTAGATCTGTCCGGATCAGAGGATCAAAATGACAATGAAAATAGGTTTTCTGAATCTGAGGATGATGACGGTACTCCTGAGCCATATCCGGAAGCAGAACAACCACCGGAAGTAGAAGAAAGACATAAAGCAGAGCAGCCAAGTACATCTCGTACGGGAGGAACAAAAGGCAAAAAGAAGGCAGAAAGTAATAAAAAGGAATATGAATTACTGTGGAAAGATTCAGATAAGTCTGATAGTCATATTCCTGTATGGAAAGGAGAAATACCTACCGAAACAATAGTCAAAAGTCCAATAGAATATTTTTACCAGCTCATTGATAAAGAAATTTTGAAGTATATAGTTGACCAGACAAATCTGTATGCAGTACAAATAAATGTCAATACAAATTTTCAAATTGATGTTTACCAATTAGAACAGTTTATAGGTATTTGTTTTTTTATGTCGCTAATTGCAGTATCAGCCAAGCTAGCACCGGACGTCGTTTCACGTCATAATCACGTTGAATTTTGGTCAAATACGTCGATGTGATTTTTTGACGCAAAAGTAACGTAATAATGACGTCATTTTTGGACCAATTTGACACGTAAATATAGTTGTTGCAAACAAAATAAACCTATTTATGTCATTAATGCACTTCGAGTTTTTGTTATTCATTATTAAATAAATAGAAGGTAATTTATACAACATCGTTTATTTAGCGGTCATTGTGACACCAAAATAAGACGTACTATGACGTTATTTAGAGACTAGTTTGTCACGTTCTGAAATGAGGCGTTAAACTGCGCACGTGTACACGTCGATTCTACACCTTTATTGTTTTACATTCAATTTATTAATAAAAGTATCTTTAGTGTTTATAATAAATTTATGATTCTCATTTTAAATCTAGGGATTTTTGGGAATTTTCATTTTTAAATTGGAGCAATAATTGTGGAATAGCACAAGTAAAGGAAGTGATGCCACTAAGAAAATGGGAGCAAATAAAAAAACATTTACACTTTACAGATAATTCCGATATACAGCATCAAAATGACAAATTAGTGAAAATAAGAAAGCTAACCGAAGGCATTAGGAATAATTTGCATAAAATTCCAATCGAGCAGCATCTGACAGTTGATGAACAAATTGTTTCTTTCAAGGGACGCAGTGGACTAAAACAGTACAACCCAAAAAAACCTAAGAAATGGGGTTACAAAATTTTTTGTTTAGCTGGTGCCAGTGGTATAATTTACGATTTTGAAGTACATTGCGGGGCTGAAACACAACCAGCAAATCTTCCAAACATAAGTACAAGTTCAAGTGTTGTTTTGAGATTGGTTTTGTTCTTCTAGTCTTCAAATTGAGCTAGCTCTTCGAGGAATTCCAAGCTTGGGTACGGTGCAGACAAGAATAGTTCCAGATAATAAATTACCAAATGATAAAGATGTAAAAAAGCAAGGGAGAGGAATATTTATTGAAAAAAAAAAAAAAGATGGTTTATAAAACAACAGATACCTCAGTTGAACTGAAATTAGTAAAGTGGCAAGATAACAGATGTGTAACATTACTAAGTAGTTTTGCAGGGGCCTATCCAGAGACATCAGTCAAAAGATTTGATAGAAACAGTAAACAAGAATTTTCAAATGTCCAAATATTGTAGTAGTTTACAATAAATTTATGGCCGGTGTCGATCTTATAGACTCCCTTTTAGCATTGTACCGAATCAAGATCAGATCAAAAAAATATTATCTAAAAATATTCTTTCATATGATCGACATGTGTTTGGTGGTAGCATGGTTACTTTATCGTCGAGCAAGTAATGACTGCGGAACTCTAAAAAAAAAACAACTTTCACTCTACGACTTCAAATCCGAAGTGGCACAATCATTATGTTGGGCGAGTAAACCCCGTAAAAGAGGTCGTACTTCTATAGCACATGCTGAAACTAATGATCGTGACAAGCGACCTTATCACTCAAATCGTCCTAATAACGACTGCAGGCTTGATAAACTGGACCATTGGCCTCAGTATGAAAACAAAACAGGCCGATGCAAAAATTCAAGCTGTCAGAAGATAACAAAAGTAAAATGCCTAAAATGTGATGTTTTTTTGTGTTTTGTACCTGATAGGAACTGCTTTTATAATTTTCATAATTAGTTAGTATTTCATTATTTTCCTATTATGTAAGTCATTGGCTATTTTTTATTTGTAGGTGTATAAGGCATATTTGTTGTCTGTTTTATTGTTTTGTATATTCAGATATACATTGAACGTAAATAAAAAATTAAAAACAGTAAGACTTTTTTGTACAATGTATATTCAAATATACATATTTTTTTTGTATATTCTAAAAAAAATGAAAAATTAGCACAATTGTATTTTATTGGCACTAGTAAGTAATAATATGAAACGGCGTTGTCATTGTTTTAAATTTTTTTATATTGTACCATAGAGGGTTAATGTTATTGAATCAGATCAAAATTAACGAAGCAAGAATGCTTGACGCACGATAATTAAACTCGAGGAAATATTTTTTTTAGGACCGTTCAGAAAATATACTTTCTGGGCAAGTTTTTATTCAGAGAATAACGTTTTGTTGATCAAGACCGGAACAGCTTTTTCCAGTCCATCTTTTTGAATTTTTCCAATCGCTGTTTCATTTAGTTACTGTTGCAGAGCACTGCAAAACCTACCTTTTGATACGCCTATGACGAGAATACAAGGGAAACGAAAAAAAAAAATCGAAATGAAATCTGTTAATCACTCAAAATAGACAATCCAATTGAACCCGTCATTTTGAAAAGGGCACAAGTCACATTTTTAAAATATCACTTTTTGGCGCCATTTAATTCTTTGAAGTATTTTACATATTTCCTGCGAAAACGGCACATCTTCATGTACCACAAGGCAGCTTATGAAGCAGTCAGAAATTAAAGTCTGTATGAAAACGGCACGAGTCCCGGACTCGTGCCCCTTTCAAGTGACACGGAACGCAGCTGTCAGATATGATAACCTAACTTTATCAGCTATGAAAATGGAGAATCGCGAGCTTGCTGTTACTGCTTATAAATCAAGAAAAGAGGTGTCTGGTGTAAGGAACACCAAAACTATAAGCATAACAAAATATAAAAGCCAAAATTGCTGGAAAAGCTCATAAAAACCATAAAGGGAGAGATGTGGCACCAAGACAAACAGGAGCTTATTGCAGGTTAATTTTGTTTTCTCAATATATTTTACCAAATATTAGCTAGAGATGATATTTATTGTTCTTTTTATTTACAGATGTAAGTTAAAATGTATGGAGACACCTCAGAAGATAATTTCCAAAGTAGGATCCGTTTTATTAACAATTTTGATAGTAAAAATGCCCAACACACATACTTGCAGGCATTGATTGAAAAGCAGGAAATACATAGAAAACGTCCCAGATCTGAAGCACCTAAGAATAGACAATTTATTTTCAAATATCACATTAAGATAGAAGGTGCTAAATTAAAAGTGGACAAAAAAGCATTTTCCAGCATCCATGGAATTTCTGAGAAACAAGTTTATGTATTTTATTAAAAACAAACGAGCAACCTATAAATCACAGGGATCACGGAGCAATATCTGGTGATACATTATCTGAAATCCGGGAGCATATTGAGTCATTTCCTGTCAAATGTGTGCACTACTATAATAAAGATGCATCAGCCTATTACTTAAGGAGGTCCTTTCGCCACCCCTTTCGCCACCAATGTTAAATAAAAAATATTAGATTATAACTAAAATTTATTTTTTTCTAATAGTTGAAGTCCTTATTTATCTAATAGTGAACTTTTAACTATACCTTACCGTGCCAATTTTTGAGAATTTTTTTTTTAAAATGTGAGTATTTGTCACATTTCACTTTTTCTAAGTCCACACCAGGTCTTGTAACAACACGTGGTTTCATAGATTGTCTATCAGTTATAATTTCCAGCTCTTACAGAGAATGGGTACTAGGCCACCCTTACTAATAAATGATACTTCTGTATATGCTGGTAAAGTGCCAATCAATAAAAAGAAAATGGCAGATTTGAACAAATTAGCAAAATATATTCCACCAGAGTACCAAGATTTCTATACAGAGGTTTTTTTAATGGCCAACAACTGCAACAAACAATGATTATCAAGAAAATAATGATGATAACTAACCATTCTTCTGAAACTCTTTGGATTTGATTATGCATCTAAGAAGTCATTTTGAAACAGGCTTCTTCTTCTTTAACTTTATATGAGCTCAACTCTTCCCAATTATTTACCCAGCACTATTTTTTACCTCAAATTTTGTTATGTGGAAAAGCTGCACCCTCGTGCGTCGGACTTCTGTCCTCACTCTTCCACAGCACTTGATATTTGGTTTAAATATTCTTCTGTATTCTTGGCACAGAATATTTGGTTGAATTTAGAATTATAATTTAAGTCGGATGGTCACTTTTAAATTAGATATTTAGTGGTTTATTATTGGACTTCTGGGCTCCCGATTCGGAGATCGCCATTTCAATGTTGCCACGACGATATCCGAATCGGAAGTCTTTGAAAAAGGCATAAGTCCAAATTTTTTTATTTCAAATATCTGTATGATTAATATTTTTTTTTATTATATAAATGTCCAAAAATTATGTCCTTTATTTATCGCCTTCTATGTTAATTTTTTTAGCACCATAGACTTTTTTCACATGACACATATTTTTAGTGCTCCTGAAAATTTTTAATTAACGGACAGGCCCTTTTCGAAATGACGGGTTCAATTATTCTGTTCTTCATGTTTGACAAACATAAAAAATTGGCTCAAACAGTTACTATGGCAACAACGTTGTAATTTATTGTCAAGAGACACTTCGTTGATTTTTAATTTGTTGTTTATGTCAAGCTTGTTTCATGAGTTCGCAAATATAGATTCAGATTTTGATTTGTCCGACACAGAAAATGAAATTCCAGAAAAATTTTGGAAGCTGCAAAGAAAGCGACTTACGATGTATTGTCAGCAAAATAATTTTTTCTGCAGCCGTCCCGAAAATAGAACTTTCGGTATGATTTATTAAATCGAAAGTGAAACTTTACACAAATCGTACCGAAAGTAGCTATTTTCGGAATGATTTTTTTTACTTTCGGGACAATTTTTTTACTTTCGGAATCATTTTCAATATCTATGTAGGCGGCCTTGGCAATGACATTTACGGAATTTTTATTATGACATCGCTTGTCAAAATAAATTTGTTGATAGTTCCACTGTATTTTCAATTTTCCGATCCAGAAATGGAAATCGACAACGAAAGTGACGAGGAAATGATTATTCCACATGAAATCAGTGAAGCGGCTAAAGTCGCTACTTATGAATTGTTGCCAGTAAAGTCAAGAGAGAGGTATGAAATGGTCTATAATTTATTCCAAAAATGGCAAGATGATAAAAATTAATATCTCGAAAGCTAGTACAAGTACTGCAACGTCTAATACTAATTTCAACACAGCCATTTCTGCTAATATTTCTAATACTATTAATATAAGTAATTGTTATTATTGTACATTTAATGTTCATAAGTAATATTTATAGTATCTATCCCTATTATTTTTTAATATTTTATCTAATAAACGGCTGCAGAAAAAATATTGTACGTAACGCTACCCAAAAGTGATTTTACGGGACTCGCAGGCTTCCAGGACTCGCCTACGGCTCGCCCTGGAAACTGCCTACTCATCCCGTAAAATATCACTTTCGGGATTTGTTACGTAAATAACTATAGTTTACATCTAAGTGTCGGTATTAAAAAAAATATTGTACGTCGCGCGACCGAAAATTAGTGTTTAGCAGATCTTTCCAAGCTTCCAGGACTCGCCTACAGCTTGCCCTGTAATCTGCTTATCTACACCTGCAAAACTACTGTCTTGTAACGTACATTACTATTTCATGCGAAGAAATGTTTTCAGTCTTATTAAAATAAAAATTAATTAAAAACTTACACAATAAAATATTTCAGATTTTTTGTACAGTGAATATCTGAAGTCCCTTCCCTTCCCACATGTAATCTTTTGAACTGTACAACGTAAATACATGATATGTGGTATACTTTGACTGATATGAAGAAAATCGTAGAGGGTACGATATAAAGAACTTTATTAGCAATAAAAACAGCTATAGTTCATTTCATACGGCATCTATCTCGCTTTATCGCATTAAGTTGAAAGAAATGCAAAAAACGATACGTCCACTATAAATTTTCGTGACGCAACAAAATCATGAGAGATCTACACGTAGATATTAAACAACTACAATTGACACAATACAGGCATTTCATTGACTGCCGTTTAGTCAAGGTTGGTATTTACTAAATACATAAGTTATATTGTATAAGGTTCTAAATATCTTCATCAATGTTATTGTTTCCATTTCACACACAAATTTGTTTACTGGTTCATTATGAGTTTATTTTCAAGGGTTAGTTTTAATAATTTTTTTTGTAACATTTTTTTTTATTGTAGGTGAGCATGTGACTATAAGTTGAAGAAAAAATTAGATGTATATGGGATAAATACATCAGTTTCTTCACTCAGTAGGGCTTTAAAAGAATTAAAATTCAAGTGAATAAGCTGTAACATTTCTAACAAAAAATATCTCATGGAACAGTCACATATTACACGAAAGAATTGTTTTTTTACGAGATTTAAAAAAAAATGAGTGATTCTCATCATCTCAAGCCTGCATATCTTGATGAAACTTAGATATTCAGCAAAGGAGGATTTCGCAAAAGCTGGCAGGATGGTACCGATAAGGCAGTCAGAAAGAAGAGTGGTGAAGGTGTACGATACATTGTTCTTCATGCAGGTTTTGAAAAAGGGTTTATTAATGACTATAGCTTGATATTTAAAAGTGGTAGTAAATCTGGCGATTATCATGATTCAATGAATCCTGATAATTTTGAAAGATGGTTTGAATATCAGCTTCTACCAAGCTTAGAAGAACTGTCATTAATAATAATGGACAATGCGTCGTACCATTCAATGTTGCTCGAAAGAATACCAAATGCAAGTTGGAACAAAGTTTCTCTGATTAATTGGTTAAAAGAAAGGAATATACAGTTTCCAATGCCTAGTATGAAGTTCGAATTGTTAGAAATTACCAAGAAACATGTACCAGATAAAGTATACAGATATTTTATGATATGATATAATTTAATAAGATATTAAAAATGCATATTTTACAGATTAGATAGATTAGGTTTTTTGCATGGCCATCGTGTGTTGAGACTGCCTCCATATCATTGTCAGTTCAATCCAATTGAACTTGTTTGGTTTGAGTGTAAACGGTATTACGATGCAAAAATACCTTCGGCAGAACGTATTATTGCAGATACTGTAATTAGTTTTTGGAGCGACTCTCTTCAACAGGTTTAATGCAAAGTTTTTTCTTAGGCTATGGTTTATAATTGTTATGTAATTGTAGATTAAACCAGAAAAATGGAAGAGGTTTGTAGACCATGCAAGAACAATTATTGCTGAATATTGCGAGACTGCAAAAAGCATTGATGCAAGTAATATCTCTCCTGTAATCATTGATTTAAACGAATCGGATAACGAATCAGATTGGAACTTGTGGGAAGACACCCCCGCATAATAAACGTTTATTGTATTGTATTCAAAAATGGCTGTTGTTCTATAAGTTTAACTTTACCAGTTTTGTTAAATTTCAATGATTTCCAAGGTAATTAGTTCATCGAATAAAACTTATGTGATTTTTTAAACAGATCTAATTTCTTATTGTAGGTTTCATCAGGCAAGTGATCCTTGTTGTTTTCTAATTTTAAGAATTTAATTATTAATGTTACATTATTTATAATAATAAATATCAATTGTTACATTATTTATGATAATAAATATCAATTAATAGCACATTTTGTTTTATTTTGTAATGTTTTGATATCACAATTCTTATTAATTTCAAAGCCTTTTCCTATTTGGCTGAATCCCATCCTGACAACTGTCAAAATTTTGTAGCGTCGCCATCAAATTTCATGTAGTAATCAGACATGCCAAAAACATGATATTACGTCATATTTGGTGACGTGCAACCCCGGTGAATGACATTTCACAGGTGCTTCAACTCTTTTTAAAATATGGCACCAATAACAGCATAGTATGTAAAAAATCCACTAGATGTCGGTAGAAGATGAAGTACCTTAAAGTCCTCAAATGAAAACAAATAATGACTGCGAACTGTCAGAAAAATTCAGTTAATTTTATCTTAATCGAGTAAAAAATACGTCTGTATCCAATTTTTGTTTTAAATAATGGTAATTTATTAATGTCTACTAATAATATTCTATATAACAAACGATATGGAAAGTGAAAATGAGAAGAAAAATGCTATACCACATACTACTCATATATTTGATCAAAAGAAAGTGAGAACATTACTATTTTTCATCATTTTTAGTGTAAAAGACAGCAATAATTAAATAAGAAAAATAGTGTGTATTCTTTCCTATAAAATTGTAAATATTGTTGAAAAGGGTTTTGAAAAAATAAGTGTTAAGTACCATTTTGATGTTGTTTACAGAAGAGTAGGTATAAAATTATAACTGCCACATTTTAGATAATTCATAAACACATTCCAAAGATACATGCTTATTTAGTTACCAGTCCTAAACAATTTCACATGGATGGATCTCCTAATTGTAATAAAATGTGTTTCTTACAAGGCAAATTGATGAAAAGAGTAGGTACAAAAATGATCTGTAAATCTTAATTACCTATATGAATAAGTGTTGTAATAAACTTTTTATTAAATATAAACGCAGAGGATTGTTTTCAATAGATTCATTAACTTATACAACTTTAATTATTTACAAAATAAATCAAAGGTTTGTAGGTGTAATTACACACAGATTGATAAAGAAAAACGAAGGAAAGGTAGGTCTTTTCAAGTGTGGAAATTTTATTAGTATCCGCCAAGAGCTTGCATTATAAATGTAAAAAAGAACAAATTATCAATCATTCCATTCTTGTTTACATATATAATAATAACAATATAGGGATGATGTCTTAACAGTCGAACTGCTAATTCTAATAAAATGTACACATATACACTTTTAAAAAATTGAAAATACCTTTATTCGTTTCTATTCTTTATCTACAAAATAATATAAAAGCTTGTAACAGCAATTACCATCGTCTTTATTATTTTATTTCTACTTTGTCCAATGCGCTGGTTCAGTGATGATGTAATTATGTTTCCACTGACAATAGATTTTTGAGTGCGTTTTGTTCGTTTTGTTTACCTAAATTATATCGTTTTTTTACTTATATAAATATATTCCTAAAGTAATTAGATAACATGCATAAAATATACAATCGTTTAGTTACCAATTTACATACCTTTCAACTATTTTTATGACCTGTAACCAATATTTAGAAATAAACTAAAAACAGTAAAAACGTATATGTCAAATTTATTGATGTTTTTGTTAAAAGTTTGGTTAGAATTAAATGTCAGTGGAACCAAAATGACATCACACTGAACTAGCGCATTCAACTTTTGATATATCTAAATTAAAATTTGACAGGTACATCATTCATATCTAAGATCAACAATAACTAGACTAGATAATAACTAGATCTTAACAATGATGGAAAAAGCATTTCTTTAAACTAACTTTAATAAATATTATTGCAAAATTATTAGAGTTATAAATAAAATACAATTATATTTGTTCGTAAATATAGTATATGTCATGCTGCGTGAACATTAGTATAATAACCTGTCAAATGATTGACCAATCATCTGATGGCCAAATCATGAAGTTTGATACATGCTGATGTTAAAATATGTTTTATGTAGCTCTTAATGATCAATATATGATCGAATCGGGTACCTCACCTTTTAACGACCTCTGGTGAATTTTTTGGAACTACGTTGTGTTTGGTGCCATATCGTCTTTTGTTTTTATATGGGATTTTAGGGAAGTTGAAACACCTATTGTCTCTCATCGTGCGTGCAACTGAAAGGCTATGCAATGAACTATATCAAAGAAGACGTCAAATTGTTATTTTGACTACTAATTTTAAATGGGCTATATTCATAACTAAAACCAAATTAATATGATTGAACTGGTTCTTGAAATACGTTTCAAACGAGGGACCAGTCCCTAAATGACCAAATTTAAAATTAGTTGTTTAAATGTCACTGTGAAGTCATCAGTTACCAGTAGAAAAGTTGTTTATATTAATTTATTTTTTCTACGTTCATGCAAAAAACAAAACTTTATTGAACTATATTTAGTGAAAAAACTGGTTCTTTATTGCACTAGTGCAATAAAAATTTTATTGCACTCATATGCCATTTTACTACAGCGTTTTATGATCATGACAAACATAAATATTCAAATCAACGCCAAATATTTAGTCCATTTTCATTTTCTCTGAGATTGTATTACGTTTTAAAAAATATTAATATTGAAAATTGTACAAATTGTACATTTACTTTTAATATTAGTGGCAAAAACAACGTTTAAGCTTAATTATTGTTCATAACAGTCGTTCCTAAAGTTTTGGTTAAATTATTTTTCTTAACATAGTTATAGTACTTTTTCAATGTTAATCGATGCTAATTATTAGTTATTAAATATTTTGCTATTAAATTACGCTTTTTATTCTTCTGCACTTAGTGTCGCCTAAATAAAACATTTTTTTGATTTTTGCGTGAATGTAGAAAAAATATTGTATGCAACTCGTGCAAAAAGTGTTTATTGCAATCGACCTATTGTTCAACAATTTCACGTCGCGTGAAATAAACACTTACTTTTTGCACTTGTTGCATAAATAACTATAAGTATCCAAAATTTCGTTAATTTATAGGTAAACGTTCAAAAGATTAAAGGGAAGTATATGGGACTTTAGATGCGTATTTTATATCAATAATGGTAATTATGATTTTATAGGAAATACAATTCGAATAATTCAATAGGTTAAATATTGTTAATGTTAAATAACTAATTGTTGACCTGTATCTTAACTAAATAATAAATAATTGAGGAATAGTATCACAATAAAATATTTTTTAGGCGACTGTCACAAAAAATTAAATATCACATTAACATTTCTGCAGTATAGCTTTTTTGGCCGTATTTACTTTACGTCCGCTTTTTATAAACACAAGTTTATTGTACTTATCGTTAGTAATTCTGTACAAATATCATTACTTAACAATAGCGGTTTTTTTTTCGATCAATACAAATTTGAAACTATACTTGCATTTTTCAGAGAGAAGAATGTAAAAAAATATTGATTTTACTTGATGAGTCAATCGCCTAAAAATGCTGTGTACACCTCGGTCGCACGATCTTTTTTGACATAACCAGAAATTGCTTGGCCTCAGGCGCAAACTGCTGATTGGGTCAAAAAATATCAACTTTGCGGCCTTAGTATACAAATAACTATAGGTTAATAAAAAAAATTCTACTTTAAAAAGCATCGATGTAGTGTTGTTCACCGTACCATTCCTTATGATCATTCAGATACCTAAAAATAAAGAATAAAGCCTTAAATATACATAGTCATACGAATGTAAAATAAAACAAAGACAATAGCTTCGTCGAGAAATGAGCATGCGCATTTCAATTTTAAGCGTTCGCGGAGCCAAAAATCAGGAATTTTGACAAAACGTTCAGCCTTCCTGGAGCACTTATCATTAGTACACAACAAGTTACAGACAAGTCAAAGTCAAAACGATCTACAAACAGCGTGGATAATTTGTCAGAATATGCGGGTCGGTAGTGTAGCGGTCTAACGCGCTTATATTCATTTATAGGCAAGTTTATGAGTCTGAGACTGCTGGGATTCGAATCCCAGACCAGACCATGTGGATTTTAAATTAAATTGCATGGTTAGGTTTAGGATTTGATGTGTGCCGTATTAATAGAAATTCAATTTCTGTTGATATGACATGCAGATTAAAAAATCGCCATGCATTACCGTCTCGATGATGGTGGGTGAGGTTTTTCGGGTTTTCCTCACCTGTAAGTCAAATGGCACCATCAATTATCTTTAAGTCGCCCCGGAGCGCCACGGCAAATAATAATAATAATAATAATAATAGCCGTCCCTTCCCCTACACAAGTCGTTCAGTCGACTTCAGGGGTTGAAATTCACTCGTAAGGGGGTAAATTAGGGAGAGTATTATTATGGGTAGTAAGTACATGTGCTGCAAAAGTTGTGGTCGCGAACAAAAAACAAAAAAAAATGGAAGAATTTAAAATATTCTGTAAACGAGGTGGGATTCTAAATCTGATATTCATTGACTATGCCCCTGATAGCTTTACTGTTGTTGCCTTGACGGAAACCTGGCTTGAATCATCAATGACTAATCAGGAATTGTTCGGAAATTCATAGTTTTGACAGAAAATACTCTCTAACATTTATTGAAGTATGGATCAGATGCTAAAAGTTACGCGCAATCCAGCCTAGTCTAGGTATACGTTTAATGTTTATGTTACTAATTGTAATGATGCGTATGTAAGACTTTCAAATTGGATAGCGTTGGATCGATGGTATTTAGTCGAAACGTATATACCGAACGACGTACCTGTCTCTCAACGGAGTGACGGCGAAGGCATTAAAATATGTTATTTATTAGCCTGAGACTCATATTTATTATGTTGGGAATGTTTCAAGTTCCTAGGGCAAAATGGCCTGAAAAATAAGGGGGCACTCTTAGTTCGGCTGTCTCAATGGAATGTCGATTTTATATGTTTTGTGTTTAATTTTAGAAATACATTAATTTGTTGAAAATATAGTGTTTTTTTACACGTACGTACTATGAAGCAACAGTTACTGGGTGTTTTAAGAATTTCCGTGAATTTTGGAATTAGTTTAAATCAATTAAATGTACCTGAAGAATATCGAAATAAATTATGTCAAATAATTAAAATAAAAATTTAAAAAAAATACTGCAATTTATGGTGTACTAGTTTTTGTTTCTGCAGTAAACAACTGTGCTATGGAAATTAATTTAATTAATAATTTTATTGCCATGTCGACTCTTAGCAAAACTGTTTCACAAGGTTCGATTTATTTAGAGCAAATTTTAGAAGCCTTAGAAACAGCAGGGTTTTCCTAAATATTTAAAAATGTTTCCACAAAATTGATTTTCTTGGATGGGAGATTTCCACCGAAGATATTAGATTGGAGTAGGGAAAAATAAAGGCGTTGACAAAAATTTCGTCTCCAAAAAATGTTAAACAAGTCAAGCTTTGGCCGAGCGGGTGATCATTAGCGACTGATTTGCAAGACTTTATCAATTTTTTTGAAACTGAAGGTAAAGTAAAGGTTTGTTCCAACAACAATCTTGGAACTATACATAAACCAGTCCACAACATATTGTCGACCACTTATAGTCGACGACCTGCCCACGACCTGTCGAGGATTGGGACTGAATTCGGAACTTGGATATGTTGGAATACATTTTTCTGTTGTCAGACACACTTTGTCAATAACGTCAAATTTAAAAAATGTTAAATTACTCATTATTAAATTTGGTTATATTTACCAAAATAGGTAGAATTACATCTAAATCCACATTGTAGTAGCCCAGTACGTTTGGTTAGTAATACCTCTCTAGGGAAATTTGACGTTAGTATAACGTTAATTCGACGTTGATTTAACTAAGTTTAGGTAGAAACTACCAAAATATTTGCAGATGACGTATGCCTCCAAGTGTACGAAAAGAAATTTTATACTTATTTGGTATTTTTATCTATATTTAAGTAGAAATATTGTAAGAAGTCACCAACACAACTAAAACATATACCTAATTCACATGAAAGATTGAAAATAAAAAAATGTCGTTGACAAACATATATGTAATGTAATTGCGGTGAATATACAGTTCACGCTTGTTGAAATTAATGCGAAGAAAATTTTGTCGTGCATGTTAAAAGTTCTACTTAGAAAAATAACAATGCCCTCCCAAAATACTCTTTAATTAAAAAAATATAAGAAAAAAATATGATCGTGTAAAAAATAATAATAATATTATAAGCTAAAAGTATGTTACGTTTGTTGTGTATCACTTTAGAAAATCAATAATGTTTCGTTTTTCGGTATTTTCATTCGTATATTCTAGTTATGGTCATTTTAAAAATTTAAAATTTGGAATCCTACTTCAATTACGTTAAGAAAATATGGCGTATTGTGCGAATTCGACCTAAAAGTTATTATGACTAAGGGAATCTACGTATTTTACAAATACCTTTTTACTAAGTTGAATTAACTTCAATTTCACGACATATTAGTTAACTTTACCTATTTAAAGAAATAATAACTTATAGGTTTTATAAACAATTTACCTATAGGTAAATATAACATATTTAGGTCACGTTGTTCTGCACTTGAGATTTTAGACGTTTCACTTTACGATAAAAATCGGAAGTATAACGATATGATTTATTATTTTTCGAACTCATTTTATTAATTATTTTTCGCACTCATTTAAAGCTCTATCTACACCACACGTAAATTAAGATTACGACTGTAATGGTTTTTTTAAAATGGCCGAAATTCTTAAGAATAATGACGAAGACAGTAACTGAACAACCTAATTGTTAAAATAACCTAAATATAAATTTTACAAACAGGTCATGTATGACTCTTTTTAAATTGGTGGTTTTTAGTCGAATTTACTTTGTGGTAGATTTTTCAGGTAATTGCTACAACAAAGTTAATAAATATTTCTTCAAGATGACTTATAGGTCAACTAAGTGAGTATTCGACTATTTGGTTGAAATTATAGGTAGATAAACAGGTAGAATTTTGCTACGATCTCGACCTAATATTACTTTAAAGGAGAGTAAATAAAAGCGGCCAAATAGGTTACTATGGAGGCATAAAATTACGTAGAATTTTTAACCAAATCTACCTAGTTGGATATTCTACTATAAAGACGATTTTTAGTTGCCAAACAGGTAGATATTACCTAAATATGGCACCTAATTTTACTACAAAGGAAATTTAACTTTGAAGTAATTGTTGGTTATTTTTTTTAGTAGTTTTTCCCTTATTGATATGGTTAAAAGTTACTTTTAAGCAGATTTGTGGAATAATTTACGTAAATTTAAATATAAATTAAAACCGTTTGGTAAATTTACATTAGAGGTATATTTTTCTAGTCAATTTTACGTAATAATTACCTCAATAAGTGAATTCGTCTTTAACAAAGTCGAGTTGTAACTAATGTTATAGAAAATGTTTGCCGGGAGACTATAAGTAATTATTATAATAAATAAAACCGAAATTACAATCGATAAAAGTATATAATCCTTGGATCGAGATTAAAATCTATACTATCAAAACAAATATAATCACAAAATTTCCAGAGTTGGTCGTAGTTTATTGACGAGCTTAATTTCGTTTTGCACGTCTTGACAATTCGTTCATATTCAGACCCAGGAACTGATTTGACAGTACAGAAACTGGTTTGTGATTAGTTTTGGATGTGTTGGAACACTCGGTTTATGTACAGTTTTGAGTCCAAATCCAGACTGCGCAGAATCCCGACAGTACGTAAACCGATTTACTATTGTGTTGGAACAAACCTTAAATGTTTTGTTTTGACTGTTTTTATTTTTATTGTTGCAGGGATGAAATAATAAGCCTTGAAACATGCAGTCAGCATACTTCCATGTTTAATATTTTATATATGAAGGATGAAGTGATAAGCCTTTAAAGGTGGGGTCAGCATACACCCATGTTTATTGCTATATTTTAAGTCTCAAGGGCGAATAAAATGCCTTGAAAGATGGGGTCAGCATACTCCCATGAAATATTTATGAATTGTTTTTCAAGATTACAAATTAAAGCATGGAGTCAGCATACTCTCGCATGGATTATTTCATTTATGAATTATTTTTCAAGATTACAACTTGAAAAATGGGGTACTTCCATGAAATGTTATATTTATGAATTGTTTTTTAGGACTACAAATTGAAGCCTGGGGTCAGCATACTCCCGCATGGAATATTTTATTTATGATTTGTTTTTCAAAATTACAATATTGTCACGCTTCGTATAAATTCACATTTTTTCCAATTTTAATTAATTATTTAAATAACATCCTGTACATAAAACTTTGTTTAATTATGTCGACAATTTGTTTCGAACTGCAATCATGTGCAAGGTTGGAAAGGAACCTCCCCATAGGAGAGCCCCCCCCTGTAAAAGATTTCCAGTAGCAGCTCCAGCTCAGGATCTCCACAGTTTAAATTACGTCTTTTTTTGTATATTGAATCGCGGCATTGACTTGAGTCAAAAGTTCTGATGTGTACCCAAAATTGGAGTGTTGGTAAGTTAATTTGCTTTTCAGGATATTTATTATAGTTTTAGCCCATATTTGTGTATGTCCAGTTGCGAGATAGTTCTGTATAATTATTCTAATAGTCTAAGATCCGGCTGCGAAATTAGTACATTCATAATGTAGTTGATCGAAATCTAATTTCGACGTACTTTTATAGCAAGGAGAATCCACTTTTCAGTAGGTGCCAATTAAAAATTGCCTGCTAGTATTTTTAATTAAAATAATATTAATTAAGTTTTCGGGAAACATTTCGTTTACATCTTACGGAAATAAATCCTACTCCACTTCACAACAATGTAATTGAAAACTTTAAAAAGGTACAGTTGCTGTTGATCGCTTAGCCGCAACCTCGTCGCAGTCAGGTGTAAACAGGTATAACTTTGTCTAATTTTTTCGTTCATGACGTATATTCATTCCAATTGTGCCATATTATAGCTAATTTTTTTCTGTGCTTAATGTAATAAAGCTGCCTATAAAAAAAAACCGTAAATAAAAGTTTCCTGCCGTTAAAGATGCTAGGCATTGTAAATAAAGTGACAGAGAGTGAGCGGGTAATGCTACTTGTCCGACAAAGATGTTAAATGCCGGCTGTACGCGCTTTTTAAGCTATTGCGCATGCTTCGATAGATAGGGTTCTCAACTAAGCAGTTGAGCTGAGGTGTTTATTATTATCCTAACCTCACAGTTTTGGAGCTCGTAATACACATAATTATTTTCATAGTTGTTGTTTTACCTAGAACTTCTGTAGGTGTAAGTTCATACACGCACGCTAATTTTTCGAGCAGAGTGTATAGGCAACCAACATACGTGTGACTAACTTGTCAACAGTACAATTGTGACTACAAAATTAATTTTTCTTATTTATATTGCGCCAGAGTAAGTAACAATCACTCCCGGGAGTTCCGGATTTGATGTCGGAGCCCTCTGGGCCATCCAAAGTTGTCTACGAGACGATTTACTCGAAAAGACTCCGTGAACGGATTAAAAACACCAAACCGCCGGTAAAAGTGGCAAATGTGACGCGAAATCGATCAACTCCAACCACCCCCAAGACGCCGAACACAAACAGGCTACAACATCCTTACAAAACTGTGAGTACCCAAGGGAGAATCACTAACCTAACTAATCTGGGGTCAGCTGACACAATCAGAAGGGAATCCTCGCAAAAAAATTTTTCTGAAAAAAGTAAGGAGAAAGATGATAGACAAATGGTGACAAATCAACTGATTCTCGAAACAGCAAAGACCGCCGCTGCAGAAAGCAGTGCGGGGAGCACTCACACAACATTCGACGAACCTCACAACTCAAAGCCCAATAACAATCGTGCAAGAAAAAGCTTGGAGAAAGCAGTTAAGACCAATCGCAACACAGACTGGGAAAGTAAGCAGAACGCTCTAAGCGCAAATTTAGATGCGGTGACTGACCGAAAAAGTTCGGAGAAAGCGGACGAGACAGACCTCAACGCAGAATTAGAAACTTCGGAGAACACCGAAAGTAAGGAGAAAACCTTCTCAGGCGGATACAGTGATAGCACCGAGGAACAGGAAAGTGCTGAGAGCTCGGATAGTATCAATTCGAGTGAATCTTCGCACAGTAGCCTCGAAAAAAGCGACATAATAAGAGCTGACGAAAGCTTGGAGAAGTTAATTAATGACCTGGAGGGAACAAATGAGGACTCCAATAGTTCTGAAAATTTAAACGGGACCGTTTTAGAAATGGATCTTGATGAATCGAATGAAGAATCACCAAAAATCAAAAAAAATAAACCAACTTTTTCGGAAAAAAAAAAGTATGGAGAAAAATTTAAAGAATTTGAATCGGCCTATAAAACATTAGAAATGCCAAAGCATGTTACTGCCAGATTTCTGGACTGCGGTCAGGACCCCCTATTATCAGATGGTAGCACGATTACCCCCGGAGCCACCCCACCAAGCGGAAATGAAAACCGCCCCCAGTATCTGAATCCAGGACCACAAGTATACACCGAAACACAAAAATACGATAAAAATAATACCTCACAAAAGGATATGGACAATGCTACTGTGGAGACAAGCCGGACTGAGGGTGGATCGAGTAGCTTTCGATTCGGCTTTGTCCCCACGGCCGCAGAGCCCAATCCAAACAACCCAATCTATAAAGGTATTTACAACTCAATAAGCAAGGGTGCAGTACCGAAAATGTACAAAATCCCAAGTGACCCCAGAATCACGATAGGAGTAAGAAGTGCTGACCTACCCTCAAATATAGATATGAATATATTTAATTACAATTCTGGTAACGCCACATCAGAAGAGGACAAAAGACACAAGGACAGAAATGATATTACAGAGCAGAATAGACTGCCCACTTCCCCAAATAGCACTTTTCAACTAAGGTCAAAAAGCAGCCCTCCTAAAAACCCAGAAACGGATACTGATAACAGGAACGACAACCAACCCTTTATCACCCCTAAGAAATTCAGTTCGAATTTCGAAAAGTTGATAAGGGAAAAAACTAAAAAAACAATGACTAAGATAAACAACAGATTCCAACCCCTGACCGAAGACTCTGATTCGGAATACGATGATGATCTGGGAAGAATCGTGAAAAGAAAACGGAAAAATGCTAAGAAGAGGGAAACAAATAACACTGCTAAACCCTCGGAAAACACAGAAGAGACTATCGAGAGCATACTAGATGAGAACAATGCCTCCAACACTCAAACAGCACAAAAAGTCACCCCAGGCCACAAAAGTAAAAACCAGATGCCCCCAATCATAATAGATGGCAAGACAACAAGCCAAAACACCCTTATACGAGACATAAAAGCTATAGTAACTGGGAAATTTAGTATAAAACATACTAATAACTCAACTATCCTCTTTCTAGAAGAGAAAGAGGATCATGAAAAAATGGTGCAAAACATAAGAGCCGAAAAACTCCCCTATCACACTTACACTAATAGGGAGGAGAAAACGCACGCTTTTGTATTAAGAGGCCTCGCAGAAGGCACCAAAATAAATGACATCGATGAAGATCTTACGGAGGAATATGACATAAAAGCAAGGTCCATCTACAGGATGAACACTAAAAATCGTCCCCTGTTCTTGGTCATAACAGACCCTACCCTCACATTAGACTATCTAAACAAAAATGTTCGGCGAGTTCTATATACAAGGGTGGTTTGGGAACTCCGAAAGTCAGTAAAGCAAATAGTACAATGCCACACGTGTCAACAGTGGGGACACGCAACTGCTAACTGCGGAAGACAGCCAAAATGCCTGAAGTGTGCGGGTGATCATCACACTAGCACCTGTGTCAAGACGAGAGACACCCCGGCGACTTGCGCAAATTGCGGTGGTGATCACCCCGCAAATTACACTAAATGCAAAAGCTACACAGACAGAATAGAAAGGCTTGAATTAAATCGAATGCAGAAACCGCAACAAATTAAATATGTACCCGCCCCCCTGCCACAACACAACCAATGGGACAATAGAAGAACCAGCAGAAGAGCTGATGATTTCCCTGCCCTGCCCAATAGAGAACCAAGGATGAACACAAGAATTAATAGTGCATCTTCGATACCCAGAATGGAGGCACCAAGACAAATTCCCCAGGGATCAGTCACGGCCGATGTTACGTCATTAAATGAAGCTTTTGCAGAACTAAACAGTTTAGTTAATATAGGTGAGCTTGCTAGGGCGGTAAGACAACTTAACGCACAAATACGATTATGCAAATCGGGACAAGAACTCATAGAGACGTACAATCACTTTATGACAAACGTAGATAAAAACTTCAACCTAAGAAATTAAGAACTACATACTCACAAAGACAAAATCAAAATTTGTTTTTACAATGCAAATGGGATGCGCAACAAAACATCGATTGTTCGCAGTTTCATTCTCCAACATAATTTTGACATCATGCTCATAACAGAGACACACTACACACAGACAGACAAATACAAAGTACAAGGGTATGATGTCATTAGACAAGATCGACTAAACCAAGCATGGGGTGGGGTAGCACTTTTAATTAAAAGAGAACTAGAATATACGAAGCAGCCAAATATTAATATCACTCAAGAGCACACTATCGTTAAAATCAATAACATAATTTTTGTAGGTTTGTACAATCACCCTAACAACGTCTTTAGCAAAAGGGAATTAACCACTATCATGTCCCTAGGTAACAAAGTTCTTTTGTTTGGGGATCTAAACAGTAAACACTTTCATTGGGACGCAAACTGTGTCTATCCCAACACAAGCGGAAGAAACTTGAATGAATTCGCCGAGAGTGAGGACTGCATCATTCATTATCCGGAAGAACCTACCTTTTTCCCTTTCAATGGAAGAACGCCAAGCACACTCGACATAGCAATGACGAAAAATATACCCAACGTTGACAAAATAAGGACCATACCAACAATGACATCAGACCATGACCCTGTATACATAGAAATAAAAGCCACTAGCGTAGTTCCATGTATGCAGGGCCAGTTCTACGACTACAAAATGACTAACTGGAAAAACTTTAGAACCATACTGGACGAAAACATTAAAATCAACAACAACATCACTAATAACAACACACTTGATACTGAATTTTTGAAACTGACAAACGCCATCAAGACAGCAAGAAACAGGACGATCAAACTTATCAATAGAAAACAACACATAGACATTTTACCTCAAGACATAACAGAACTGATTACGTACAAAAACAACATACGCAAAAGATGGCAAACTTACAGACAAGGCGCTGACAGGGACACTCTGTTGAACTTAGGCAAAGAAATTAACAGTAAAATAAACAATATACGAAATGCAAAATGGAAAGTGACCCTGGAAGCGCTAAACACAAACGACAATTCAGTGTGGAAATTTGTGAGAAGGTTCAAAAAACCGTGCTCGGAACTTCCCACACTGAATTACAATAACACAGTGTGCTTGACGGACAACCAAAAAGGCAGTGCTCTCGGTGAATTCTTTCAAAGTAACTTCATCAACCCTCAACCCAATAATAACAGACAAAATCAAATAGAAAATATCTGCAAAGAAATACAAGATATGAGATCACAAAATGTACCTATAGAATTCCTAACTACTCCTAAGGAAGTCGCAGATGCGATTAAGAGATCCCCGACCAAAAGAGCACCAGGTCCCGACGAAATACCTAACATTTTGCTAAAAAATCTGTCAAAAAAGGCTATAGTACAGCTACATTACATGATAAATGCTATCCTAAAGCTCCAGTACTACCCCAATTCTCAAAAAATCGCTAATATAATCCCCATACTCAAAAGTGGTAAGAACAAGGGACAAATTGAAAGCTACCGCCCCATATCGTTGCTCAACGGACTATCAAAAATCATCGACCGAATAATACTGACAAGACTACGGACATACGAACAAAACAAAACTATCATACCGTCAGAACAGTACGGTTTCAGAGCTGGACACAGCACGATTGCACAAGTAAATAGGATCGCTCATAATGCCAAAAAGGCATATAACAACAAAATGCAAACGGTACTTGTTGCACTCGATGCTGCTAAGGCGTTTGACACCGTCTGGACTGACGGACTAATCCACAAAATGTTTGAGAATGACTACCCTGTTTTCATTGTAAAAACAATTCAAACTTACCTACAAAATAGACAATTTTACATTAAAGTCAAAAACTCACAAAACGGACCTTATACAGCACAAGCGGGGGTGCCTCAGGGCTCGGTACTGGCGCCTCACCTGTATACCATTATGACTCATGATATGCCAATGGGACATAATGGTATACAGACGGCCCTGTACGCCGATGACACGTGTATTTTCAAAACGTCACATTCTGCCGAAATAGCTCTAAAAAGACTGGACATCCACGTAAACAGAGTGTTAGTTCCTTATCTAGAAGAAAACAAGATTAAGATAAACCCGACAAAGACCGAAAGTCTTCTACTTACCAAAAGATACACAGATGGCATAAAAAGTACACTCATGGTACAAGGGCAAAGCATTACAACTTCAAACAAAATGAAATATCTTGGTTTCATACTAGATAAGGGACTAACATTCAAAAACCACATCAGCGACAGAATAAGTAAAACCACAGGGGCAATAAAAACCATCTACCCCCTGCTGCATCGAAACAGTGGGGTAACAACTCATAATAAGCTCTTACTATATAAGCAAGTGCTTAGACCAATTCTTACCTACGGATGTCCAGTCTATTGCTCCATGGCCAACACACATTTTGCTAAACTCCAAATTACACAAAACAAGTGTCTTCGGCTAGCGCTGGGGTGCAACCGTTATACAAGAATAACGGACATGCACGAACAAGCACCCATGGAACCTATCAAAGAATATACTCTCAGACTTGCTGAGAAGTTTTATAAACATTGTCTTCCTCCATCATTAAAGGAAGACATATACAACATTCATGAGGAAGATGGGGTAGCCAGGAAACATGGGTGCTTACATCAAAACTTAACAATATACAGACGGGACGTGGACTGACCGCTGCTACTAACCAACCCACAGCAGCGGGCATTGCACTGAAAAGTCAAATAACTACGACCACTAGTTATGAACTGTGGTCGGACGGAAGACTGCACGGTGACGTCACTTTCCGAGCTGAGATTCTAGCTTGCTATGATCTTGGCTATGAAAGCCGATGAAACCGTGTAGGCTCGTTATTTGGCTTCTCACACGAAAGACTAACAGTGACACACACTCCTACAATGACAACCCTGTTTTTTTGCAAGTAGTTTTTCAGGGAAGACAAAGACACAATTAAAATCATACAAAACTATAGACAATACTCCATTACTGACCTAGCAAGCTAACCAAAACTGTTATATAATGCTTATTGTAGCAAGGAGGTAACATCTCACCAGAATTAAAATTAACATAGATATTAAATAGGTTATGACAGCGACCGTGGCTTATCCAGATGGGCCAATTTGGGTTGGAACTTCCAGGATGGTTATCCAAGAAGCAAACTCAAATAAAATGTATATATCTGTATATAAATAAAGATTTCTAAAAGTAAGTAAGTAAGTTTTATTAATATTGAAATAATATTACTTTTGTTTATGTAAAGATAAAATTTAAAAAATGACCACGTGTTTTTTGTGTAGTAAAAAGAACAACGTGCTCCAATTTAGTAATGCATCGTTTAAAAAATGTTTCTCAATGTTATTATTCCGACGTAAAAAAAAATATAAATACCACGATATTATATTAACAGTGGAATCTGCTAATTATTTTGGTTACCATACTGAGTGTCTTAAGAAAATCACTGTTTTGAAGCAAAAAGATAAAGAAGAATTTGAAAGTTTTTGCAAAAGTCAAACTGTAAGTAAAATTTTTTATTTAGTGTATTAATGCATGTGACTCTGTCAATTAATATTTAGAATATTAAAGAAATTATAAATGAAAAGTTTATTAATAAATAAATATACAGTACACTCAGACAATTAAAAAATCTATACTTTTTTCTAATGAATAATTTTTAATTGTGTATTAATCAATTTTTAATTATAAAAAATTAATTTGTCTGTTACATTAATATTATGAATTATACAGGGTGTTTCAAAAAGGTATGTCGTAAATTCATTTTCAGATTACAAAAAAATAAGTGGATTTGGCTATATTTACCTATTTTCAAAAACTGGCTCCCAACAAAGTTACAGGGTGTTAAATTAACATTTAGAAAAACGTTTTTTTTTATAAAAAGTTTATTGTTGCGATTTTTTCTTCGAAATGTTTGCCAGTGCTGTAGATTTGAAAGCCCAATATTCTAAGGAGAAAAAAATTTAAAACAACCACTTTAAAAAAAAGTTGGGGGGTTGGGTACCTTTTAACCCCCTCGTATTTTTTTTGACATAAAGAAAAAGAGGTAGTTTTTGCAGGGGTGGTTCAAGCAAAGCCCTAGGCACACCACTGATTTTTATATGCGTGTTTTGTACAATAGCTCCTGATCTACTCTTAGTTTTGTTGATATGTTAAGTCCAGGATGGACGAGTTGCTCTAGAAATTCAGTTAAAAAATTGTAAATAGCTCGTTAAATAAGAAAGATACAAAGTTAATTTTGCTATAAAAAAAAATTTAAAAATTCATTGTTCTTTTTGATTTTAAGATCGATAAAGCAAGTTTCTTTATGTCAAAAAAAATACGGGAGGGTTACCAGGTACCCAACCCCCCAACTTTTTTTTAAAGGGGTTGTTTTAAATTTTTTTCTCCTTAGAATATTGGGCCTTGAAATCTACAGCACTGGCAAAAATTTCGAAGAAAAAATCGTAACAACAAACTTTTTATAAAAAAAAAAAAAAAACGTTTTTCTAAATGTTAATTTAACACCCTGTAACTTTGTTGGGAGCCAGTTTTTGATACAGGTAAATATAGCCAAATCCACTTATTTTTTGGTAATCTATCTGAGGATGAATTTATGACATACCTTTTTGAAACACCCTGTATAATTCATAATATTAATGTAACAGACATAAATTAATTTTTTATAATTAAAAATTGATTAATACACAATCAAAAATTATTCATTAGAAAAAAGTATAGATTTTTTAATTGTCTGAGTGCACTGTATATTTATTTATTAATAAACTTTTCATTTCTAATTTCTTTATTATTCTAAATATTAATTAATGTCTGACAGAGTCACATGCATTAATACACTAAATAAAAAATTTTACTTACAGTTTGACTTTTGCAAAAACTTTCAAATTCTTCATCTTTTTGCTTCAAAACAGTGATTTTCTTAAGACACTCAGTATGGTAACCAAAATAATTAGCAGATTCCACTATTAATATAATATCGTGACATTTATATTTTTTTTTACGTCGGAATAATAACATTGAGAAACACGTGGTCATTTTTTAAATTTTATCTTTACATAAACAAAAGTAATATTATTTCAATATTAATAAAACAACAACTATAAAAATAATTATGTGTATTACGAGCTCCAAAACTGTGAGGTTAGGATAATAATAAACACCTCAGCTCAGCTGCTTAGTTGAGAACCCTATCTATGGAGACATGCACAATAGCTTAAAAAGCGCGTACAGCCGGCATTTAATATCTTTGTCGGACTAGTAGCATTACCCGATTTCAAATCTACAACACTGGCAAAAATTTCGAAGAAAAAAACGCAACAGCAAACTTTTTATAAAAAAAAAAACGTTTTTCTAAATGTTAATTTAACACCCTGTAACTTTGTTGGGAGCCAGTTTTTGATATAGGTAAATATAGCCAAATCCACTTATTTTTTGGTGTTCTATCTGAGGATGAATTTATGACATACCATTTTGAAACACCCTGTATAACATGTAGGTAACCTTAGAGATTTTCTGTGTCAAAAATGTATATTTTTTTTATTTTTAAAAACGTAACACATAATGTAATTCCCAGGACAAATCTCCAGATGACGAAGAAGACTGATACTTTGAGCGACGAAAGCGATAGCTGCGATGAAAGTGATAGTTGCGAGGAATCTGACTTTTCATAAGTGCCAAAAAATATGACCTTTTATGATTATTTAATTGATTGAATAATTTTTTATGTAACAGCTCTGTTTCCTGAATGAAAAGTTTATAATTCTGTAACTCATTGTAATGTAAACTCTGTAACTGTTATTAGTTCCTAACGCAGGGCTGTATTAAAAAAATTAATCAAAACAAACATTAGCTCAAACACAGCCTACATAATAAAAATTTTTTTGACCTAAATAACCAAGGTTTTATTTTTCATAAATATGCTCTTTTAGTTGTATTTGGAAAATGAATGAGATTTTTTACGTTAAAATAAATGTTTTGTTATGTTATATCATTTTAAATACAAGTCAACGAAAATTAATGAAGCCAAATTTTTTTCAGAGTATGCATCTAAGTTTATTATATATTTTTTAGATTTTATAATTTTATCAGTTTTTTATTTTTTGGAGTAGTTAAATAAAGTCGTTTTTACTACTACTTAGACCGTTGGTTGAGAACCCTATCTATCGAAGCATGCGCAATAGCTTAAAAAGCGCGTACAGCCGGCATTTAACATCTTTGTCGGACAAGTAGCATTACCCGCTCACTCTCTGTCACTTTATTTACAATGCCTAGCATCTTTAACGGCAGGAACCTTTTATTTGCGGTTTTTTTTTATATAGGCAGCTCTATTACATTAAGCACAGAAAAAAATTAGCTATAATATGGCACAATTGGAATGAATATACGTCATGAACGAAAAAATTAGACAAAGTTATACCTGTTTACACCTGGCTGCGACGAGGTTGCGACTAAGCGATCAACAGCAACTGTACCTTTTTAAAGTTTTCAATTACATTGTTGTGAAGTGGAGTAGGATTTATTTCCGTAAGATGTAAACGAAATGTTTCCCGAAAACTCAATTAATATTATTTTAATTAAAAATACTAGCGGGCAATTTTTAATTGGCACCTACTGAAAAGTGGATTCTCCTTGCTATAAAAGTACGTCGAAATTAGATTTCGATCAACTACATTATGAATGTACTAATTTCGCAGCCGGATCCCGTACTATAAATGATATAAAGAGTAGAACCCTTATACAATTAAGGGCTACGAAGCCAAGTTTAAAGCTAAATAGTGTTTACATGATTTAGACTTGGATTCATATACTTTGTTATTCAATCCCCGGGACATAATTGGTCCGATAATTATAAATAACACGTAAATCGTGACATTTTTTTATTAAAAACACGCTTAACACGTTGAACACCGACGCAAATTTTCTGGTACTGCCCTGCACCCCAACGAAGGAAATCAAATTTAATGATGATCTGACTTTGGTATTTGATGTAATTTGTTTATAAAAATGTTTTTTTGTAAATTCAACGCCATTTTGAAAGAGACTAGTTAACTGGTCGTCGGGGTATGCAAAGGAATTCCAATGAAATACCCCGATGACTAGTAAACTAGTCTCTGTTATATTTAATGAAACATGATGAGTTTGAAAATACTTTTTATTTAATAAAAAACAGTCGATAAAGAACACATAATTTAATGCATTTGTAACAGAGAAAGCGTAAACAATAATAAAAAAATTCACATAAGAAAATTATAAATAAAAGAAATCCTAAGTATATAAAAAATATTTATGTCAATTCTACCAAAATAAATTTTATTTTTTGTGCCATTCCATGAAGCAGGGGTAAACGCAAAGACTTGGTGATTCTGGACACAAAGGACACATATACCTCGACTGTTTCCTTATGGATTTTTTTGTGCAATTTTTGCACCTCCTCATTACATTTTTATTTTTTTTCGTGTCTGGTATGGGTTCCATGTAATGCTGAACTAAGTCATTGTCATTTTGGACTTGTTCTTTCTGGTCTGTGGCAGCATCATCACCAATTAGGGCAGTAACTATATTTTCCCGGAAAGATAACAATCTACATTTATCGTCTTTTGTTTTACGGTATAAGTAATGGGCATTCCATATCGATATGTCTATGAGATGGAAGAAAATTTTTCTATACCATCTTATAGTTTTTCGGGGTGATGAATAATAGGCCATCATTTGGTCGGAGCGATCTATCCCAGACATATATTTGTTATAATCAATAACACACTGTGGCTTCACTTTGTTTCCCCTTCTATTTTGCACCTCAACCATTGAATGCTTGTGCCCTGTACTTATCATTCGAACACATCTTTTATCTTTCCAGAAAGTCACCAAAACTGGGCCTTTTCGTTTGAAGACTGCTTCGCCTTTTCTAAGCTTGGTCTTGAATAGTGCTTTAGGATTTCCTTTTCTGTTCTCCCTTAGTGTTCCAGTTACATATGTTTTACGCTTGATCAAGTCTTTGGCCAATTTCACGCTATTATAAAAATTATCCATAAAAAGCCAGTAAACTTCTCCTACATAATCTTTCATTAGCTCTTTCACTACTTGTTCGGTGTGTGTGGATTCATTAGTAACTAATGTTCCCTTTCCTGTATATATAATAAAATTTAACACAAATCCATCATGTGTGGTAAGCACATACACTTTAATGCCATACTTATGGCTTTTATTCTGTATATATTGCCTGAAGGCCAGTCTACCTCGCCAGGGAATCATAGATTCATCTAACGAAAGGTTTCTTTCGGGAATAATCGTTTTTTTTATATTTTCCCTAAGATGTTCTATTATCGGTCTGACTTTGTGCAAGCGGTCGTCTGCATCTATAGTTGCATGGTCGACAAATCTCAAATTCTGTAAAATTGCTTCAAATCTGTTCCTAGACATTGTCCGTCCAAAAACAGGATGATAATAGATTGATTTACGACTCCAACAAGTTGACAGTGTAGGAAACTGAACGTTTCCTCGTAAGATACATATCCCAAGAAATTTTTTCATTTCACAATTTGTCAAATCCTTCCAGTTATTCAATTTCTTAGCCTTGATTCTTGTTCGTGTTTTTTCTAATTTTTCTTGGGCTCTCCGATTAGTTTCTCGTACAACGATGTCAATAATCTCATTCGAAAATAAAAGATGAAAGAAATCTATAGGTTTAGAGTTCTTCTCTAAATTTATATCTATACCAGCAGTAGCTGAGAATGGTATGTCTACAGGATCTTCATCGTCAGATTTCCACTCCTGTTCCTCAGGTAATTCATCATTATCATTCTCATCATTTGACAAATAATGATCCTCACTTTCTACAGAATTAACTTCAGTTTGAAATTCATCTTCATATAAATCGCTGCTTTCACTATCTTTATCACTTGGTTCGAAGTCCTTATCCTTTAGAGAGTCGTCGTTTGAAAAAGGATCTTCATCTTCAACATCGCTTTTTTCTTCATTTAGATGATCAGCAAAATACTGCAATTCTTTTTCAGTGAGTTGCCTTTTACGATTTGACCTTGCAATTATTTTGGAAGTTTTACTACATCTGCAAAAAATAATACTTTATTACACGTTTTTATTTATAACGTAAATCTGCGACTTACCCTGGTAAATTTGTATCATCCATCTTATGTAAATATTATTAAAACTGCCACACAATACCCACGAACAGTTTCCTAGAACAAGACTGTCACAGACTAAATAACATGACCGTAAATTAGTTCATTTACGTTCTTATACTGTATTTCGGCACTGATCCGGGCGACATCTTTTAATGAATAGCATAACTGCACAGAAGACTTGTAGACTAGTCCTGATATCATAGGGATCCAACAGTGGGTACTAAGCATAAAATTCAAGCCCCAAAACGTGCTCCAACTTTACAAAACTTCCTTAGTGATGCATACAAATAACGACTAGTAAACTAGTCTTGGGTCATAGGGAAAAACCTCTATGACTTGTTAACTAGTCGTCGGTGTTCAACGTGTTAACGTGAAAATATCTTGAAACTTGGGGCCATGAAAGCGTATATTGGACCTTGGCATGTAGGTTACGTTTTAACTTTTTCCACAGAAAATGACACACGACAGTGAAAATAGATATATGTTTCGAGAACGAAACACCCATCAGTCTGGCCGTGTTACAGTCAGCGAATTAGGATGCTGCCGTCACTATGCCTGTTAAAGACGTTCTTTATTTTATTCCTTAATTAATTACATTTCAAACATTGTTAACACATGTTTTGTAAAGTGGCTATACAGGGTATTACAGTATACAGGGTGATAAATCATTTAAAAACAATAATTTTGAAGTTATTTCTTTTAACTTCTAACAATAGAGAATAATATATCGCAATTTTCTTAAAAATTAAAATTTTGCACTTTTTGTCAAATTTATCGAATACGGACCATTTGAAGAATTTTCTTAACCGAGCGTAAATAACAGATATATTCCATAAAATAGAAAAACGACCCTATAAAGTACCCTCTAGATGTTGCGAATATGCCCAAAATTTACTCAGTTCACCGCAGGATAGATTAAAGCTTACATTTAAAATTTGCTCTTATTCAGTTTTTGAGTTATCTTCAAATTTCGAAGTTTGCACATTTTCTCATATATCTTGAATATGGTCCATTTTATAGACATTAGCATAGGAAAAGAATTATAGAGAATTATATTACATTTGAAGAACTTTCTTCTACAAGCATAAATTACAGATATATTCCATGAAATTGACGTTCCCAAATCGTCCCGTTTCATTTACTCACCATGTACAATGAATATGTAAAATTTCTTTAACTACTTACTCAATCAGTAGATCGAAATATTTGAGCAGAACCTTTAACTTTTCTTCTGGTATAGTTGTCGTCATAAGTAACTCTGGCAACTTTACAAACAGTCTTATCAGATGTGTGGCCCCATACACTAAACATGGAGGTGGCGGTTGTTGGTGGTAGACATGATCTGGTAATATTTTCCATGATAACGTTTTTGACAACGGTCCAGTTATATCAGAATTGCTACTGCTTACACTAAAAAATAAAACATTTCTGAAATTCTGGAAGATAATTTAAAACGAAATTAGTATATTACATTACGAGTGTGGAAAGAGATATTTTTCACACGAGTGGGTGGAATAAGCCGACTACGAAAAATCACTTTTACACAAGTGATGTAAAATATTTTTCCTAAGATCACAAAATAATTTTATAAACAAATGAAAAATCAGGAAATCTGACTATAAAATTTCAATCAAAATTTGGCTTTTTATGCCTTATTGAATAAATAAAGAGTGGATATGGACAATCCACTCGAGTTGTACAGTATATTTTTTCTACGACCCACTAACGAAAATCTACAAATTTAAAAAATTATTTTAGGTTATTCAGACAAAACTAATTTTAAAATAATTTATTAATTTTACTAATTTATAAAATCAAATAAACATGAAAAGATTTGATTGTCCTCAGCTCCGCTGTTTTAATACTTGCAATTAAATTAGTTTCATTAGTTTGATTAATTTTTTTTTTAATGTGGTTCAAATATAAATAAAAATGCTATTATTTATCGATTCTACGCAAAAATATACATTTTTATGGATTTTTTATAGATTTGTATAGATTTTTATAAATTTTTATAGATTTTTATAGATTTATAGATTTTTATAGATTTTTATGGATTTTTATGGATTTTTATGGATTTTTATGAATTTTTATGGATTTTTATGGATTTATATAGATTTTTCTAGATTTTTATAAATTTTTATAGATGTTTATAAATTTTTATAGTTTTATGGAGTTTTATAGATGTTAACAGATATTTATACAATTTGATACAATTTTATACATTTTTACACATTTCTTATATATTTTTATACATTTTTGTACATTTTTATACTTTTATACGTTTTTACAAATTTTTTATACATTTTTATACAATTATATACATTTTTATACACTTTTATATGTTTTTATACGTTTTTGTATGTTCTTATACGTTTTATACATACTTTTTATATTTTTATAGCTTTTTATACATTTGTATACGTTTTTATACTTTTTATACATTTTTATACATTTTTATATATTTTTATACATTTTTATACATTTTTATACATTTTTATACATTTTTATACATATTTATACATTTTTATACATTTTTATACACTTTTATACCTTTTTAAACATTTTTATTTATTTTTAATTTTACTTTATGGGTCCAAAAATAGTTTTCATTATTTTTCGTAGGGGCAATTTTGAGATTTATTTGGGGATTTAGAGTTTTCGAATCTTTAACCGATAAGTTTTCGGAACATTAAAACCAAATGTTTATTTTTATAAAAATCTATAAAAATTTATAAAAAGTCTATAAACATCCATAAAAATTTATAAAAATCTATAAAAATTATAAAAAACTAAAAAAAATATATACTCATTAATTTTATTTTTAGTTAACCAACTCATTCTCATTCATCACTGAAATAAACCATAATTAAGACATTGTAATTATTGTCAAAAGAAATTGCAACAAACTTTAAAATGTTAAAAATATAGTCAATTTAATAAAATTTTAATAACATTAACATTATTCAGGATAAAAGATGAGTGTCCAACTGTCCAATATAGTGTGGTTACATCTCTCTACAGTTCTGTTCAGTGAGCAGTTGGAAAGGGCATAAAGCAGCGTGCATTGTGTGACCCGCTTTTCGTAGTCTTATTTACATATGGGTACATGGGTAAGCAATCTAAATAACATTATAACGCGGCGAACGCGATCCTGTAGCCAGCTCTACGACGTTAGAATCTTCCATTAACTATAGAAGGTTTAATGAATCTATAAATATTTATTGATCGTTCTTCCAACTGGCTGTTACATTAAAAAAAAAAAGTGTTCTAGGAAGGGTAGCCATTTTCCATACACTAGATACTTTTTCTTCGGGGTTACCAATGTGGAATATTTTTTCGCATAATTATTACAATGCCCATTTTGAGTTGACACGAAATGTTCAAAAGGAAACAATGTATTCTATTCAAAAAGTAAGCCATGGCAAATTATGTTTGTGTCTTCGTGTAAACATACAGACAAGTTAATGTTTAATGGCGATTTTCTCAAAACGTCATTTTTCTAGTTGTGTTTGTATTGCAATGATGGTGCGTTTTATTTGTATATTTGTTACGTGAAATTAATTTTAAATTAATTTCAAATTTATTTTTAACAACAACTTCTCTATAACCCCTCGTAACACAACTTCGATTCAACTGAAGGTTTCGAAATCCTACATAGTTCCTACCATAGATTTACTCTTAATAGCTTCGAAATATTGAGAAATTTAAAATTAAATCCTGTTGGTTGCTTAAATGCCCAGATAATGTCAGAAACTCCTCCTGTTTTCTCAACACTAATCTAAATTTATCTTTCTAACTTCCTTTTTAACCTCCCCTTTATTTCTATTCACATATTTTCTTGCAAGGGGTACATTTCAGTAAGTAATTTTTTTCCCATAAGAAACCAACGAGCACGTTTAAAGATTAGGTTAGATTGTGTGATTTCACATCCGTCATTTTCTTCTTTTATTCTTCAGTTGCTTCACAACAGTTAACCCAGTCATTTCTTCTTCTTTCTTCTTCCTACAACATCACATACACTTGGTGATTGGTTCATGGCCCAAATCTTATATAATAAATATTTCTTCACTCATAGTTTACATCTTATTACCTATACCCTGTCATGGGTTTACCCAAGAATTTTTTTGTTAATACTTGCCACCACCTGTACAGGCCTTAACTTGACAGGTCTCCTTTCAAAAATGTTAGTTTTTTGAAAAAACAAGGTTGTTTAAAATAAGCCTTATCTTTTAATCTGTTTAATGTATGTGATTTGTTTTGTATAGTCTTGAATATTTTAAATTTTACTTCTCTTTACTTTCTCTTTTTTACTATTTTATATATCGTTTGCTCTAAGTGTTAACACACCTTACACCACATATTCTCCTTTCCACTAGGCGAGCCTGAAGATGAAGTGATGACACTTCGAAACCGGTCGCACTCAATGTTTTGTTAAATAATTAAACATTGACTTTCCTTGTGAGATATAAAGGACTTTTTCTCCCCCTTCACCTTAAAATTACCTCAACTCACACATGGCTACCCCCCTTGTCAACCTTGTTAACTGTTTAAATGATCTTTTTGATAGACACATTCCTTTAGTTACATCTAGAGTAACTAAAGCAAAGGCTAACAGATGTCATTAAAATTATTATGCATGAAAGAAACAAAGCGCTAACAAGATTTAAGAAATATAAATCACAGCGAGACTTAGATTTTTTTAGACAGAAGAAAGCATATTTTATTCACCAATTTAACAATACTTCTTCCAAAGAAATGTGGAGGACACTAAAATCTAATAAATTTATCCCTGATAAAAATAATAGCATCCCTGAAAATTTACATAAACCTGCTGAGTTAATAAGTTCTTTATAGAATCAATTCCAAATAAAAAAAACAGATTATAATTTACTTGTATTTTACAATAATAATAAATTAGTTGATCAGAATTTCAAGTTTATAGAAATAAATGATTTGTTTGTGTATAAAGTTATATCTGAAATTAAAACAAACGCAAAAGGGTGTGACGATATAAACATAACACTTATTAGACTTTGCTGTCCTCACATTGTGCCTTACATTACCCATATAATAAATTTTTGCTTGACAGAAAACGTTTTTCCAGCAATGTGGGGGAGAGCGATTGTGAGGGTATTACCCAAAAAACAAAGCCCGACCGAAATGAAAAATCTAAGAGGAGTCAGTATTTTACCAACACTTTCAAAAATTTTTGAGAGGGCTGTCGAGGTCCAAATAAAAGAATATACTGAACGCTTTTCTTTGTTGCCCACTGTTCAATCTGGCGTTCGTAAAGGATACAGCTGCACTACAGCTCTTCTGCACGTTACCGATGATATAATAACTGCTACCGATGACAAAAAATGTACAATTCTGATATTATTAGATTTCAGCCGAGCGTTTGATACTATCAATCACGACTTAATGATAAGTATTTTGAAGTATATTGGATTCACTCATAACGCACTAGAGCTAATGAGTAGGTATTTAAATGGTAGGCAACAAAAAGTCTGCATAGGGGATTGCAGCTCAGATTTCTTAAATCTTCAGTCAGGAGTACCACAGGGCTCTATACTTGGTCCTTTATTATTTTCCATTTATACTTCTCAACTATTGTTTAACCTTCAATCATGTCATGCACATTTATACGCTGATGACACTCAAATTTATTATAGCTTTCCAGCAGAAATGAGTAAAAATGCATAGTCAATGTAGAATTAAATAAATTTGTTAAAGCAGCTGAAGAACATTGTCTGTGGATAAATTCAAATAAATCAAACGTATTAATATTTGGACTAGGGATTCCATTTTTCGGGACCGGGATTCATTTTCGGGATTTCGGGATTTAAATTTGTACTCCCGGGATCCCGGGATTAGTCCCGAAAATCTTTATTTTAGTCGGTTTAGAGATTGCATCGTATTTCGGGAGTAATTTTTTATATTCTCGTACTGTACTCCAACATGTGATTTTTACACAATAAAAATTTTTTTTTCGTTGTTTAATACATTTATTAAAAATAAGAAAAACAATAAACAAACATTAAACCAACATTAAACAAACAATAATCAAAAATATTAAACAAAAACGTAAAACAATCTTAAATAGAACACAAAAGTATCTACTTTCGAAATAAATAATAAAATAATAAACTGAAATAATTTAATTTATTATTTATTTCGAAAGTATGCTCTTAGGAGAATTAGGGGTCTAATGTCGAGTCGCTTAGTCGCGATCTAATTTAGTGGCTATAGACCCTGCCGAAGAAAATGCTCTCTTTGCTCCACGCTTGTCGGTGGTATCGTCATCAGCTGCTCATAACACTGCTGTAGATATAATCCTCTCAATCCTCCATTTTCATATAAACTCATTTCTTTTTTTATCACCTTTAGTGAGTTTGTTTGATTATTTTCACTCCTTTGGCGGGGTTTTTACGGCACTTGCTATAGCAATTTCAAGATTTTGCTTCAGGCGATTGGTATTAGACTTTTCCGTTTGCAACGCCAATTGATCAATCGGCATATCATCTTTTTCAGATCCATCATTACTGTCGACATTGACTTGTTGAACTGAAGTGTCAGTTGTTGTTCTTAAATTTTGCATTGGAAAAGCGTCCGTCATATTTTTCACAAAATTTGCAATTTGATTTGAATTGGGTAAATTAAAAAAATCATCGCCATCAGTATTATCAGCTTCAGGGTTTTGTAAATAACTTAAAACTTGAGATGTTATTGTTCGACGTTCTGCTATACGCTTTCTTATAGAAAGCTCCAATTCCTTGCTTAGAACTGTATTTATGTTAGAAAGTTCTTTGAATAGAAACTTAAAGCTAGCATCTGCAGTAAAAAGATTAGCATCCCTCCTACATATTGCTTCTACAGTCAATTAAACTGGTTCTAGACAATTAGTAATATTTTCTAACAGGTCACACTCTTGCTCTGTTATGATAGTAGTACTACTTTTTACATCTATTAAAGCTTTCTGTATGCAATCTTTCACACGAATAAAGCGTTTCAACATTAGTACCAGACTGTTCCATCTTGTTTTGCAGTCTAATAGAAGTGAAAGTTCCTTCTTGTGCTTTTCTTTCACATAGCTCTGCAAAGTAATATTTTTAACAGGAGATCGTCTAAACAACTTGACAGTTTTTCGAACTTTCTCAATTAAAATCTTAATATCATGTTTATTTGTCAAATCCAGATTGTCTCCTTCAGTTTGCTCCTTAATCAACTCTAAAGATCCATCTTCTTCGTAATCTTCGTCCTCAGCACTGTGGTATTCTGTGTCCGCACACAAATTCAAGTCATCTTTGCCGTTTTCTTCATCTTCCTCTCTATGCGTGTTTCTTGTGTACAATACATCCAATACAGCTCAATGAATGGCATGGGCAAAGCATAGTTGATGTTGTGGTTTAATTAGTTTTCCAAATTTTGTCATAACGCTGGCACCATCTGTGGTTACACCAACGACATCACTATCCAAAGAAAGATTAAATTTTTGTAATCTATTCTTAAGTAATTCCACACAAGCATCTGCAGGCATTGAACCATAAATTCCTATTAAACCGATATTCCAAAATTTAACGTTTCCTTCTACATCATGTCCACGTACATTTACATTCATGTACCTTTTATTGGCTGTAGATGTCCATTCATCGAGGGTTAAACACACAAATTTGTAATTTTTTCTAATTTCTTCAAGATGTTGCTTGTAATAATTTACAATTTTTTTGTGGTACGATAAAACTCTGTTGCAAATTGATGTTACAGAGGTTGGCAAATTTTCGTATCCTCTTGCTTGAAGAGCCTTTCGCAAATCCACGGAAGTGATAAAGACTCTGAAAGGTAATCCATCAAGGGCAGTAATTCTTGCAAATACAGCATCTAAAGAATTATCATCAGGTGAGATGAAATAATCAGTTACTTTCATCTGTTTTCGTGCCGAAACAGATGCTGATGATTCTGCTTCTATTTCAGTCTTGTCATCATCTGGTGTTGTGTCCTTATGTTTACCTAGCACTTTTGACTGACCCGGTCTAATCTGCCGCAGGTGTACTGAATTGTAATGGACATGTAATCCTTTGGTGGAACCACCTTTTAGTGATATAATTTTTTTGCAGGTTTTGCATTTCGCAGTTTGTTTATCTTTTGATATAGAAAAATGAGGCCACACTGATGCGTTATCATCATTCTTTTTGGGGTGAACTATATATTCGTTACTATCTGCATCGGTCATTTTGAACGATTCAAACAAACCATACAGCAAAGCGATTAAAGTTAACCTAGAAGTTTTAATAATTCGTTAATTACATAAAAAAATCTTATAAAACAGTATGTTAGTAACTTACTATTTCAAAATGCACCAATCTATATCTATATTATATTGTCCTCAATATTAAAATTACTGTAAAATAGTTAATTAAATAAAACACAAAACAAACCACCCTCAACAAGACACAGAAACGAAATAAATGAAAACTGAAACTGAACGCTTGTTTGTTGTTTGTGTAGTCTAATGCATGTCAGTCAGTGCGAGTTTCTACTCTTCAAGGTCGGCACACGTGTACGTTAGCAGTCGAGTCAAGACAGGTCAGGACTAGGGATTTCACTTGAACATAACTAAATAAATAAAAATAATAATTTCGGGATTTCGATATTTTCGGGATTGTTTTGAAAATCCCGGGATTCTAGAACCTGATATTTTAACTCAATCCCGGGATTTCGGGATCCCGGGATTACGGGATTGGATACCCTAATTTGGACCAAAAAATAACCGGGAAGCTATAAATCAGTCAATAAATTTACACATAAATGGTGAATACTTAGCTGTCGTAAATGAAGCGAAAAATCTAGGAATATTAATGGATGCGGATTTAAGATTTGAGAATCATATAAACAAATTAATACAACGAGCCTATTATACATTAAAAATTCTTTATTGCAATAGACATTTTCTGCCTATCCATATAAAAAAGTCTATGCGAATCTCTTATCTTGTCGATTTTTAATTATGCTGATGTATTATATATATATATATATATATATATATATATATATATATATATATATATATATATATATATAGCGCCTTAGTATCTTCTTGAACCAATCGTCTATATTCGACAGTAATATCCTGAACCATCCAAACAAACCTGAGCCGTATATGTGGTTCAGGATGGGAGACCCTTATAAAACACTTTAAAATACCCTGTAGACTGCCTGGAATAAATTTGAAAATGGCTCAGATTTGGACGAAACTCCAATATTTAGTTCCAACATTTTCCGCATTCTGGGATGGTGGCGCTCTAGTCGCCTCGATTTGTATATCTGTATAACAACAATCCTGAACCATTGCTTGTATGCAGCCGTAGCGGAATATTATTAGATTCTTTTAGCGGCTTACAATATTTGAACACGTTAATGACCAAATCGGTCCATGTGGACCGCTGTGAAAACATTGTACAAGTACAAGACCATGGCGGTCCTTAGGGATCGCCTTAAAAAGTTATGAACCTTTCGTAAAATAGTTCGTGCCGCTTATTAGTAGATATTTTCATAGAAAATGGACCGCTTATCCTGTAGATTTTGTCATAAAAAATAGACTGCTTTGTCTATTAGATTGTTATTAAAAAAATATAAAATACCAAAACTAACCGAAATTATTATAATCTGCCAAAAAAGTGTACAATATGTCAAGTAAAATGCTTCTGCGTGAATGTGTTGAAACCCGTAGCGGAATTTAATACAATAGAAAATAATACATTGTGTAGTACTTATACATATACCCACTATTTTTACCGCTTATTGCTTATTTCAAAGACGAAATCTGTCATCTAAATATATAAAATAGTTAGTCCTGACGGACTAGCTGATCTATCAACGCAGAGCCAAAACTGCCAAGTCTAGAAAGCTGAAATTTAAAACATAGATTTATTTAATAACGTAAATATCCCCTAAGAAAATATTTTTGGAGACTTCAAATTTAAGAAGGAAAAACTTTTTATAAAAGTAGGTTCTTTAAAGTTAAAAACAATAAAATTTGAATTACAATTTAATTAATAGCGACGTATTTCACGGTTTTGGGTTTTCACATTTTAAGAGCGAAACGGAAGAAAAGGAAAGTTTGAATAGAAGTATCGATTTTTTAGGTAGGAACTTAAAAATTGAAATTGGTACCACTCATCATAAATAAATAATGACGTGCATAGGGGTTTTTGTATTTTAAGGGGACAGTGTGGGGTGAAAGTTTGTATGGGAATATCGTAAAAATAATAATAAAAATAAATTAAAATAAACAAAAATAAACAAAAATAATTAAAAATAAATAAATAAATAAATGAAATTAAATTGAAATAAAAATAAATAAAAAGAAATACAAATAAATAAAAATAAAAAAATTAATAAAAATAAATAAAAATAAATAAAAATAAATAAAAATAAATAAAAATAAATAAAAATTAATAAAAATAAATAAAAATTAATAAAAATAAATAAAAATAAATAAAAATAAATAAAAATAAATAAAAATAAATAAAAATAAATAAAAATAAATAAAAATAAATAAAAATAAATAAAAATAAATAAAAATAAATAAAAATAAATAAAAATAAATAAAAATAAATAAAAATAAATAAAAATAAATAAAAATAAATAAAAATAAATAAAAATAAATAAAAATAAATAAAAATAAATAAAAATAAATAAAAATAAATAAAAATAAATAAAAATAAATAAAAATAAATAAAAATAAATAAAAATAAATAAAAATAAATAAAAATAAATAAAAATAAATAAAAATAAATAAAAATAAATAAAAATAAATAAAAATAAATAAAAATAAATAAAAATAAATAAAAATAAATAAAAATAAATAAAAATAAATAAAAATAAATAAAAATAAATAAAAATAAATAAAAATAAATAAAAATAAATAAAAATAAATAAAAATAAATAAAAATAAATAAAAATAAATAAAAATAAATAAAAATAAATAAAAATAAATAAAAATAAATAAAAATAAATAAAAATAAATAAAAATAAATAAAAATAAATAAAAATAAATAAAAATAAATAAAAATAAATAAAAATAAATAAAAATAAATAAAAATAAATAAAAATAAATAAAAATAAATAAAAATAAATAAATATAAATAAATATAAATAAATATAAATAAATAAAAATAAATAAAAATAAATAAAAATAAATACAAATTAATAAAAATAAATAAAAATACAACAATAAATAAATTTAAATAAATTTAAATAAATTTAAATAAATTTAAATAAATTTAAATAAATTTAAATAAATTTAAATAAATTTAAATAAATTTAAATAAATTTAAATAAATTTAAATAAATTTAAATAAATTTAAATAAATTTAAATAAATTTAAATAAATTTAAATAAATTTAAATAAATTTAAATAAATTTAAATAAATTTAAATAAATTTAAATAAATTTAAATAAATTTACATAAATTTACATAAATTTAAAAAAATTTAAATAAATTTAAATAAATTTAAATAAATTTAAATAAATTTAAATAAATTTAAATAAATTTAAATAAATTTAAATAAATTTAAATAAATTTAAATAAATTTAAATATTACATTTTTGAAAAGTATGACAAAATTAAAGGTTGCAATCTGATTTTTTTAGTTTAGATAAGTTTGTTTCTTTGTTGTGAAGAAAACTGTATGTCAGAACGACATTAATAATTGTATTAATAAAAAAAAAGTTATAATTTGCGAGATTGATGTTCATTTAACATGAGTTAAAAAAAAAAGTTATACAGGGTGAGTCAAACTGAATCCACTCCTGATAATTGAGTCTATTGTTCTAAAAAAATAAATTTTATAATTGAGCGGGGCATAATTAAAAGTGTTATATTTAATATTTCACAGGTAAGTAATTTTGAAAAATAAATAATTGATAAAATAGATTAAAAGAATATAACTATAAAAAAGAATAACAGTGGCGCACCAACAACAAAATATTTAGAATAATAAATAAAATAAACTATATAATATATTAAATACAATATAATATATATATATATATATATATATATATATATATATATATATATATATATATATATATAATATATATATATATACATCTTTATATCCTTGCTGAGCCAATTGTAGTTTGATACAAAACTGCTCCACCAGGAAAACAATGAGTTTTCGTCTATTTGTCCGCATATATATGTTAGTTCTTATAAAACTTTCCTAATTTTGCAAAATATACAACAAAAAAACAATTTTTAGCAAAAAAGTTTATACAAAATAAATAACACAATCTTGAACCAAACGTCTTGTACTATCTTGAGCCATTTATATAATTTAGACAAAATAAATAACACATTCCTGAACCAAACGTCTTATGCTATCTTGAACCATTTATATAATTAAGACAAAATAAAAAACACATTTCTGAACCAAACGTCTTGTGCTACCTTGAACCATTTACTACAACTAAAAAGCAATTATGGTCCACAGGATATTTTAACACGTTGACTGCCAACATTTCATATTCAGATAATACATCTTCATGTAAAACTCATTTTAACGTATTTATATTTCTAATTTCAATTTAAGTAGTATTTAAGAAGTATTTTAATTTATTTTCGTAAAGATTTCAGAGGCATTGAAATTATTTTATAATTTTCAAAATTGAACAATCCAATCTTGAACATTTTTATGAGATATGGACTCTGTTTCTGGTTTTTCTAGATTAGCTTTTGAGGTGTTTAATAAAAAAACGAAGATATAATTTAAGGGTCTGTTTTGACATAAATAGAAAATAGTAGGTTGAAAGGGGTAAATGTAATTTATAATAAGTTAAATTTTTATTCAAAATAAGTTACGAAGAACATATTTTGTATTCAATTTAAATTTATTTTAAATTATTTTCATTTATTTTATTTTTTTTTTAATTTATATGAATTTATTCCAATGTATTTGAATTTATTTAAATTTAAATTTATTTAAATTTATTTAAATTTATTTAAATTTATTTAAATTTATTTAAATTTATTTAAATTTATTTAAATTTATTTAAATTTATTTAAATTTATTTAAATTTATTTAAATTTATTTAAATTTATTTAAATTTATTTAAATTTATTTAAATTTATTTAAATTTATTTAAATTTATTTAAATTTATTTAAATTTATTTAAATTTATGTAAATTTATTTAAATTTATTTAAATTTATTTAAATTTATTTAAATTTATTTAAATTTATTTAAATTTATTTAAATTTATTTAAATTTATTTAAATTTATTTAAATTTATTTAAATTTATTTAAATTTATTTAAATTTATTTAAATTTATTTAAATTTATTTAAATTTATTTAAATTTATTTAAATTTATTTAAATTTATTTAAATTTATTTAAATTTATTTAAATTTATTTAAATTTATTTAAATTTATTTAAATTTATTTAAATTTATTTAAATTTATTTAAATTTATTTAAATTTATTTAAATTTATTTAAATTTATTTAAATTTATTTAAATTTATTTAAATTTATTTAAATTTATTTAAATTTATTTAAATTTATTTAAATTTATTTAAATTTATTTAAATTTATTTAAATTTATTTAAATTTATTTAAATTTATTAAATTTATTTAAATTTATTTAAATTTATTTAAATTTATTTAAATTTATTTAAATTTATTTAAATTTATTTAAATTTATTTAAATTTATTTAAATTTATTTAAATTTATTTAAATTTATTTAAATTTATTTAAATTTATTTAAATTTATTTAAATTTATTTAAATTTATTTAAATTTATTTAAATTTATTTAAATTTATTTAAATTTATTTAAATTTATTTAAATTTATTTAAATTTATTTAAATTTATTTAAATTTATTTAAATTTATTTAAATTTATTTAAATTTATTTAAATTTATTTAAATTTATTTAAATTTATTTAAATTTATTTAAATTTATTTAAATTTATTTAAATTTATTTAAATTTATTTAAATTTATTTAAATTTATTTAAATTTATTTAAATTTATTTAAATTTATTTTAATTTATTTAAATTTATTTAAATTTATTTAAATTTATTTAAATTTATTTAAATTTATTTAAATTTATTTAAATTTATTTAAATTTATTTAAATTTATTTAAATTTATTTAAATTTATTTAAATTTATTTAAATTTATTTAAATTTATTTAAATTTATTTAAATTTATTTAAATTTATTTAAATTTATTTAAATTTATTTAAATTTATTTAAATTTATTTAAATTTATTTAAATTTATTTAAATTTATTTAAATTTATTTAAATTTATTTAAATTTATTTAAATTTATTTAAATTTATTTAAATTTATTTAAATTTATTTAAATTTATTTAAATTTATTTAAATTTATTTAAATTTATTTAAATTTATTTAAATTTATTTAAATTTATTTAAATTTATTTAAATTTATTTAAATTTATTTAAATTTATTTAAATTTATTTTAATTTATTTAAATTTATTTAAATTTATTTAAATTTATTTAAATTTATTTAAATTTATTTAAATTTATTTAAATTTATTTAAATTTATTTAAATTTATTTAAATTTATTTAAATTTATTTAAATTTATTTAAATTTATTTAAATTTATTTAAATTTATTTAAATTTATTTAAATTTATTTAAATTTATTTAAATTTATTTAAATAAATTTAAATAAATTTAAATAAATTTAAATAAATTTAAATAAATTTAAATAAATTTAAATAAATTTAAATAAATTTAAATAAATTTAAATAAATTTAAATAAATTTAAATAAATTTAAATAAATTTAAATAAATTTAAATAAATTTAAATAAATTTAAATAAATTTAAATAAATTTAAATAAATTTAAATAAATTTAAATAAATTTAAATAAATTTAAATAAATTTAAATAAATTTAAATAAATTTAAATAAATTTAAATAAATTTAAATAAATTTAAATAAATTTAAATAAATTTAAATAAATTTAAATAAATTTAAATAAATTTAAATAAATTTAAATAAATTTAAATAAATTTACATAAATTTAAATAAATTTAAATAAATTTAAATAAATTTAAATAAATTTAAATAAATTTAAATAAATTTAAATAAATTTAAATAAATTTAAATAAATTTAAATAAATTTAAATAAATTTAAATAAATTTAAATAAATTTAAATAAATTTAAATAAATTTAAATAAATTTAAATAAATTTAAATAAATTTAAATTTAAATAAATTCAAATACATTGGAATAAATTCATATAAATTAAAAAAAAAATAAAATAAATGAAAATAATTTAAAATAAATTTAAATTGAATACAAAATATGTTCTTCGTAACTTATTTTGAATAAAAATTTAACTTATTATAAATTACATTTACCCCTTTCAACCTACTATTTTCTATTTATGTCAAAACAGACCCTTAAATTATATATTCGTTTTTTTATTAAACACCTCAAAAGCTAATCTAGAAAAACCAGAAACAGAGTCCATATCTCATAAAAATGTTCAAGATTGGATTGTTCAATTTTGAAAATTATAAAATAATTTCAATGCCTCTGAAATCTTTACGAAAATAAATTAAAATACTTCTTAAATACTACTTAAATTGAAATTAGAAATATAAATACGTTAAAATGAGTTTTACATGAAGATGTATTATCTGAATATGAAATGTTGGCAGTCAACGTGTTAAAATATCCTGTGGACCATAATTGCTTTTTAGTTGTAGTAAATGGTTCAAGGTAGCACAAGACGTTTGGTTCAGAAATGTGTTTTTTATTTTGTCTTAATTATATAAATGGTTCAAGATAGCATAAGACGTTTGGTTCAGGAATGTGTTATTTATTTTGTCTAAATTATATAAATGGCTCAAGATAGTACAAGACGTTTGGTTCAAGATTGTGTTATTTATTTTGTATAAACTTTTTTGCTAAAAATTGTTTTTTTGTTGTATATTTTGCAAAATTAGGAAAGTTTTATAAGAACTAACATATATATGCGGACAAATAGACGAAAACTCATTGTTTTCCTGGTGGAGCAGTTTTGTATCAAACTACAATTGGCTCAGCAAGGATATAAAGATGTATATATATATATATATATATATATATATATATATATACTCGACCAGCGTATCATGTGACATCCAGCAAAAATTTTGACTTTGTGACATCCACCCTTTACAAAGACTTTAGGAAAAAAATAAAAATATGACTTCTTTTAATTTAAAAAATATTATCACTGAGCGAAAAATATTACAACCATACACATTTTAAAAAAATAAAACGTCCTATCGTTGTGAGATCCAAAGTATACACGGTATATATTTTTATTAACAACACTTTGTCACATCCAGAAAAACCTTGCATCTTGTGACATCCAGTTGTTACGTCACAGTATACCATTTCTACAAGAAAATTGCTATTCTTGTAACATCCACCAAGTATATAAATACATTTTTGAATTGGGCACCTTATTACATCCTAAAAACTTAACACGTTTAACGCCAAAGCATACCCTCAAATTCTATGATTTTTATTGTTTTTTTATTCCAATGTGATTTCTTTAGTTGTTTTGATAAAATAATTTATTTCATTTTTAAATAATTACTGAGGCCCTTCCTATGGGGCCTCAGTATTGCATTCGTGCAGACGAAAACATTTTCTTACCCCCATTTTTTAAACTTTTTTTTATGTTTCCGATCATTCTGAGTCCGAAAATGCAAAAAAAAATTTTTGTCTGGTCGTCTGTGTATATGTATGCCGGCACAATAACTCTAGAACGAAAGTTCTAATTGACTTGCAGTTTTGATCTTCTTGAATAATTCTTTCTAACTTAGAACCCTATTGATTTTCAGAATTTTCGGTTCATTCTAACTACTTTAATATCACTTTTCTTAAAATCCGCTTATGCATTTCTTATGTGACAATTTTAGGAATTTTAATTATTTCTAACGTCAACATCCCTAACATTCTTTACATTTCATAAATTGCAAACATTCTCTAACGACCTGTCAAACAACAGCTGTTGATAGTAAAAGTGAAATTTCTAAGGCGGGTTGCGATCTTCATATTTGCAAATATAGCCATTTTGGAGGCATTTTTATTCAAAATTAGTCGCCAAGCCTACCAATTATGAAAAATATATAAGCAGTTTCTTAAAAATTACTTTTTTATGGGGGTGCTAACTTAAGCGTACTACTATTTCGCCCCTAGCCACAAAAACACATTCATCAAATTTATTGGCAACCCGAATAATTAACCGGCCATTTTATTTGGCCAAAATCAGAATAATGCTTGGTTATGCCTGTCAGGTATCAAGATGTCAACTATGATGTGGGAATGGCTCTTAAATGTAAAATTATTTAAAAATGTATGCTTCTTTTGATATTTGTTGCAAATAATTTGTAGTGTATCTCAATTAAGGCTTTCCATAAATAAATGTGCAGCAAGACAGATATTATAATGTTCTTATACAAAGCACTTTTTTATTAAACAGTGAGCACCATAAGTCTTACCCCCCCCTATCTAACTCATTACTGGAGTCTTCTTAGGAAAATCGCCGAGACACGTCGATTTTTGATTTCTACAATGTATATTTTTGTATGAATAGTTTACCCTTAATTTCATCCCTTACTGGAGAGGAGCAACCCTTTCGAAAAATTTAAATGGCATGGGGTGGTGAGTGATAGCTCATTTGAAAGAGGGTTTTATTCTCTATTCAACCGTGTAAAAAAAATTGAAATTTGCTTCATTAATTCTCGACTAATTGTTGTTTCAGAATAACGGAAATTAACGTAGCGCACTCATCCTTATAATTAAAATTCGGCACGGCATGATTTCGGTTTTGGTTCAGACGTGAAGTAAGACTTTTTGCCATTAGAAGGTCACTGTTAGTCTAGTTGCTTTCCTATTTTGTGAGGTTTTGTTATTTTTAAACATTAATAAATCAACACGTAATGAAGCAAATTTCAAAATTCACTGTATAAAAGAGAGGTAGGATATAATGCTGGTTTACATATTCAACCAGCGAATTGTAAATAATAATTAGTAAACTTCTTGAGGTTACTTTTGAATACATTTATTGTTTTTTTTTTTTTAATTTCTGTTGACAATCAATTGAATTTTTTACACCTTTAATAAAAATTATATTTTGGGAACTTTTAGTGATGGCTTGCCGTACATGAAAGTCAGATTGGCTTCTTGTATTATAATTGTGATATTGCGAATTATATTGAATTTTTTCTAATAGATCTGATGCGATGGTACTATGTCATTTTTATTTTATAAATAAATATCAGTCATGTACTGAATATAATTTTTAACTGAAAGCCAATTTATTTCTTTTAACATAGTTGCAATACTCATCCTTCTATCCTTTATGTCCTTTATTAGAATATAAATAGGCAAAATAAGGAGCCCAAATATTTTACATAAGCAGGCTTAAGACGTAAAAGGGCCAATTATTATTGGAAAAATTGCTCGAACAAGTTTTTAAACCCTAATCAAAAGGCGATATAGAATGGTTTTAAAAATCAAGGCTTGTGAAAATCATCACATGGATAAACCTAAGTAATGCCAATGTTTCACAAAACAAAAAATTCAACGTCCTAATACTACTATAGGCTTTCGGTCTTTCGTTCCAAGTTAAATCATTTCTCGTTTTTGTTACGCTACGAGTTTACCCTTGTGGGCTTCAGTCTCGATAAGGTGGGAACCACCATTTTAGCGTCTCTCGAATTTTCTTTTCAGTGTTTGATTGTGTATATTTTTACTTTCCTATCTGTATACAGATATAAGGAAAGTATAGGAATCATGATTTTTTTCGACCTCGAGTTTTCGACGGATTTTTACGTTTTGAGGTCCCCTGAATCCGTTTTGACTATTTTCGCGATGATGTCTGTGTGTGTGTGTGTGTGTGTGTGTGTGTGTGTGTGTGTGTGTGTGTGTGTGTGTGTGTGTGTGTGTGTGTGTGTGTGTGTGTGTGTGTGTGTGTGTGTGTGTGTGTGTGTGTGTGTGTGTGTGTGTGTGTGTGTGTGTGTGTGTGTGTGTGTGTGTGTGTGTGTGTGTGTGTGTGTGTGTGTGTGTGTGTGTGTGTGTGTGTGTGTGTGTGTGTGTGTGTGTGTGTGTGTGTGTGTGTGTGTGTGTGTGTGTGTGTGTGTGTGTGTGTGTGTGTGTGTGTGTGTGTGTGTGTGTGTGTGTGTGTGTGTGTGTGTGTGTGTGTGTGTGTGTGTGTGTGTGTGTGTGTGTGTGTGTGTGTGTGTGTGTGTGTGTGTGTGTGTGTGTGTGTGTGTGTGTGTGTGTGTGTGTGTGTGTGTGTGTGTGTGTGTGTGTGTGTGTGTGTGTGTGTGTGTGTGTGTGTGTGTGTGTGTGTGTGTGTGTGTGTGTGTGTGTGTGTGTGTGTGTGTGTGTGTGTGTGTGTGTGTGTGTGTGTGTGTGTGTGTGTGTGTGTGTGTGTGTGTGTGTGTGTGTGTGTGTGTGTGTGTGTGTGTGTGTGTGTGTGTGTGTGTGTGTGTGTGTGTGTGTGTGTGTGTGTGTGTGTGTGTGTGTGTGTGTGTGTGTGTGTGTGTGTGTGTGTGTGTGTGTGTGTGTGTGTGTGTGTGTGTGTGTGTGTGTGTGTGTGTGTGTGTGTGTGTGTGTGTGTGTGTGTGTGTGTGTGTGTGTGTGTGTGTGTGTGTGTGTGTGTGTGTGTGTGTGTGTGTGTGTGTGTGTGTGTGTGTGTGTGTGTGTGTGTGTGTGTGTGTGTGTGTGTGTGTGTGTGTGTGTGTGTGTGTGTGTGTGTGTGTGTGTGTGTGTGTGTGTGTGTGTGTGTGTGTGTGTGTGTGTGTGTGTGTGTGTGTGTGTGTGTGTGTGTGTGTGTGTGTGTGTGTGTGTGTGTGTGTGTGTGTGTGTGTGTGTGTGTGTGTGTGTGTGTGTGTGTGTGTGTGTGTGTGTGTGTGTGTGTGTGTGTGTGTGTGTGTGTGTGTGTGTGTGTGTGTGTGTGTGTGTGTGTGTGTGTGTGTGTGTGTGTGTGTGTGTGTGTGTGTGTGTGTGTGTGTGTGTGTGTGTGTGTGTGTGTGTGTGTGTGTGTGTGTGTGTGTGTGTGTGTGTGTGTGTGTGTGTGTGTGTGTGTGTGTGTGTGTGTGTGTGTGTGTGTGTGTGTGTGTGTGTGTGTGTGTGTGTGTGTGTGTGTGTGTGTGTGTGTGTGTGTGTGTGTGTGTGTGTGTGTGTGTGTGTGTGTGTGTGTGTGTGTGTGTGTGTCTCTGTATAACGCATAACTCATGAACCGATACACAAAAAAACACCAAATTTTAAACTTTAGCTTTGTTTCAGCGTCCAATGAGCTGATTAGATTTTGGGCAGAGTCGGAACATCTGGGGGGGTACTTTATAGGTGGTCATTTTTATATTTTATGGAATATATCTGTTATTTACGTTTGGAGAAGAAAATTCTTTAAATAAAAGTTACTTCTAATATAATTATCTATAATTTTTGTTTTATGCAAAATTTTCCTAAAATGGTCCGTATTCGAGAAATTTGAGAAAATGTAAAAAAAATAATTTTTTATAAAAATTGTTCAAATAAAAGTTGTTTGTAATATCATTTTCTATAATTTTTGTCCTATACATAATTTCTCTAAAATGGACCGTATTCGAGATATTTGAGAAAATGTGTAAATTTCGAAATTTGAAGAAAACTCAAAAACGGATAAAGGAAAAAACATTAAATTTTAAACTTAAGGTTTATTTCGGCCTGACGTAAAATGATTAGATTTTGGACAAAGTCGGAACATCTGGGGGGGTACTTTATGGGAGGCCGTTTTTATATTTTATGGAATATATCTGTTAATTATGTTTGGAGAAGAAAATTGTTCAAATAAAAGTTACTTCTAATATTATTATCTATAATTTTTGTTCTATGTCAAAATTTCCTGAAATGGTCCGTATTCGAGAAATTTGACAAAATGTGCAAAATTCTGATTTTTATGAAAATTGTTGAACTAAAAGTTGTTTGCGATATCGATTTCTATAATTTTTGTTTATATATGATTTTTCTAAAATGGACCGTAATGGAAAAGTGCTAAATTTAAATTTTTCTGTATTTTCGTTTTCAATGAATATCTATAGAAAAATGTTTCGAGGTAGATGTATGTGGAAAATGTATATATTTAGTTTATCCTCTAAACATTTATAGAGATGCTGCAATAGGTTGTACAAAATAACCGGAAAATGCCTATAATAACTAGATAGGAAAGTCATGTGTTGGACACATCAGATTTTTAGATACACTGGCCCAAAATATATTATTAAACGAGCAATTTATGGTAGCCATTATTCACGGAGGGTGACGTTTGCGTGGGCCCTAGGCGAGTCTAATACTATACTTTGTACCATTATACCATTATGGTTTCTTTATTAAATAAAAGTTAAGTGTAGAATGGAAAGTTTTTATTAAACATAGGTAACTAACTGTTGTTTTTTTCCACCTTTCAATTTTCCGATTTTCAGATTTTTTGAATTTCTGATTTTTCGATCTAGAAAATATCGTTATGAAAAGTATCGCCCAACTTTAGTTATCTACCGGAAATTGCCAGAATTAGAAGAGAGTGAATTATCATAATTCACTCTAGTGATATGCTTTTAGTTAGGAGGTAGAATATTGATTTACTATTAAGTGGTCGTGGACAAATTAGTTTCCGATTGAAGTAACTTTTTAATCTTTTTTTTTTGGTATGTGGATATTCCTTATAGAGATTGGGTACAGGTTCTCCCTTTTCCAATAGTTTGGGACTCCCGGATCATTAGTGCAAGTCAGGCTTATCATTTACCCACTAAACGCACCCCTGAGCAGGTAATATCTTTTACTTGTCCGTTGGGACTACTTTATTAATTTTTTTGAGTATCTATCGACCTCGTATGGTTGATTCTCCGGTCTCAAGTGCATTAACACGGCCAGTTGGCGAACCTAAAGATAAATCCAGCGGTGTTTATTATTTTTGCGCACAGACTATTATACTAGAAACATTTTTAACTTCAAATTATTTTTGAGTTACACAAAAAAGTACATTTCTTTATTAGTTAAGTTCGTTTCCATATTTAAAGAGACCAAAAAAAACTAAAATTAGTCATGTGCAAATTGTGCAGATGATTTTGCTGCTAAAACATAACGTCTAAATTGTTATTTTTTAGCATTTTGGAGATAAAAAATTAAAATAAAGGGGGTTTTAGTAACTTTATCACGTTATATGGAGGATAATTTAATCCTTTATGATGTTGGTACGACATGCAGTGATTAATTAAAAAGTAATAATTATGCTATTTGGTTCTAAATACGAACTTTTAAGTACATTTTATTGTAGTGTACACGCATACAAGTACCAACAAAATATGTAACTTCTAAAAATGTGCTTAGTTTTAAAATAATATAAAAAATAATTAATTTTAGTAATGAAAATCATCTACTCAAAAATTAAAAGCATATGATTAAATTTTTTTGTGTGCTTTTTCAAATATGGATACAAATTTAACGACTTGTAGTGTGTTCTTATAAGGATGGAGCATTGTGTTTCTTATTAATGCCTTAATAGATTATGGTAAGTTGTAGAGAATACATGTGCCAAATTTCAATAACATAATAGCGGTTGGTAAGTTATGAAACAAGAAAGAAATTGGCAAAGTTAATAAAACTACCTGTATCTCGGTTATAAAGTAAGAATATTTGGAATCATATCAGAAGCATAAAAAAACTAAGTATTAAAAAAAAAGAGTGAAACTTCTTAGATTAATTCACTCTAAAATAAAAAAAGACAAATAAAATCCGCGTACATCAATATTTATCGCACAGCTACTTGAATATACTATTAAGGTTATAACTCTAAACGGCGATGCACGAACGACGATCGTTTGCAGTCGTTTTTTTGAATTAGCTCATCATATTTTTTATGTATTAACTTTGATTTATATAACTTTATTTAAATTTAGTTAAATTTATTTAAATTTATTTAAATTTATTTAAATTTATTTAAATTTATTTAAATTTATTTAAATTTATTTAAATTTATTTAAATTTATTTAAATTTATTTAAATTTATTTAAATTTATTTAAATTTATTTAAATTTATTTAAATTTATTTAAATTTATTTAAATTTATTTAAATTTATTTAAATTTATTTAAATTTATTTAAATTTATTTAAATTTATTTAAATTTATTTAAATTTATTTAAATTTATTTAAATTTATTTAAATTTATTTAAATTTATTTAAATTTATTTAAATTTATTTAAATTTATTTAAATTTATTTAAATTTATTTAAATTTATTTAAATTTATTTAAATTTATTTAAATTTATTTAAATTTATTTAAATTTATTTAAATTTATTTAAATTTATTTAAATTTATTTAAATTTATTTAAATTTATTTAAATTTATTTAAATTTATTTAAATTTATTTAAATTTATTTAAATTTATTTAAATTTATTTAAATTTATTTAAATTTATTTAAATTTATTTAAATTTATTTAAATTTATTTAAATTTATTTAAATTTATTTAAATTTATTTAAATTTATTTAAATTTATTTAAATTTATTTAAATTTATTTAAATTTATTTAAATTTATTTAAATTTATTTAAATTTATTTAAATTTATATAAATTTATTTAAATTTATTTAAATTTATTTAAATTTATTTAAATTTATCTAAATTTATTTAAATTTATTTAAATTTATTTAAATTTATTTAAATTTATTTAAATTTATTTAAATTTATTTAAATTTATTTAAATTTATCTAAATTTATTTAAATTTATTTAAATTTATTTAAATTTATTTAAATTTATTTAAATTTATTTAAATTTATTTAAATTTATTTAAATTTATTTAAATTTATTTAAATTTATTTAAATTTATTTAAATTTATTTAAATTTATTTAAATTTATTTAAATTTATTTAAATTTATTTAAATTTATTTAAATTTATTTAAATTTATTTAAATTTATCTAAATTTATTTAAATTTATTTAAATTTATTTAAATTTATTTAAATTTATTTAAATTTATTTAAATTTATTTAAATTTATTTAAATTTATTTAAATTTATTTAAATTTATTTAAATTTATTTAAATTTATTTAAATTTATTTAAATTTATTTAAATTTATTTAAATTTATTTAAATTTATTTAAATTTATTTAAATTTATTTAAATTTATTTAAATTTATTTAAATTTATTTAAATTTATTTAAATTTATTTAAATTTATTTAAATTTATTTAAATTTATTTAAATTTATTTAAATTTATTTAAATTTATTTAAATTTATTTAAATTTATTTAAATTTATTTAAATTTATTTAAATTTATTTAAATTTATTTAAATTTATTTAAATTTATTTAAATTTATTTAAATTTATTTAAATTTATTTAAATTTATTTAAATTTATTTAAATTTATTTAAATTTATTTAAATTTATTTAAATTTATTTAAATTTATTTAAATTTATTTAAATTTATTTAAATTTATTTAAATTTATTTAAATTTATTTAAATTTATTTAAATTTATTTAAATTTATTTAAATTTATTTAAATTTATTTAAATTTATTTAAATTTATTTAAATTTATTTAAATTTATTTAAATTTATTTAAATTTATTTAAATTTATTTAAATTTATTTAAATTTATTTAAATTTATTTAAATTTATTTAAATTATTTAATTATTTAAATTATTTTAATCTATTATAATTTATTTTATTTTTTTTATTTGTTTTATTTTAATTTATTTTAAGATAAATTACAGTCATCGTTCACTCACCCATTGTTGATACACCTTGTATTAATATAGATGCATATATTATATATTTATTAAATAGTTACAAAGAGTGAATGCATTTAAAAAACTTGTTGGCTCTGTGCGAAACCCAAGAAAAAATTTTGGCAGTTAAGGTGTTAACATAAAATAGATCTTAAAATGAAAATCCAAATATATCTAAAATAAATTTTTTGGATGTCACATAACCTAGTGTGTAAAAATCTAATATACTCGATGGTAGATGTCATATAGTCGGGTGAGTAAGTTTTAATATACTGAATGTTGGATGTCAGACAGTCGAGTGAGTAAATTCTAATATACTCAATGGTGGATGTTAGACAGTCGAGGGACTAAAATATTTAATATACAAAATATACAAAACCAACTGACGCGAGCGCCACCTTCACATCTATACACTGGAACTAAATATATACATAAAATTGAAAATTAAGCATTATGACATCCAGCTGAAATTTTTTTGGCGCTCTTTTAAACCTACTTTATGATGTTTGAACCCCAAAAACGTTGTGACATCCGAATTTGGATGTCACATCGCAGACGGATGTTATAAAGATAGCAACATTTTTGCGACATGATGTCACAAAGTCGGCAGGACGAATCTATATATATATATATATATATATATATATATATATATATATATATATATATACTCGACCAGCGTATCATGTGACATCCAGCAAAAATTTTGACTTTGTGACATCCACCCTTTGCAAAGACTTTAGGAAAAAAATAAAAATATGACTTCTTTTAATTAAAAAAATATTATGGCTGAGCGAAAAATATCACAACCATACACATTTTAAAAAAATAAAACGTCCTATCGTTGTGAGATCCAAAGTATACACGGTATATATTTTTATTAACAACACTTTGTGACATCCAGAAAAACCTTGCATCTTGTGACATCCAGTTGTTACGTCACAGTATACCATTTCTACAGAAAAACTGCCATTCTTATAACATCCAGCAAGTATATAAATACATTTTTAAATTAAGCATCTTATTACATCCTAAACATTTAACACGTTCAGCGCCAAAGCCGACCCTCAAATTCTACGATTTCTTATTGTTTTTTATTCCAATGTGATTTCTTTTGTTGTTTTGTATGTGATAAAATAATTCATTCCATTTTAAAATTATTTTCTTTTTAGTTTTTGATTGTGTATATTTTTAGATACAGTGGCACAAAAAATAGTTTTCGATGAAGTAACTTCTTGATATTTTTTTGATATATGGAAATCCCTTATAGAGATTCGGTACAGGTTCTCCCTTTCCCAATAGTTTTACCCTTTACCCACTAAAATCACCACCTAAGCAAGTTATCGCCGGCCTCCTGCTAATATCTTTTACATGTTCGTTGGAACCACTTTAAGTATCTATCGACCTTATATGGTTGATTCTCCAGTTTCAAGTGCATTAACACGACCAGTTTGCAAACCTAACCTAAAATTACCTGAGAAGTACCCAAAACATAAATCCAGCGGTGTTTATTATTTTTGCGCATAGACTACACTCACCGACTTAAAATTCGATCCATTCAAAATAATGATTTATTTAAAAATGCTCTAACTTTCAAATGCGGAGGCTGATTTAGATTTAGATAAAATACTGTAGTTTTAACATTATTATTCGGACATCTAAAAGTAATTTAGTACTCGCCGGATACACAGGGGGGAAAAGAAAACAATTTTTTCCTCTACTTTTGACACATCCTGTAGGTTAATTCTGCTAGCAGATCTGCACACAATTAACTTTATCAAGAAGACTAATTTTTTTCCAACATTTTGATTTTTTATTTACCCCGATATCTTAATTTGTTTGTGAAATGTGACGGTTTAAAGAAAATGCAACATTCTTAATTTTTTTATTTAGTTTTAGCAGAGTTTAGCAGAGTAATAATTTTATAAACAACTCAAACAACAAATAAACTAATAATTATTACAAATTAATAACGGATTTTTTTCCCCACGAGCGCAAATAACTGCCTCAATGCGTCATGGCATACCCTCTATTAGATATCGAATCTTCATCTAGTCAATCTGATCCCATTCTTGGATCAAAGCATCTCTCAAAAAATTTAAAATACTTGGAGAAGGAACTCGGTTATGAACTCGTCTGCCCATCTTGTTCCAGACGTGCTCAATTGGATTGAGGTCTGGGCTACGTGATGGCCAGTTCATCCTCTGAATTTCTGTTTCGTCCAAATATTGAGATACAATCCTCGCAATATGTGGTCGAGCGTTCTCATGCATAAACATGAATTTATTTCCTATAAATGGTGCAAATGGAATTACATATGGATCTAGCACATCACGAATATATCGGTAAGCTGTCATTGCTCCGCCGCCAACAATGACTAAATCAGTACGAGCTTCCATGCTTATGCCGCCCTAAACCATTAGCGATCCTCCTTCATAACTGAGTCTTGTGGAAAAATTTGCTTGGTCAAACCTTTCGCCTCTTCTTCGGTATATTCTTTCACGGCCATCAGGAGAACGTAAACAAAACCTTGACTCGTCAGAAAATAAAATCTTACTCCATTCATCGATATTCCAATGTTAATGCTCCCTGGCAAATCGAAGACGTGCTGTTCTGTGATTCCTAAGTAACTCTGGACCAGTTGCAGGTCTTCTGGAGCGTAATCCATGTTCTCGTAATCGCCTTCGAATCGTTATTTCGTTAACAGCTAGTTGACGTACTTCTTCTAAACGGTTTCGAGCCATGACAGCAGTAGTATTTCTTTCTCGCAAAACATTTAATGTCATAAAACGATCATCTCGAACATTTGTAGAACGTCGTCTGCCAGATTCTCTTCGTCTCGAAAAACTACCAGTTTCGTTAAAACCTTGTACAACTCTCTGGACGCTACACCTTGTAACACCCAATATTCTAGAAGTATAATACTGAGTCCTACCGTCTTGTACCAGAGCAACTGCTCATGTTGCATCAGTAAGCGTTAAAACCATGATATTATGCTGATAATGAATAATAATTAAACTGCAATTGCCAAGTAACGAATATTTGACAGTTGTCATATTGTGAGTTAGCCACAGCACTCTACTTATTTTGTAGTTTATTCTGTACCGTCATTTAAATTATGACCGTTTCTAAAATGTAGCATTTTCTTTAAACCGTCACATTTCACAAAAAATTAAGATATCGGGGTAAATAAAAAAAAAAGTGTTGGTAACAAATCAGTCTTCTTGATAAAGTTAATTGTATGCAGATCTACTAGCAGAATTAACCTACAGGTTGTGTCAAAAGTAGAGGAAAAAATTGTTTTCTTTCCCCCCCCCGTATATCCGGCGAGTACTAAATTACTTTTAGATGTCCGAATAATAATCTTAAAACTACAGTATTTTATCTAAAAGTTGCTAAAAACTTCAAATAAATAAGCCTTTGAAAGTTAGAGCATTTTTATATAAATCATTATTTTGAATGGATCAAATTTTAGGTCGGTGAATGTATTTTACTACAAACATTTTTAACTTCAAATTATTACTTTCGAGTTACACAAAAAACTACATATCTGAATTAGTTAAGTTCGTTTCCATATTTAAAGAGACCAGAAAAAAATAAAATTAGTCATATTATTGTACAATGATTTTACTGCTAAAATATAACGTTTAAATTGTTATTTTTGAGCATTTTGGAGATAAAAAATGGAACTAAAGGGGGTTTTAAGTAACTTCAATACGTCATAATGAGGATAATTTAATTCCAACTGAATTTTTAAAAGCTATATATTATGTTGGTACTTTTATATATCTGTGCCTATCAGTACCTACCAAAAGCAATGCTTTGAATCAATTTTGCCTAGAGTCTAGCGATTATGATGTTGGTACGGCATGCAGTGATTAATTAAAAAGTAATGATTATATTTGGTCATAAATATGGACTTGTAAGTACATTTTATTGTAGTGTACATGCATAACATGTAACTTTTAAAAATATGCTTAGTTTAAAAATAATATAAAAACAGTTAATTTTAGTAATAAAATCATCTAGTAAAAATTAAAAGCATATAATTATTTTTTTTGTGCTTTTTCCAAATATGGATACAAATTTAACGACTTGTAGTGTGTTCTTATAAGGATAGACAAATTTTTAAATTTTTTTGAAAAGATGGAACTGCATTTTGTTTCTTATTAATACGTTAATAGATTATGGTAAGTTGTAGAGAATACATGTGCCAAATTGCAATAACATGTAAGGGTGGTTAGTAAGTTATGAAAAGAAATTGGCAAAGTTAATAAAACTACCTGTATCTCGGTTATAAATGACGAAAGAATCATTAAGTAAGGTTATTTGGAATAATATCAGTAGCATAAAAACTATTTAATTTTAATTTATTTTAATTTATTTTAATTTATTTTAATTTATTTTAATTTATTTTAATTTATTTTAATTTATTTTAATTTATTTTAATTTATTTTAATTTATTTTAATTTATTTTAATTTATTTTAATTTATTTTAATTTATTTTAATTTATTTTAATTTATTTTAATTTATTTTAATTTATTTTAATTTATTTTAATTTATTTTAATTTATTTTAATTTATTTTAATTTATTTTAATTTATTTTAATTTATTTTAATTTATTTTAATTTATTTTAATTTATTTTAATTTATTTTAATTTATTTTAATTTATTTTAATTTATTTTAATTTATTTTAATTTATTTTAATTTATTTTAATTTATTTTAATTTATTTTAATTTATTTTAATTTATTTTAATTTATTTTAATTTATTTTAATTTATTTTAATTTATTTTAATTTATTTTAATTTATTTTAATTTATTTTAATTTATTTTAATTTATTTTAATTTATTTTAATTTATTTTAATTTATTTTAATTTATTTTAATTTATTTTAATTTATTTTAATTTATTTTAATTTATTTTAATTTATTTTATTTTATTTTAATATATTTTAATTTAATTTCGTGTGATTTCTTTTAATATAAATTAGTCATCGTTCACTCACCCATTGTTGATACACCTTGTATCAATATAGATGCATATAATATATATTTATTAAATAGTCACAGAGAGTGAATGCATTTAAGAAACTTATTGGCTTCATGCGAAACCCAAGAAAAAATTTTGGCAGCTCATGTGTTAACATAAAATAGATCTTAAAATGAAAATCCAAATATATCTAAAATAAATTTTTTGGATGTCACATAACCTAGTGTGTAAAGTTCTAATATACTCTATGGTGGATGTCAGATAGTCGGGTGAGTAAGTTTTAATATACTGAATGTTGGATGTCAGACAGTCGAGTGAGTAAATTCTAATATACTTAATGGTGGATGTTATACAGTCGAGGGACTGAAATATTTAATATACAAAATATACAAAACCAACTGACGCGAGCGCCACCTTCGCATCTATACACTGGAACTAAATATATACATAAAATTGAAAATTAAGCATTATGAGATCCAGCTGAAATTTTTTTGGCGCCCTTTTAAACTTACTTTATGATGTTTGAACCCCAAAAACGTTGTGACATCCGAATTTGGATGTCACATCGCAGACGGATGTTATAAAGATAGCAACATTTTTGCGACATGATGTCACAACGTCGGCAGGACGAATCTATATATATATATATATATATATATATATATATATATATACATATTACAAGAGAAAAATTCAAAAAGTACAAAATTCGTGTTTGCGATTCGTATATGGTATCCGCAGAAGACAACGAATATCATATAAATTAAAACAAATTGAATGGTTGAATATGGACAATAGAAGGACTCATCACGCATTATGTATTTTTCATAAAATTATTACCACCAAAAAACCATCATATCTCCATAGGAAGGTTACATATCGCACCGACATACATAATTTAAATGTTAGATTTAGGGGTGAAATTACAGTTCCTCGATTTAGAATTGAAATGTATAGGCGGTCCTTTAAATATCAAATATTTAAATTATACAATTCTTTACCATGTGAACTGAAAAGTTTAAATATAAACAAATTTAGGACTATATCAAAAAACCAGTTGTTCAATTCACAGATTTAGTTTAGAGATCTACATTAAACATCAAACAGACTTTCTTGTGTTCAAGCAATATACAAACATTTTCGTATTCGTTAAAAATTACCATTTAGTATAGGTTGTTTGGGGTTTAGGGGTTTAAGGGTTAAGTGGTAGAACATGCTTTGTAAATGATCAAACATTTACAAAGGATGAACTTCGCCCATTATTTCTATATTTTGTTTTATTATAAAATAATTTTTCTACGCCTATGGAATAATATGTCAATTATTAACGCTTTTTCTTTAAATAATAGTAGTCATTATTTTTATCTGTTGGCATATGAATCATAAGCCAACGGTATTTGACCAATCACAGGCCACGAATTTTCATAAGCCAACAGTTTTATTAGTTGCCCATGACAACGGAAAAGGCACCACAGTATTATTCCTGTACAACACTGCTTCTCAGTTGTCATTTGTAATTTTGTCACGCTTGACCAGCACTTGACACTTCTGTCTCCGAAAACTGAAAAAGTGTAAAAGTTTGTCTCAAAAACCTATAAATTGTCTAATCAAAACACAAATGGATGAAATGGACGATATTGACAGCGACGAAGAAAATTATACCCCACCGGATATCGTAGAAGCAGCGAAAATAACATCGGTAGACTTGCTACCTAAAAAATCGCGAAATCTTTACGAAATAGCGTATAAAGCTTTTATGGATTGGCGAGACCGCAAAAAAACTACCTCGTTTTCCGAAAACGTGTTACTAGCCTACTTTGGAGAGCTAGCAGAAAAATACAAATCTTCGTCCCTCTGGACTCAATATTCGATGTTGCGAACGACACTAGAGGTACGACAAAACATAAATATAGCAACTTACGGAAAGTTAAAAACTTTTCTTAAACGCAAATCTGATGGCTATAAGGCGAAAAAGTCCAAAACATTTACTCCAGATGAAATAAATATGTTCATTGAAAATGCAGATGATAAAAAATATCTTGCAACAAAGGTAGGAATTAATAAATAAACATAATTATAACAATTTTAGAGACTGTCTATTTGTCCGAGCGCTCGGATATGAATAGTAGATTGCGCTAAATATCCGGGCATTGAGTCATCATTCGTTGTTCTTAATCCTGTAACACAAGTAGACGGGTATCGTGTGGCGTGGTCTAGTGGACTGGGCATCGACCTGTAGATCGATAGGTCCTAGGTTCAATTCCGGGCCTTGGCAGTTTTTTTTTTTATTTTATTTTTTCTTTTTATGTTCTTTTAAGTATTTATATTTTTTGTTCGAGAATATTGTTCCACAGGTTAGTTCAAGTTCCACCCAAAAAAGTTGGTTTCGTTTAAAAAAAAAAAAAGATTAAAAATTCTACCAATGGTAAAATTTATGTTGGAGTATATTGATCCACCGGTTAGTTTTGAAATTTAAAGTTCTGTCTGATTTTACTAAAGAAAAAAAATAATAAAATAAAAACGGTTGAAAGTAGATATTTCAATTATTTTTTACGCCCGGATATATAGCTCAATCTATTATTTGTCCGAGCGCCCGGACGAATAGACAGTCCCATAATTTTAAACATTGAAGTTGTTAATCGATTTTACTAATTTTGCCATTGATTTTTGTTTCAGGTAGCATTAATTCTTGGTGTAATGGGTGCCTGTCGTTGTCACGAATTAAGAAATATGAATATTGAGCATATTGAAGTTTTTAATACATCCATGCTAATTACTGTGCCCAACACAAAAACAAAAGTCGTTAGAAAGTTCACCGTAACAGGAAAATTTTGTGAAATGGTTAAAAAATATATTGATTTGCGTCCCCCCACAGTTGCCTCGCCGTCTCTCTTTTTGAATTATCAAAATGGGAAATGCTCTCGGCAATGGGAAAACAAATTGACAATTATTTAAATCTGCCCAACCCCGAAATGTATACAGGACACAGTTTCAGGAGATCGTCTGCCACAATACTAGTAGATGCAGGAGCCAACATGACTGCATTAAAAAGACATGGGGGGTGGAAGTCCGCAACGGTGGCGGAGGGATACATCAACGACTCCTTAAATAATAAAATGACAACTGCCCAAAAAATACTTCACTCAATACAAAGCAAATCCACTATTACCACCATCGAGACTATAACCAAGGTCAATGAAAATCAAAAAATGGATGTGGCCACCGAATCACTTACTATTCAGAACTGCCAGAATTTCACAATAAATATTCACCAACATAATCCGTTAATTGATAAATAATCATTTTATTATCCATGTTATTAAAAGTTAATATGAATAAATGTAAAATGGTTTATTTGAGTAAATTTAATTTAATCTGCATTTTAATTATTTCATAGGCGTAGAAAAAGTATAGTATTATACTATATATTTTGTTTTGTATTTTTATAGAAATAATAAAGACATTATTATTATTATTATATCAAATCAGATAAGTTTTCCAAGTTACTCAAAAACTTGGTGGCGCTAAACATTTTTTTGTCGTTATCGTATTGTAATATCTTTCATTTTATCGTAGACTTTTGCCCGCGAATCGGTCAAGCTACTCTGATTTCATTTGTCCTGGTCAATTTATGAAACCACGTAGTATCAGAGATAAATCACCTATTTAATACAATTTACATTGAAGAAATCTAAAAAGAAGGTAACATATTCCAGGTTGAAATGAATTTATAAAGCAAGGAGGGAATAAATGTTAATATTGAGTAAATTAAAGTCATGAACATCATATAAAAATATTAAATAATAATAATCTCCTAGAAGCTATAGCAACCTCATCTGAAAGATTGTTGAGAAGAGTTATACCTTCCACTAAAACAATCACAAAAGCGGTAGTTATCAATTTTACCAAAAAGATGACAAGATTATTATGACAAAATAACAGCATAAAACAAAGTATATATTCAGATTAGCTTTCTCTCTTTTGCGGATTCAGATTATATCCTGTATTGTGTTCAATTTGGAGCACACTATTCATAATTTGTTAGTTAGTTCTTACCTTGAAGCTGGTTTAGGAACATTATTATTACAATTATTTTCGCGTGGAGAGGCATTTCCATTTGCCTGTGAATCGCTTCTGTTCGACCTCAAAGTACGTCTTCTAGCATTAATTTTCCCACTGCCGTCGCCATTTTGGTTTAAATAGTTACCATTGTTCATGTCATGTGTGTTGTTGAGGTCACTTTCTTGTTTTAATCTAAAATAAAAGTGATGCATAATTAAAAATTTTACCAATTACAAAACTGAAAAAAGATAACAAATTAAGTCTATGAGTGAGAGACTTGGATACTGGACCATTACAAAAAATATTAAGAACTATTCGTAGTATACCAGACAATAGTAATAATTAATAACCTAGCAAATCAAGGATTGATAAGGTTGGCACATGTTAGTAAAGTAGATGATGAGTGAGTGCTAAAAAAAGTAAAGCAATGAAACTCTACTGTTAGAAGACCAAGGAGTAGACCTAGAATGATTATTATTTAACACTACAATACATCAGCCAATGACAAACGCCAAACAAAACAAACTGTATTTGAAAACAATGAATGATGCAGTATACCGAGCAAGATCTAGTTACAAACTGGAGAGTATCGAGTGAACCATCTCTATCTGATCATGTTAGAGATCGACACTCCTGAGACGATTCCCAAGAGGAAGTATAGAAATAAGACGGAAACAAATTTTGTTTTTAATTTTAACAAGTTTTGCTATGGCAATTCAATATTAACAAAAAAAAAACAGTATGTTAACCTAAAATATTATTCAAAGATCCAAGTTATGTGCCAGTTTTCATGACATAAAAAACAAGTTTTTATTAGAAATACTTACTCATTTTTTGTTTCCTCACAATATGTCTCGTATATTGCATATTTTGTGACAATTTGGCCGACTTCCTCTTTATATAACAGCAAGTCATTGAGAGTATAATCAAAATAAACTCTTAAACCATCTAAAACTTCTCTACAAATGGTTAAACTAAAAAATAAAAAAAAAATGAAAATTATTAAGAATGAACACTTAATTTTGTTTATTAAATGTTAAGAGATTTTTTATTTACATTTTTTTTTAAATGCTCAGAATTTATAATTATGGGTTATATAATTTTAAAATCCCACAAATGTCCAGTGAGTAGACCTGTTCCACTTTATTGTTTAAACAGTTTATTTATTTTAATTTATATTTACTAAAACACTAGTTTATTTATTAACTAAATTTATTTGTTCTCAAAACTAAACCGTTTCTAATAATCCTCAAATCCAGCTGGTTACACTCTATTTTTGGCATAGCTAATTTCTGTACATTTTATTTCATTATGTGCTACCTCAAACTAGCTAATCATGATAAGTGGAAAGAAAAGGAAACGTAATTCTTTTTGAAGTTTTAAAGTTCTTCCAAGAGCTGGTAACTGACCTTGAAGTTCTGGTAATGGACCAAACTTCTTCTGGAAAATAGATGCCAGTCCTCATGCGTCGTTGATACTGGCGGGAGGGTTATGGACCAGCGAGTAGTCCTTTGGAAACGTGAGCAGATCTTGTTGTTGTTAGGTCGTAACACTGTATCTTGCTATACCGATACCTACCTCTTGCTTGACCGGTAGTTGCCAATGGACTTATTCATTCGCTCTACCATTCCTTCCGACTGTGAGTTCAATACTGTAATTCTAGTTTTTTTCACGCGTAGTCTGTCACAAATTCTTCGGAAAAACTTTCAAAATTTCTGCCTTGGTCACTGGATCTCCAAGGGCACTTCAAATCGACTAATATACGCTTTTATCAACACATCTGCATCAGTTGCGGTCTCTTGATTTGGAATGACGTAGACTTCCAAGCATATCGTGAAATAATCCATAACCACCATCATGTATTTATTACCATTCTTGGTCATGATGAATGGTCCAGTAATCCTCTCAAATGAGGTATCGAGGTTATATTGTTTCATAAGAGCATTCATTTTCCAAAGGGGTCCTTTACTCATAGCATAGGTAGTACAGTTCTTACACCAGTCCTTTACATCATCGAACTGTTCATCTAATAAAATCTTCCATAAACCCTATGAAGAGTTTTTTAACATCAAGATGTTTTTCTGATTGACTGTCGTGAACCTGACGCTAGTTTTTGGAATGGCCAACTGTCTTCTGTTTTAAGAAGCATAATTTTCGAGTACGCGCCTTCTTTCAGGATACCAAAGTTCCACTGGGCCAAACCTAACCCTACCTGCTTATAACCGACAAAGATAAAGAGCCAAATACTATTGGGGAGAGCTTCAATACTTATTGCTTAGTAGGTCGACGATTTTCCTCTTTCCATTGTCGCATCTTCCCCAACTTTGGTTTGCGGCCCACTCATCGATGACTACAGTTGCTCTGAGTAATGCATTTTCTTTGGATTCACCTGATGCAGTGTGAGCATTCTGCCGGGCACGGTCTTCTAGAAAGAAAATTGTCTTTTCTGTGGCTTATGCCGATTTAATGTTCAATTTTAAAGTCATACTCTTGAAGTCGTTCAATCCATCTGGCTTTTTGACCCTCGATGTTTTTGAACAGCATTAGCCACTTAAGGACTGCATGATCGGTCCTGATCCAAAATTTCTTTCCATATAAATATTGGTAGGAGTTCCAGTTCTCTTCTCGTCACGCAGTAATTTCGCTCAGGTTTAGAGAGTACAATAACCCAATACTCTTTATTATCCTTTCTGAATCTGCGAAAGTACTCCTCTAATTCCCGCATCACTAGCATCAGTATCCAGAATGAATTCTCCCTATGGTAGTGGGTGACCTAATATTGGCGCTGTGGTTAAACTCTCCTACTTTTTCTGTAAGTCACGTTAATGACTTAGCAATATCTGTAAACTTCCTGATGAATTTTTGATAATACAAACAGAGCCCAAGAAAACTTTTTGGATGTTTATAAGTTGGTTGTGGCCTTAGATTATACAAACCTTAGATGGAACATAAGACACTGCGCATAATCCCATTTCAAAATGATTCACACCCACCAATCACAGTTGAGAACATTACATGTCAGACCGTTGTCCATCCAAATTTAATGTGTCAACGAGAATTAATTTGGTATTTTAGTGACTTAAATTTTGGAAATTAACGTTGAAAATGCCAAGATGTGTTGTAAAAAGCTTTATTTATAATAAACCTGCGAAATGTGACGGAGATAAAAGAAACTTATATTTATTTCGGTGAGATATTTATTTTTTAAAGATTCTGTCGACGTCCATATTTGTTGATTTGAAAATAAACAGAATCGGACTTGGTCATTGGTACATGTTATAAGTAGCAAATAAAGGTTATTATTATAAACTGTTTACTATTTCTTGTTTCATAGGGAATCTTTTTTTAGGAAGTGAAAAGAGAAACAAAATCAAATACAAAAATATCAATTTCATTGCCAATTTATTCGTTTCAAACTTCACAACTGGTTTCAATAGTTTTCCCAAAACTATTTATTTAGTAATTATCTATAATAGTGTTACTCTAAATGTAAAGCCAAAGTTTCCGCGAAGAAAATAATCACAATAAAAAAAAAAACAGTACTATCGCCACAAAATGGAGGGACCTGGCTTGAGGACCGTTTTTTGGGAAGTCATTTTTTTAAGTCACTAACAGGAAAGAGGATATGATTTTGCTTTAAGACTTTTTTTTATTTAATTTTTTATGGGTGAAATAGATTTGGGATAATTTTTGCAAGGAATCTTTGGAATAAATCAAAAATAAATGATGCTCTTGTGCATTTTCAGCCGATTAAATTATTCGTAGATGCATCAAATGTGGGAATAAGGGCCATGATATGTCGTTTTTGAAAAAAAAAAAAAAAAATATTGAGAAATCTATAGTTTCTGCTTCGCGTACCTTATCAAAGTCCGAACAAAAATATTCCCAAATTGAAAGAGAGATCCTTGCAATAATTGTTGGCTTAAATAAATTTAATGAATATTTATATGGACATTTGCATAAAGTAGAACATTATGCAACTGATTACGAAAAGTTGATTATGTCACCAGTTACGAAATGAAAATAAATAAAATTGTCTCTTTTTAGTTTCTAAGTTGAAAAATCGTAAAATCAAGAAATTGAGATACCGAGAAATCGAAAAATCGAGAAATCGAGTAATCGAAAAATCTAAAAATAAAAAATTGAAAAATCCAAAAATCCAAAAAACGAAAAATCGAAAAAACCAAATATCGAAAAAGAGGCAATGAATAGTGACATTTCACATTTGAAAATATGACATTACGTTTAAAAACAAAAAAAAAGCTGTAAATTGCGTTTAATTTTTAAAATAACACCGTTATTGAAAACTGCCCAGAAATGTTGGGGGTAAAATTTTGACGTACTTCTTTAAGGATAATGGGTAAAAATGTTTTTTTTTCAAATTTCTCGCGGGTAATGTCAAAAATTAGATCGGCAACACTGCACATGTCCCTTATTTTTATTATTTCTATTGAAAAAAAAAAAATGTCGTAGGGCAATCAAATACAACAATTTTCTAAAATATTTGATTGGAAGTACCTACACAAGAATGATGGTGAATCATTTTTCAACACAATTTTATAAATAATCACGTCAAAATTAGAAAAAATCTTGTATATAAACACGTTACGAAATGCCGTTTTGTGTAAGTCGTTCATGTTGCGGGAACTCGCTCCGCTCGTTTTGCAAATATTTACTCGTTACACAAAATAAGGCATTTCGTAACTGGTTACATAAATAACTAAATTGACTTTCTAATATTTTAATTCATTGGACGATATTTTCCGTAAATAATTAAATCATAAATAATTACCAGGATATAAGTACAAAAACATTTTTTTCTCTTAGAACAGTACGCCTATGTCAAATAAACTTAAAATATTATAACGAACGAAAAGGTAACCCATTTCTAATAAAATTTAGTTATTTATTTTATTTTGGTGTGATCGTAGAAAAAATCTTGTGTGTAATTCGAGCAAAAAGTACTTATAAACTTTTACTTAGGGTCGACTTCACCGTTTTATTAAACGAAGTTTAAAATACTAAACGAAGATTAAAATGACATTTTTATATTAACAAAAAAGAAGTTTAAATTACTAAATGGAGTTTAAAATTACATTTTTATATTAACAATGTCATTTTAATCTTCGTTTAATAATTTAACTTCGTTTGACACAACGGTGGAATCGGCCCTTGGCTAGTTATGTATTGATAAAGTGTTATTGCCCTCATCATACATGAATCGTGCTAACAAATAAAGTCAAACAAACGTCTCATAATTTTTCATCTTTTAATTACCCACCAAAATTAGGTACTACAATACAAATATTTAAGTCCGGCCCAGAACACCTCCCTACTCCTTCCACCCAGTTTTTCGGTTTTGGCAAAATTCGCGCAGCGAGAAATGCTTCCTATGTTACCTCTACCCTTTCTAACCTCTTTGGTTGTGGCCCACTATCTGATGAGAGACTTTTTCCTTATCTTCAGCCAAGCCATCCTTACTGACTATAATATAACCTAGATAACTGACTTTATTTTGGAATAACCTTAGATTAAAGAGACTAAAGATGTAATATTGCACAAGCGCATGTTGTCTATTCCAACCTTAAGTAACCCACCAATTAAAAATCATTGTTTCCACGACGCTACCCGAATTGCTCCGACATTTCTATTCCACGCTCATCTCCGCGTGAATGAATCATCATGGACTGCCATAGTTTGAATTATTTGTTGGTGTTGTTAGCAATTTAAAGTGTTTTCGTCCCAAGTAACTCAGACCTGCATAATTTAACTGCATATGCTTTGCAAATAGCCTGCAGTAATTTTTCCAACTGCATATTGCTTTTATATAACCTACAAACGTCGAATATGTCTGCACAATATTGTCATATGATCTTTAGTGTTAGATGAACTTAAATATTCTGCATACGATCGGCATATTAACTTTGCTAGTAGATGCTCCCTGCATAAATTAATTAGCGTCTAGTCAAAAGCAGGCCTCATTTACATATAGCCTGCAAAAGAAATATAATTTTGTCTAGGTAATTTGCAGAACCTGTGCAGGTTTTACCGCCCTGTAAACAATTTTCTGACACAAATTAAATGCAGGTCATCTGCTAAAGTTAATTTGCAGAGTAGTTACGAGGTAGACCTGCATTAAACCGTTGTTAAATGGTTTATTCAAAGATATGTGTCAATCAGAATCAGTATGCAGGTAACATGCAGTAAGTTGATCTGTCACTACCCACCCATTCAGCAGTCAACAGAAGGTTATGTTAAGTTAAAGAAACATATTTATTTTACTACATTGTGTGTAATTCACATCAATAATTAATAATGGAAAATGCAGCTAAATGGAGAAAAATTAAACGCAGTGGAACGTATCGTCGGAAGGTGCAAACATATCATGCCCTGTTTTCTGATGAAAATGTTTCATTATCTGAAAGTACCACCAACATTATCCAGAAACCTTTGTTAAACAATGAGTTTCAAAATGATTTAAAAGAAATATCAACGTTAACAGATGCTGATCCTGAATGTGAAATTTTGGTACACGAAGTAACATATTCTCCAAAACATTATCTGCCTAAAATTAAAAATGTCAAGTAAAATATAAGCAATTTATTATGAACTTTTAACAAATTATATACTGTTAAAATTAAACAGACTATAGCTTAATTTAGATTTTCTTTGGGAATCCCAATATAAACTAAGATTAATTAAAAATTAAAAAAAATGAAAACCCTGTATATTCTGTAGTAATACTATATAGTATATTTTATTACGAGTGTGAAAAACCACTTTTCACACAAAAGTGATGTACAATATTTTTCCTACGACCACAAAATAATTTCATCAAAAAATGTAAAACCAGGTTTATATTATAATAAATAAAATGTATTTAAAAAAAATAATCAATAATTATCATATTTTTTTAAACAAAAAAAAAACAAAAAAACAAAAAAAATAAAATAAAAATACGAACAAAAAAATTATCTTCCTCCGCCAGGATTTGATCGCGTGAGCCCGCCACGTCTCAAATGGCAAAGTTGATAAAGTTTGATACTCTACCACCTGAGCTAACAGGCCTTACGTCAAGTGAATTTCTAATCGGTTATGTGTTTAACCAGAATAAAAAGCAAACATAATGTACCTAGTTATTTTAAAATTATTTTAATAATATAATAATTGTTAAAGATAAATATCTAGGATCTAATTTTAATAATTTAACAATCATATCGGTTTTACTATTAATATGGACATTACATAGATTAAAATAAAAATGATGTGTTTGACATTTTGAGGCAGCTGTGCGGAAAGTAGCATATATTCGCACATGGGTAGAAAGTAAATTTTTATTCATACGCGTGTGATATAGGGCACTTTCGATAGGACTATATTATATAGTGTGATATGTTTCACTTTCCTAAGTGGTCGTAGGAAAAGTACTTTAAAATATTCTTGTGGAAGAATGTATCTCGTCCCCGTAGAAAAAAATTCTTGAAAAATAACCTTAATGAAGGGCGAAGAGCCTCGTTCAATAGCCTTTTGTCACGGCGCAATAAATCACTTTATTATTATTATTATTATTATTAGATACTATTATTAACATTACTGATCTATGTGCTATGTGCTGTGTATTTTGAAGTTGTACATGCTAGGTTAATTTTACAACAATAACAACTACTTACTTCATAAAATGTTTTGAACCCTGCTTTTTTCAACCTACATTTAAGAAGAATAAAATCTTCATTTGGTTTTATATCTGGACTTGCTTTCATCAATTTTGTTAAATGAATGTTTGTTTTATGCGGCCAATAAAGTAAGTCACTTCCATCACTCCACTCTTTTAACTTTATCCATTTAGTGGGTACAACACTTAATATTGATTGATTTTTCCCTTTGTTTTCCTGAATAATGCAGTATTTTCCAGTTAGTTCCATATTAAATTTTTTTGTAGTCAAAATAAACAATCTGCACGAGTTTCTTTCACGCGCACGTGATGATTTTGAAGGTTAGGTTACAAGACATTAAATTTGCAATTGCAGATCATTTGCAGTACTTTTGCAAGTGTTTGACATGTTGATATGCAGAGGCCTTACAAGAAATTGTTATTCAGTTCGAAAAGTAAATAGGAAGGCAAAATTATTTATTTCTTTGCATGTAAAGAAATATTAAGTACTTTTATCATTAAATTTAAAAATTATTTTATTTACTTACCTAATTAAAACCAGATTTAATATTAATTTGACATTTATACCTTAAATTTACAATAGCGAAAGTATTTAACAGAAGTTGTCGTAGCTCAGTTGGTTAAGGCGTCTGTTCCAGAGATTTCAAACACCTTGGTTGCAGGTTCGAATCCTATTAAAGGTAAGTTAAAACAAAAAAAAAATAGGTTAAAATTGTATCGCGCTACTAGTTATAAATGAAATTAATAATTAAATTAATTATAAAAATGATATAGAATTATATATAAATTCAATCAATTGAAAAAAATGTGCACATTATTTTTATTAATACATATTTGTTCCTGCACATTATCTGCATAACAACAAATTAAGAGATCTTAATTTTACTTACACATGATCTGCATAATACATCCAAAGTAAACTATGTATGACTGATCAATTATATGCATTGCAGGGTATTACCTACCAACTAAAGGTATTATGCAGAAGTAATGCAGGTCTGCATTAAACCTTCATAGAAGTAATAAACAAACTGTGGTATGTAAAATATAGGCCATATAAAAATGTTTTGCAGATCACGTCACCTGCATAAATGCGTCCAAAACTGTGTTTTATATGACCTTTTATTATTGGTTTGCAGCAAACTATGCAGATTAAAATGTTACTTGGGGTTATTCAATTTAAATTTGTAAATGCTATGATATACTTATAAATGCCAATGTTATGAAAGATAAGAAATATATTTGTTTTCACTGGTAAATATTTATTCATGTTTTGGCTTGAAGTCACTATGATCCTTTGGGCTGAATATTTCTCTAAATATTAAGCATAAAATATTTCAGAGTTCATATTACTTACATAAATTTACGAAATGAGAAAATTTTGAACATATAATTTAGTTATATGCTTAGATAAAAGAGACCAGAGATATAACATACACCGGGTGTTTAAGCTGCGCAAATGTTGCCAATTTCTAAAGAAAGGTTAACGGAGTGGGGGAACTAAGCAGAGACCCGAACTCTGTGACAGGGACCGGACTTTCTTTATTAGCATAATAATGAACTATTAGATTTATTTAAAATATATGTTCAATGGAATTTTGTATTATGAAATAAAATTAACGTGATTTTTTAATATCAAACAGATGCCACGACATTTTATGAAAAGAAAAGACCTTTTATGGAATATTTCGTTAGCGTTTATTTACTACGGACTTTTCAGCAAAAGACTACAGTAAAATGTTGAAATACAATATTGTTAATAGAGCAAGAAATGGTATTCATTGTCTAAGAGTATTATAAAAAAAGCATGTGCGCAGGCGAATACTGCAAATGAAACGTTGTGAGTTAAACTTTATATTTTTTCTACGGCTATTACATAATATTAAAAATTAGACAATGTGAGAAAATGCTGTTTTGTATTGTAACCTCAGAAAAAGGTGTATTAAAGCTTATTTTTTTTAGGAATATTAATTAAAAGTCATTTGGTCGCTAGGGGTGGGTGATTATCGAAATAAATTATCGATCATTGAAAATAATCGATTATTTTCGATCAATCGATTATTTTCAAACATTCTATTATTTGGCGTATTTCCTTTAAAATCGACTACTTAATTATTTTTGAAAAATCAAAAATAATCGATTAATTAAAAAGCCAATTAACCGATAAATCAGTGTTTTCAAAAAATAATAAAAGAATTATCGTTTATTTTAAATAATCGATTATTTTCAAATAATCCATTTTGTTTTTTGTCAGTTGAAACAGATTATTCGATAATCTTTGAAAAATTGAAAATAATCGATTAATCAAAAATAATCAATCTATTAATTAAAAAGTCGATTAATAAATCGATTTTTAAAAGCAAATTATCGATTATTTTAAATAATCGATTATTTTCGAACAATCGATTATTATCAATAATTTATTTTTATTGTATTTCCTTTAAAATCGATAATTCGATTATCTTTGAAATACCGAAAATAATCGATTATTCCAAAATAATCGCTTAATCGAGAATAACCAATTAATTAAGATAAATCGATAAATCTATTTTCCAAAAAATTACCGAAATATCGATTATTTTCTAATAATCCTTTTCATATTTTCTTTAAAATTGAATTATTCTATTATCTTTGAAAATCTAAAATAATCGATAAATCGAAAATAATCGATTATAAAAAGCTGATTAACCGATAAATCGATAATTCTAAAAAATAACTGAAATACCGGTTATATAAAATAATCGATTATATTCGCTCAGTCGATTATTATCAATAATTTATTTTTATTGTATTTCCTTTAAAATCGATAATTCGATTATCTTTGAAATACCGAAAATAATCGATTATTCCAAAATAATCGCTTAATCGAGAATAACCAATTAATTAAGAAGCCGATTCTACGATAAATCTATTTTCCAAAAATAACCGAATTATCGATAATTTTCTAATAATCCTTTTCATATTTCCTTTAAAATTGATTATTTTATTATCTTTGAAAATCTAAAATAATCGATAAATCGAAAATAATCGATTATAAAAAGCTGATTAACCGATAAATCGATAATTCTAAAAAATAACTGAAATATCGGTTACATAAAATAATCGATTATATTCGATCAATCAATTATTTTCATATAATACCTTTGTGAAAATAATCGATTAAAAAAACGATTAAACGATAAATCGATTTTTCCAAAACAAAATAATTATTTTCAATTAATCGATTACTTTGAATAAATCTACTTTCTTTTTGTATTTCCTTTAAAATCGATTATTACATTATCTTAAAAAACAAAAATAAATTATTAAAAATAACGGATAAATCGATTTTCATAAAAAAATATCAGAATAATCGATAAATCGATTATTTTTGTAACCCCTATCGGTCGCTAGCTTTTATCCGAGCATTTAGCTCCAGAATTTAGAGATTCGGATTTTTTGATCTCGTTATCTTTGAAACCGCATTCGATTGTATAATAAATAATAAATATTGCTAGAATTTGGATTTAGTAAATGAAAATTTTATTCGAGTTGTTTAGGGGTTTATAGTGTAACATTTTATTAATAATGTGACTAACTCCCGTAACTTTAGTATTTTTTGCTTATACTAGATCATATTGTGCGTTTTACTTTGTTTTAAGACTTAAGATTCAAATGTCACTTTCGATTTGACCGCAAATAAGATGAACCTTGAAATTTTAAGTAGGTCATCCTGTATATAATCTAATAATCTTCTAAAAATACTTTATAAAAATAAAATTTAGCTAGCAACTATGTTTCTTTACTTCTTATTTAGGTCTAAAAACCACCTTTAGTAAATATTCTTATAAAACTACTTTTTAAAAACAAAATTACGTTAGCAACAATGCCTATTTACTTCTTATTTAAATTAAATGTTCAAAATTTTACCCTTTTGTATATTTATGTAAGTAATATGAAATCTGTTTTCTGAAATACCTATGTATTTAATGTTTAATATTTATTGAAACCCCTTAATGCGGACCTGAAGTATTCCGCCCAAAGGATCATAGCGCTTTATGTTAAAACGTCAATAAATATTTACCGCTGAAAACGAATATATTTTTTATCTTTCATAACATTGGTACTTGTATTATAAGTATATACGATTTTTCAAGATACATCGTGGCATTTTGAACCTAAAATTGAATAACTAAAACACTTTAAATTGCTAAAACACCAACAAATAAATCAAAAAACAGCTGTCAGTGGTGATTAAACTCAGGCGGAGGTGAGCGTTGAATGGAAAATCGGAGCAATTCGGGTGGCGTCGTGCGAACAATGATTTTTAATTGGTGGGTTACTTGGGGTTAAAATAGACAACATGCGCAGTGTGCAATGTTACATCTTCGGTCTCTTTAATCTAAGGTTATATGTAAATAAGAAGTAAACAGGCATTGTTGATAACGAAATTTTGTTTTCAAAAAGTAATTTTATAAGAATATTTATTAAAGGTAGTTTTTAGCTCTTTTTGGTTTGTAAGTAAATAAAGTAGTAAAGAAGCATAGTTACTTACGAAATTTTATTTTTATAAGAATATTAGATAAAATATGAGTTCATCTTATTTCTGGTCAAATCAGAAGTGTATTTTAAACCTTAGGTCTAAAAACAAAGTAAAACGTTCAATATGATCTATGATAATTAATCGATTATTGTCGATTAATCGAATATTTTCAATTTTTCAAAGATAAAATCGAATAATCAATTAAAAAAAAATAGATTAATTGAAAATAATCGATTATTTTGAATAAGCGATAATCGAAATTCTTTTTTAGAAAAATCGATTTATCGGTTAATTGGTTTTTTAATTAATTGATTATTTTCGATAAATTGATTATTTTTTATTTTAAAGGAAATACGAAAAAAAATAATCGATAGATAGAAAACAAACGATTATTTTAAATAATCGATAATTCGGTTATTTTTTTAGAAAAATCGATTTTTCGGTAAATTGATTTAATTAATCGATTATTTTCGTTCAAGTGATTATTTTCGATTTAACAAAGATAATCGAATAATCGGTTTTAAAGGAAATACGAAAAGAAAATAGATTAATCGAAAATAAACAATTGATCGAAAATAATCGATTATTTTAAATAATCGATAATTTAGGTATTTTTTTAGAAAAATCAATATATCGGTTAATTGGTTTTTTAATTAATCGATTATTTTCGACAATTTGATTATTTTTTATTTTTCAAATAGAAATACGAAAAAAAATAAATTATTTGAAACTAATCGATTAGACGAAAATAATCGATAATTTGTTTGTTTTTTTTTTAATCGATTCGTCCGTTTTTATTATTTTCAATCAATTGATTTTTCAAACAATCGAATAATCGATTTTAAAGGAAGTACAAAAAGAAAATAGATTAATTGAAAATATTCGATTGATCGAAAATGATCAATTATTAAAAATATTCGATTATTCTTTTTTTTTGAAAATTAATTTATCATTTAATCGGCTTTTAATTAATTGATTAATTTCGATTAATCGGTTACACAAAGATAACCCAATAAAAATAGATAATTTGACAATAATCGATTGATCGAAAATAATCGATAAGGCGGTTATTTAAAAAAAAAATCGATTTATTGGTTAAGTGACTTTTTAATTAATCAGCGATACTTGTCTGTTTCCTAAATCCACTTTGTCCTGGAGTAATTAAATTTTTGCGTTCTAATTCCCATAACAATCAATTGTTTACAATTTTTTTCAAGGATTCTGCACATTGTGCACGTAAGTGACATTGACCCATAAGAGTCCGCCGAAAGTTTGTTTTTTCCAGGTTTCAGAATGGGTATTACTGTTGCTTCTCTCCAATTGTTTGGGAATACATGGTCTTTCCATATTTTGTTAAATATTTCTAGTAGAATTTTTTTGCCTTTTTTGGCAATCATGACAAGAGAAAAATATTTGGGGTTCCCATTTTGACTATCAATTATTAATTTAATTTTTATAAAAGAATTTTTGCAACTGTTTTAATAATTACTTACTTTTTTTGAATATCATCGGGTTTGGCTTTTGTCTGATTCTGGTTTACTGATGGACCCCTATATCTAATAGTTGATTTTTCTGTAAGTCCGCAAATTTGATTCGTTGCATAATGGCGATAGTAAGATTCTAATATTGTGGCTACATTTGGTTCAGCCGGTAATTTCATAAGCTAAAAAAAATTTGAATTTGACAATGTAAAATACAGATCATAAGTCACTAAACATAGAAAGTTACAAACACCTCCTGCAGGTTTATTTTCGGCTTGCAAATAAACCTTATTTTGTAAGTGTATGGAAAATTTATTATAAGTTTAAAAATTTTTTATTTATAATCGGAAGTTTTTAAGAGAAAATTCATATTTTTAAACTTAAAGCAATCTTAATTTTTTATATTTGCAAAATAATATTAGTAGACAATTTTCTTTCATAAATTAATTTTTGAAAACTTTATATAAATTCAATAACACAAATTTATATCCAATTTTAATATAAAAAGTTGCCACGTTTATTTTTGGCTTAAAAATAACTTATTTCGATAATTAAGTGGAAAATTTATTAAAATTTTGCAAATTTTAAAATATATTCGAGTTTTTAGTATGTTCTTGAACGAACATTTAGATATATTTTTAAACTATAAACGAAGATACCTAAATCTACTTTTGTAATTTATGAAAATCAAATTATTCAAAAATTTATTTCAAAACTTCATACAGGTTCAATAACAAGTTTAGAAGGTACAATTCAGAGGCAAACTAAGGTTTACATTCTTATTGTTCATCTATACTGTTTCTTTTCAACTGAAATCAAACATCTCTATTGCAAAATCTCATGTCTGTATGTTCAGCGGGTTACCTAAATTAATTATTAATTACAATTTCTTTTCTGAAAGTCCTGTGTTCCTATTTATCTTTCTTTATTTGCAATAACACACAGGAATAAAACTTACTTTTTGTTTTTCCTTTATCAAACTATGATCGTTTTCGATTATTTTCCGCAAATCATCTGTCAGCTCAATGTAGATTGTTTCATCCTCAGTTGAAGAATCATCTTCTGAACTGGTCGTTATATCTTGTCCATCATCAGTATCCATTCTACCTGGGCTACTAGAACTACCATCTTCCGATGCAGAAACTCTATCTCCCGGTTTTCTGCTTTTTTTCCTCTCCTTTCTATACAAATAAGCTCCCCTAGAAATATAAACATAAAAAAAATGAAGTAATAAGTTATTTTAATACTCACAATTGTAATTGTGCTTTCTCAGCTAAGTCTTTTTGTAGTTGCCTGTTTTCTGCAGTATCTTTTAAGACATATTCTTCACCAACACATCTGTCCCAAGAAGAATTCCAGCCCTAAAATATATAATAATTTATCTCGAAAGAAATATAGACATTCATGTTTGATAAGTTAAATTTAAATACAGTATGTCCCAAAATTGCTGGGACATAGAGTTACCAGGTATTGTACAGATTAAAATAAGTCAATTGGACCCAATTTATACATATATTTTTAAAGAAAAGAATAGTACGCCACTGCTTTTTCTAAAAATTAAAATTATTTTTGAAATCTTCATATGGAACAAATTTGGTCCATAGACTTACTTTCATATGATGCACCGTTTTCGCATAAAAAAAAAATAAATACCATTTATGTGGATAGTCAAATTTTTTACTTAAATTGGTGGTTACCCACTTTTTTTTTGGACAAGAATTAATTTTCTACTTTCACAAATAACGTTCATGTAGACATGATATTGAATATTTGGATAAAAAAAAAACCATGAGCATAATATTAAATGCCCTCTTAAAGCAAATTAAATAACAATTAGTAGACTGGGTAAAGCGTTATAATTTTTGACGTTTCTTTTCAAGACACTAAAGTTGAGATTGATTTTATATTAAATAATTATTATTAGAGTAAGAAGTAAAATCTTGTTAGAAGCTGAGCGCACTAACTGTTTGTTTCATTGTGACTCAGAATCCTACTTGATTATGTTATATACATATACGTTTTGTTTAGTTGTCAATAAAGTTATTTTTGTCAAAGTTGATAAGAATTTTCTTTCTACCGAAAATCACATAACTCTACAGGTTATGGGCTCAGGTAAAGCTGTAGCAAATTAAAGAAAGCTTTAAAGTACGGTAGAAACGTCGGCGACAATGAACACGGCAGTTCCAGCATCCTTCGAAAAGTTGGAACGGGGCGAAAACTACATGGATTGGAAATACGCAATGGAAATCCACCTTATAAATTGTGAATTGTGGGAATTCGTTACTGGTTCCAAAACAGATGAAGCAAAAAGCAAAAGAGCTTTAGCAGCAATAGTATCGGGCGTAAAATCCCATATTTATACGGAAATAAGAAATCTCAAAACGGAAGAAGAAGTATGGGATCGATTGGAAAAAGTTTTCCAACCAAAAGGTTTTTCCAGAGTAGCCTCTTTGATAGAACAACTGGTTTCAATAAAATACAGCGAGTGTCAAGGAATGGACGAATACCTTTCCAAGAAAGTAAAATTGGCACAGCAGCTCAAATCCATTGATTGCGAAATCAGAGACGGTGTACTCCCTGCGCTAATATTCGTAAGTTTACCAGACCATTTCAAACCCCTAATAATGGCACTGGAAAACTGTGGAGCCACGCTCACAACAGATCTTGTAAAAGAACGTTTATCGGCCGCAGCATCAAAAGCAGAAGACAAAGATAACGATCCAGCGTTAATAGCACATAGTAGTTTTCAAAGAAGAAAGTCAACACGAAACAACCAAATCAAATGTTACAATTGCAATCGATTTGGACATATTGCCAAAGATTATCGAAAAGGAAATAAAAGGAGACAAAAAGGCAACGTAGTAGAGTCAGAAGCAGAAGTAGGGCTAATACTAAATTCCTCGGTACTTGAGATAGCAAACCTCAACCCAGCAGATTGGTACATCGACTCTGGAGCATCGGTACATGTAACGCACTAACTGTTTGCAGAAGGTAATGCATATGAAGCCAGACGAATATACCAAGAACATTTTCTAGGATTCATAGATGTTTTCAAGAGAATTTTAAAAGTAGACCACATCGCTAAAGGAGTCCATCAAATAGTAAGAACACCGGAACTTGTAGAAAGAATTTTTCATGAAAATGAGAACCCCGAAACTAGCACAAGAAAAATGGCGACATTTAATGTTTCACATGTACTGGAACATTCTCATCGAAAATTTGTTATATTCACATCACATTTAAAGAGTCCGAGCGTTACTCCCTAGAGATTTCCCGTTCCGCATTAATTTCTGTTATTTGACAGGCACAATTTTTTTACCAATGAAGCTAATTTTTCTCAAAACTCAATAATAACCATTTATGGGCGAATGAAAACCCTTATGCAACTGTTGCATTAAATCATCAAGAACAGATCTCAATAAACATTCATCTCAAAGTAGTAGACTTTTTCTACTCGTGTAATATTCCGTTTACAATTGTGATAATTACAAATGGTCAGTGCTTTATGATCAGATTATGTGCTGCCTAATAGAAAGCAACTCTCAGAGTCATTGTTGGATGAAGTTTATGATATTTATAAGAAAAAAATGGCGGAAATATTGTTCGAAAAGGAAAGTAACCGTCCTATTACTCTTATGCTTCATGGATGGTCTAGCTGCAAAAATGATCCAATACTGGCTTCTGGATTACATACTGGTAAAAGCTCCATGTTATTGTCATCAAAAGACTGCTGCTCAGATAAAAAACCGCTGAGTAGCACTTGCAGGTGGCAGAAGAAAATATCAAATTTTGTAAAGAAATATTTACAATAGTGACTAATAATGAAAACAAAATGAAAATTTTTAGAAAACACCTCAGCGATAAATATCTAAATATATTAACATACGGTTGAAGTGCTCATTATTTAAACATATTAGAAAACTCTGTATCACCTCGCACAGTTTTAAAACACCTCGTAGAAATCCAAGCATACCTGAGAAATCATCACCAACCGCACGGGTTATTAAAAGAAGAAGAAAAAAAAGTATTTATGGCACAAATTCCGAACGACACATGATGAAATTTCCAAATTACATGTGCGCACACTTTTAATTCAAATTACCTTATATACAGAGACATTGTCAAAGATCACCCACAATTTTTAGATGAAAATATAACTAGGAAAATCAATGACATGAATATTTACAAAAATTCTTTAGGCTTAGTACCTACAGTTACAGTTAATTGGTAATGCTCTGGTTAAGCTACAAAGCGATCATGTAACTCTAGCTGATGCAGTTCTAATTTGGAATTAAATATTAAATAATAAAAATATTTAACCCTATAAGTTAGATATTAATAAAAAAAATTAAGGAAGCGATGCACTTTGTTTTTTAACTGATCCAAAGTTTCTAGAAACATCACTGGCTGGAGAGTATGAAATAACTGCAGAAAAATGGTTGACTGAATTCTGTGAGGACTATTTACAAAGATATTTACTGTTAAGAATTAAGCAGACAGATCTTTACCCAAGCATTATGTTTTCAGAATCAATTATAAAGGCAATATCAGAACATAAATGGTGGCTTATTATAGGTGCTAAATTTAATTTACAACAGAGAAATCCTTCGTTAATTAAAATGGCAACATTTTTCGCTGATCTGCACAGTTGTCCAGCAAGTTCGGCATCCCTGGAGAGGATATTTAGATTTATTTATTTAACAACATTACATTAATTTACAAGGTTTGTAGCAAGTCTTAGTAAAATCGAATTTTGTTTTTTATTTTTTTATTTGGTACAAATACATTTCATACAATTAAAAATTAAATTAACATAAAAATCAAATTATAATTAAAGGTAAAGCACCTAGGTGCAAGCACCTGTATGTGCTAAAGTAAAGTAATAGCATAGTAATATACACATTTATAATTATAGTATACATACATATATACATAGTTTTAAAATATCTGTAATAAGAATACAAAATTATCTAGAGTACATCTCTATATGCACCAATATTAGAAGTGATATACTGTTTTGATTTCTTCTGAAATAATTTTAAATTTATGTTCCTAACATTGACAGGTAAGGTGTTAAAGATTTTGGGATCAACATAAGTTACAAATCTTTGACTTGCATCTCGCTGAACTGCTGGAGTTCTCAGATTCTCATTTAATCTGGATCTTGTGATGTACAAGTGCTTTGCAGTATGTCTCAGTTCAGGCTTTCTATAAATAAAAGTACAACAACAATGATAATATAATGTTCTTATATTAAGCACTTGTTTGTTATACAAGAGAGATACGATTTTGGATTACATTAAGAGGTTGAAGTGCTATATCATATAAACCACCCCATATTATTAAACACTGCCTACTATCACATCCATGACTGGTATCATATTTTGTTTTATATTTCAGATTCGACATAACACAATTTTTACATGATAATATATTATTTGAACAATCACTTTTTTGGTGTTCTTCAGAACAATTTAGACATAAATTTTATGGATGCAGTTTTCCTTCTTATGAAAATATCCTTGACAGTTGTAAAACTTGGGTATAGTTAGATCTTCAAAAACGCTATTCCTTTCCCATCTGTAATATTATATTTTTAAAAATAATAATAATACGAATGCAAGTAATGAGTATTTTATTTGACAGCGTTCACAACTGACTTGTAACAACATTCTCTTGTTTAAGCCTGCTGTTACATCTCCCTTTACAAAACACAATAAGAATGCAATGTAGCTAAATAAACTATCTAAATCTCAACTAAGGTACAAGCTAGAACTTCTTTCTCAATTGGTGGAAAGTTTCGTTGAGAATCAGTGAAGGATTTCGAAAAATAAGCAACTGGTTTATCATCTTGCAATAATACTGCACCCGCTGATTTTTCGCTAGCATCTGATTGTATGGTGACATCTGCATTAACGTCATAATACTTAAGAATAGGTGGAGATATAAGCAATTCCTTGATTTTTGAAAAAGCTTGTTCCTGTTCGTAGTCCCATTTAAAGCAAACATTGTTTTTTATAAGTTCACGTATCGGTGCTGTTAACTCAGACAGATTTGGAATAAATTTGGCAAGATAATTCACCATTCCTAGAAGTCTTTGGACTTGCTTTTTTGATGAAGGAATCTCCAAATGTTTGATAGCTTCTACCTTCTCTTCGTCAACCCCTAGACCTGAATTGGTAAACAGATGCCCTAGAAACTTTATTGTATCTTTGCAAAAAGTGCATTTAGTTTTATACCAGATTGATTTAGTTTTTTGATAACCAGGTCTGTTATCTGCATATTTTTTTCCTTTGTTTCGGCATATATCAGTATGTCATCCATGGAATTTTCAACGTTTGGTATATCTTTCAATACGTTAGCCAGTAACTGTTGAAAAATTTCTGGTGCGGAACACAGTCCAAAAGGTAGCCTTCTATAGCAATATTTACCCCAAGGAGTACTAACTGTTTTGCCAGAAACCCTTTACACAGTCCAAAAGTGTGAAATATTTTGCACCTTGAACTCTGCTAGCAATTTCTTCCACTGTTTTTAAAGGATAATGCCGCCAAGTATTTGTTTATTGAGTTCTGAAGGATCAAGACAAATTCTTAGCTTGTTCTTTTGTTTTACTATTACCATAGGGCTGGCAATTGGTGTAGGTTCATTAATTCTTTGAACCACTCCTAATTTAATCATATTTTCAAGTTCTGACTTTACTTGGTTTCTTATAGCATGTGGTATTACTCGGGAAGGATGAATTTGAAATTCCGCATTCGGTCTGATATCTATTTTGTATTCAAAGTCGTTTATGCATCCTAACCCTTTGAATATTTGATGATTTTCATTGATTTGAATACTATTAATTTGAGATGTTCGTGCTACCAGATTTTGCTTGACACAAGTGTGTTTTCCAATCACCGGTAAGATGTTTTCTTTCACTACTTTAAAAAGTATTTTCATTTTCTTGTCGTCGATGACGCAAGGCAGTGTAATCTCGCCAATAACCTTGGACTTTGCATTATTGAACCCTTTTAACATTTTGGTACCCGAAGTTTTAATATTTTTGCTGGGATCTCTGATTAACTTTTCAGATATGACATTACATTCGGCACCAGTGTCAAAAATTACGTTTATTAGCTGACGAAACTATCAAAATAAGTTTCAATGAAATCTTCTTTCTTAGTTTTTGTTGCCCTGATCTCTGAGCATTTTAGGATGACATTGACAAAAAAGTCTTCATCTGAAGTGTCTTGAGATGAGGATCGAGTGAAATCAGATATTTCACTGTCTGTATCAATCACTTTCACTCTCGTTTCTCTCTTTCGGCCATGTTTAATTTGTTCCGATTTCTGTCTCTTTCTGCAACATTTGGTGAAATGTCCGATATTATTACAAATTCTGCAACTTTTCCCAAAGACAGGACATTGTTTACGACCATGGGTTGTGTCGCAACGTCTGCACTGAAAAGTTTCAGAGGAAGTCGAAGGACTCGTTTGGCACTTTTTGTAGTTTTTGATAGCATTAACATTAATTATATTTTCATTTTTTAACGTTTCCATTTGCTTGCTTCTAATTTCGCTATTTCTACATAAAGTAAGCGTCTGTGCTAAACTTGGTTCATCCATAGATAATAGTTTCTCTCTTAGATTTTCATTTCGTATACCTATGATTATTTTATCTTTTAATATTCTTTCTTCCATGTCCTTAAATTCACACTTTTTAACTTGTGTTTCTATTTTGGTGAAGAAGCAATTGAAGGTTTCATTTTCTTCTTGAGCCATTCTATTGAAAATCATTGTTTCATAAGCAGTATTTATTTTTGGCACGAACAACTCTTTAAAGGCTAGCTTAAGATCAGTCACTGAGACTTTTTTTTTCGATAGGCCAGTTGTTAAATGTTTCAAACCATTCAGTTCCTACTGTCATCATAAATGTAGATATTTGTTGACCTACATCCCTCTTGTGCAACTGTGTCACTTTTTCGTACATATCGAAATGTTGTACCCATTTATTCCAATCTTTTCGCTTGTGTTGCTACTGTTTTGGATGCAATCATTTGGCGATTCATTATGGTTAATTCTTCGATTTGCTCACGCAATTTATCAATTTCCTTTTTAGTTTCATCATTCATTTTGGGGATCCCACTTCTGACACCATGAATTATTATATTTTTAAAAATAATAATAATACAAATGCAAGTAATGAGTATTTTATTTGACAGCGTTCACAACTGACTTGTAACAACATTCTCTTGTTTAAGCCTGCTGTTACAAATGCAAGTAATGAGTATTTTATTTGACAGCGTTCACAACTGACTTGTAACAACATTCTCTTGTTTAAGCCTGCTGTTACACCATCCAATACAGATTTTTTTTCTTATTCATGATTTGGTGAAATGCTATAGGTAAACATTCGCAGAAAATTGTTTTAGTGTTGTCTCTAGTTTTCCTTTTGATATATGTGACTTTGATATCTCCTTCTATATTGTTTTGTTCTTTTATTGAATTTTCAATTTCCAAGTTTCACATATTTTGTGAAATTTACTATTGTTATTCTAGGTAGCTTCATTTTTGTAAATTCTATTTCATAGTTTTTAGGTAATTTATTCTCAATTTCATTTTTACTTTCCTATCTGTATACAGATATAAGGAAAGTATAGGAATCATGATTTTTTTCGACCTCGAGTTTTCGACGGATTTTTACGTTTTGAGGTCCCCTGAATCCGTTTTGACTATTTTCGCGATGATGTCTGTGTGTGTGTGCACACGCATAACTCATGAACCGATACAGAAAAACACCAAATTTTAAACTTAAGCTTTGTTTCAGCGTCCAATGAGCTGATTAGATTTTGGGCAGAGTCGGAACATCTGGGGGGGTACTTTATAGGTGGTCATTTTTATATTTTATGGAATATATCTGTTATTTACGTTTGGAGAAGAAAATTCTTCAAATAAAAGTTACTTCTAATATAATTATCTATAATTTTTGTTTTATACAAAATTTTCCTAAAATGGTCCGTATTCGAGAAATTTGACAAAATGTAAAAAAAATAATTTTTTATAAAAATTGTTCAAATAAAAGTTGTTTGTAATATAATTCTCTGTAATTTTTGTCCTATACATAATTTCTCTAAAATGGACCGTATTCGAGATATTTGAGAAAATGTGTAAATTTCGAAATTTGAAGAAAACTCAAAAACGGATAAAGGAAAAAACATTAAATTTTAAACTTAAGGTTTATTTCGGCCTGACGTGAAAAGATTAGATTTTGGACAAAGTCGGAACATCTGGGGGGGTACTTTATGGGAGACCGTTTTTATATTTTATGGAATATATCTGTTATTTGTGTTTGGAGAAGAAAATTGTTCAAATAAAAGTTACTTCTAATATTATTATCTATAATTTTTGCTTTATATCAAAATTTCCTGAAATGGTCCGTATTCGAGAAATTTGACAAAATGTGCAAAATTCTGATTTTTATGAAAATTGTTGAACTAAAAGTTGTTTGCGATATCGATCTCTATAATTTTTGTTTATACATGATTTTTCTAAAATGGACTGTAATGGAAAAGTGCTAAATTTAAATTTTTCAGTATTTTCGTTTTCAATGAATATCTATAGAAAAATGTTTCGAGGTAAATGTATGTGTAAAATGTATATATTTAGTTTATCCTCTAAACATTTATAGAGATGCTGCAATAGGTTGTACAAAATAACCGGAAAATGCCTATAATAACTAGATAGGAAAGCCATGTGTTGGACACATCAGATTTTTTATTTTACAGTTTCACTTTTTGATTGACATTTTATTATAACTGCACCTTTATTTATTTTTTTAACGTTTGATACTCCTAATTTTAGATCGACGGGATTAATTTTTGAGTTTAATTCATTTATAATTCATTTAGGATAGTTTTCTACAACTTTCACATTTTCTTTTTTTGTAATATTAGCATATGTAGTAGTATTTACCTGGTTTTTTTCTAGGTTAGCGATTTTTTCATTTAATAACTTAATTATAATTTCCTGATCTTCAATTATCTTTGTTTTATTCTGTATGATATTTTCCAATAATTTTGCATGCTCAAATTTTTTGCAGCTGTTACAATGGAACTTCAGGTTACGTTTCTGCAGGGGCATACATCGTACTTCAGAGGAGCTTAATTCGCTGCATTGAATGCAATATAATTATTTGCAGATGTCACAAGCAAAGTATGGGATTTTTATGTCTTGTGGGCTGATGTATTTTCTTGCATGAAAAACAGTCCATTTGTTCTAATTATCACATACTGTTTTTGAAACACCTAATTAACAACACTCTACTGGTATTTACTATTTATTCCTTAAATTTTTTTATAGATACTATCGGCTATCTTATCAGTATTTTTAAAACAGAACCAGTTTATTTTGGCAAGATAATTAAATTTATGGCAATATAAGCGGCTAAAATATGTAATTTTTCTGTAGGTATTTCACTTATTTAGTTCCAAAACTATTTACATCCATTTATGAAGCAGATTGTTACACATCTTTGGACATAAAACACTAATCACTTTTCTCAATGTAAGTCACTTAGATTCCTGTTTTAAGAGGTGCAATAGGATGTACATCTGTTTAACTCAACTCAATGAATCTAATAAAAGAACTTCTGTTAATACTTCATCTTCTTCCGATGTAAAAGATAAAGACAAATGCTCACATATAGCCATTACTCTATTAAAATCACTCATCATAATATATACAACATCCACCATAGATTCATTCAGATCCACTCTTTTTTTGTATATCAATTACTGCAAATTATCACACATTTGACAGCTACACTTCAGTTGAAAATCAGTGTATAGGTGTAAATTCAGTGTACATTTGTTTACAAATAAAACAATTACGCTTTATCTACACTCAAATATTTGAAACTACACTGAACAAACCAAATGCGATTAGTGCAGAACACTTACACCTAGTGCAACAAATAAAATTCACTATAAGAAAACCTTTCAGGATTGATATCCCTAGTTAATAGGAAGCAGAAGTCATGAGAAATTATAAAGAAAAAATAATGTTAATATGTTTATAGTTTATGTAGTAGCAGCTTCTTCGATCAAATTTCAGAGTATGTTAATTAGGTAATGTTATTAAATATCTGTTTCTCTTTAAATATTAATTGTTTTTCTACTTTATCTGTTTTTAATGAAGTTGTGGAGTAGGTTATAATTTTATACATATTATACTTATAATTGGCTAATTAAAAAATCCTTCTACTGTTATTGTATTGTATATCAAAAGGTTAATAACAATAATGTATAAAATGGTACTGTGTCTTTGCAAAAACTATAGCTATAAGAAATTTAATAAAAAATAACTGTTCATGATGACTGGTGACATTAAACAAATCAGTTTTCATTTTTTCTTCAATTAAAGTAAAGAAAAAAACTGACACCATTTAAATTAATCCAATATTCATCATCACTGTTTGATACAAAAAATTAGATACCTAGTTACAAATGGTACAATAAACAAACTAAAGTTAATTTTGCATATTTTCAACTTACCTGGAAATGAATTAGGTACTCTATGTGTTTCCTTCCACGATGGTCCTTATTGATAACAATATCCAATACCTGATGAAAGATTCAAAATAAGAATATTGATTGACAACTAACACAACTAGAATGTAGGTATCTCAACATTGTTGAGGTTAGGCTTACTTTAGAATCGTACAGAACTTTTGCTTTTGTAGGGTCTGGTTCATAACATAAAACTCTTTCACCTTCAACAAATCTCAATTTTAGTCCTCTCGTAGAGACCATATCTAAAGTAAAAAAGATTTATTTACAAACAATACACTGGTGCACACACGCTAATCAATGCTTTATTTTTTCAGTGTTGTTAAATTGCCTAAAACAAATATTGCATAAAATATTAAGCTGGATACTAAACTGTTATTAGTATTATTTCATTAAATAATGTAAATATTATGAATGCATAGTTATTTCTAAAAAAAAATAAAAATAATACCTTCAAATTCATTATTTGCAATAAAGATTGTCAGCTCACACTCAAATACAAAGTCTGAGAAGGAGAAATTTGGTGTTAACAGCGGCAACGCTGCTTGGCGTTGTGTTGTTGGTTGTTGGGTAACAATTGCTGTAAAATATATTGCCTACCCGCCTGGGGCAAATTTAAATTTTAAATGGGAATGTTTTTAAATGCACTTTTTCTCCTAATTTAATTAAACTAATTTAATTATATTTGAACAGATAATATCTTTTTCACTGTTTAATCATATTATTTAAGTGTAGAAATGGACGAAGGGCGTTGTAAGTTAATAGTAATATTATTAATTTCAACAAGATTGCTTTTGGTGTTGAATTTAAAATACCTACACTGAGAAAAGAAATATCTTTAAAATAGGTTCTAGTCCTTTTTTATTTTCAGTACCCGTTGCTGCTGAGGGTGGTTATAATTATGATGATCGAACAATTTATGTAGGCTCCTGGAATTTTGGTGGTAAACGACAAGGAGAAGGTCATTTGCAACTTCCAGATGGTACTAGATACGATGGATTATTTGAAAATGGTTTGTTTCATGGAATTGGTGTACTTTCTTTCCCAGATGGTGCAAAGTGAGTAGACAATTTTAATTTTCCTACAGCTCTAATAATTTTTATTAATATTTCAGTCAATTTGCGGTCTTCATAAAGCAAACAAACTGATTTATTTGCTTTATTTTAGATACGAAGGAGAATTTTTTGATGGTTGGTTTCACGGATATGGTATTTTTTGGAGATCAGATGGTATGAAACATGAAGGAGAATTTCGAGGAGGAAAAATTTGGGGTCTTGGTAATAAAAATAAAAATATATTATACAAAAAGTCATTGCACGTCATCAATGACACGTTAACGACTCTTTCATCATCACAGTACTACCAGAACTAATTAAAATTTCCTTAAGCAATAATCTAAAACATAATATCTCACGAATATATACAGGGTGGCTCACGCTCAACGGGACGGGGCTTTATGGGAAAACGACCAAAGATATAACAAATTCGTTTGGGAGGAATACAGGTTACAGACGGCTACAATTTAAAATTTGTTAGATGTATACAGGATGTCCCACATAAGAGAAAATATACAAAGTTATATTATTTTTAATGGAACACCCTGTTTTTTATTTTAGAATTAAAAACTACACCAAAAATAATGTCAGTTAACTAAAGGTTCCCTATTACTATTATTATTAGTTTTCGATTTATTTGAATTTTTAAGGAAAAAAAGTCTCCCAGAAATTAATTGTTTACTCTTGTTTGAATAATTTTTAATTAACTAATTTTTTTTTCTTATGTGGGACATCCTGTATACATCTAACAAATTTTAAATTGTAGCCGTCTGTAACCTACGTATTCCTCCCAAACGAATTTTTTATATCTTTGGTCGTTTTCCCATAAAGCTCCGTCCCGTTGAGCGTGAGCCACCCTGTAGGTACTCACGAACATTCTCATGAAAATATATGCTGCGTTTGAGAATCCACATCGGATGCATCTGAGATGTAAAAAATCTTTGATCACGTGATTCAGTATACGTAAATGTAATGGGACAGATGTGTCCGATGTGGATAAAAAAACGCTCGAGATGTAAAAAATGCATCTGATGTGGATTCTCAAACGCGGCAATGATAGGCATTACGTGTGTCTTTTTATCCAACTGTTGCAGCAACGTTGGCATCGGTGCGGTATGTCAACTGTTATTTATTTCAACGGTCAACCAGAATCCAACACAAAACGTTCAAGGCCGCATCGGTGAAACAACGGTTGCAACAAACCGGTGGAAAAAAAGACACACGTATAACAACGACCTGTCAAAATGCTGACAAGTGGGAACTGACAGTTTAGATATGGCAACTCTGTGAGCCTGTTGTTATTGACAGGGTCAATGATATACATATATAGTTATATAGATTGCTCAAAGCGGGTGGCCATATTACCTCGCAAGTGCTCATTATATCAGAATCGGTTTAGAAAAATGTGTTTACAAACCAATTTTCATCATTTGAATATAATAAAAAAATAATTACCTACATTTTTACTTCAAGACATAGGCTTATGTTTATTTTGAAAAACATAGATGATCAATCTATATAACTAGCTATTTCATTGTTCCTGTCAAATCACAGGCCTACAGGGTTGCCACAATTTTGTCATATCATAACCAGTCAAAACCCACTGGTAGCCATTTTATTTGGAATGCCTATTTCTGTCGATTAGACAATACTGCATGATAAATGATCGATGACGTGCATCGGGTTTTGTATTAACGATCCTCTATATATAGTCCAATCATATTAGGAGTTTTATCTCGGAATACGCGTTCATTTTGTTATTCTAAAAGTTGTCTCAAAATTGTAGAGTATAAAATTTGCAACACATTTTGTTTCAAACATTTTTTCAAGCGCTTAACCATCTTTGAATATTTAATAATTTAAAGAAAAAAATATTTTTTCTTCTCTTTTCTTATACGCGTTTGAATATTTCTGTTTTATTGTCTTCATCTTCGTTGTCCTGAAACGTCGTTTCCAGTCCTTCTAGAATTGCTGGTCACTCTCTCGGGGTCGCGTTGCATTAAAACATCATAGAGGCAAGCTTGTCTTTTACTTTGACCACACACTAAAGTGCATTGCAATTCCGATTTTCTGCATCCGCAGCGTGGTCCAAAATATATTATTAAGTAATTCATCTGTAGCTGATGGTAATATTGTTGTCATTGGCTCTAGGAATTCATTTTAAAGCAACCAACATCATTTCTAAGGTTCTAAATAATGCCTTAACCATTTTTGAACTTGGTAATAATCACGGTTTATATGCTGCACTCGGTGGAAGATTAGATAACTGGACAGATTTATGATGCTTTGTCGATTTAACGAACTGAGTACATCAAAGATGATCGATATTGTCCTCAGATTTAGGAGCGTTGTATATCGCTAGTAAGATGCGTGCTCCATTTTCGTATAATTTAAAAAAAACTTTAACCAGTTGGTTGAAATTGTCAATTTTTTATAATAATTTGTTGAAAGTTTTTTCCTCTTTTAAATAGTACAGAAGTTGTATCACAGCTATCGAATGTATGTAAAAATGAAATATGTTTTTTAGAAAGGGGATATTTGTCAAAACTTTTTAAATAATAGATTTGTGTTTGGACATTGCATTTTCCAACTTTCTTGTTGATGGCTTGCGTCCTATTAAAATAATGAGGAAATCTATCTCTTCTATGATGATGTAGTTTATGACCCATAATGTCTTTGTAAATACTTAACGTATTTATTTAATAACAGTTAACCTTGCATTAGGGGAGAGCGGGGCAAGACGGGGTACTGAGGTAAGATGGGGTACCACTAACTGTAGCGAGTGGGGGCAGTCGATCGAACGGAAAACAACAACAAAATGCGCTGTCAAGGTCTGTAACCACGGGTTAAAAGTTTAGTATGCCGTGGTTTTTATAGTGGTCAAGTTTAAACTGTGATAAGTAAGTAGACATTATTTTTACATTTTTTAAATATTTACTGGTGTATGTGGGATGTATTTGCAGTTAGTTACGTATAATTAGTTTTTATTTTTTATAAACCAGAATCGCAGTAATTAGAAATTTTTGCAAAATGGCGCGAAGGAGCAAGATGGTTTTGTTTTTGAGGGGTAAAAAGGGGTACTACTTGGTATATAGAAAGTCACCTTTGTTGTTTAAATTGCCAGAGTAAAATTATATTTATAATTATTTTCTTTTTAAGATCATGGTCAGAAAGTATAAACGAAAGTCTGACCGTGGAAATTGGTCTGTTGAAGGGATGGAACATGCCGTTACAGCTGTGTTAAATGAGGAAATGGGATATAAAAGGGGAGCTGAATCGTACGGTGTGCCTCAATCAACTTTGGAGAGAAAAGTTAAAATAGCTAGAGAAAATCCATATATTGGAACTGAGCAACTTAAACCCAGTTTAGGTCCAAAAAAGCCAGTTTTTAGTTCAGAAGAGGAAAATTTGCTAGTAAAATTTCTCTTAAAAATGGAGGAGAGATTTTTTGGCCTTACTCCTTACGACCTACGAGTATTAGCTTTCCAGTGGGCTGAAAGGCTCAAATAAAGCCCATGTATTCGCAACTGAAAAACGAACTGCAGGGAAAGATTGGCTCTCAGGTTTTATGCGTCGCAATCCTAGGATATCTCTAAGAAAACCTGAGGCTACCATTGCTGCAAGAGCAGCAGGATTTAATCCTACAGTTGTTAATAATTTTTTTGATCTTCTAACTCGATTAGTAGATAAATATAAATTAACTCCAGAAAGAATATACAACTGCAATGAAACTGGCGTATCAGTTTCAAAACTAAGTCAATAATTATTTCGTTAAAAGGAAGAAAGCAAGTTGGAGCACTGACTTCTGCTGAGAGAGGTAAAACTATCACAATTGAGATATGTTTTAACGCTGCAGGTACCTACATGCCACCAATGTTTATTTTCCCACGTTCTAAAATGAATCCAGAGTTATTGAATGGCTGTTCTCCTGGTGCATGGGCTGAGACTCACTCAAGTGGGTGGATGCAAAAAGAGATATTTTTTGCATGGTTTAAAAAGTTCGTTCAATTTAGCAAAGCTTCAAAAACGTCACCTGTACTTCTGCTACTAGATGGCCACTCCACTCATACAAAAAAATATAGAGTTGATCAACTACGCACGAGAAAATGGTGTCATTTTATTATGTTTCCCTCCACATTGTTCACATCGTTTGCAGCCACTGGACGTTTCATTTATGCGGCCTGTGAGTGTTTTCTATGATACAGAAATATCTCAGTGGCTGAGAACAAACCCAGGACGGGTTGTTTCGCAGTATCAAATTGCAAGCTTGTTCGGAAATGCTTTCTTGCGAGCAGCTACAATGCTTACGGCAATTAATGGATTTCGTCAGACTGGAGTATGGCCACTTAATAGAAATGTTTTTGGAGAAGCAGATTTCGCTCCATTACAGACCACAGAAATTGTTCTTTCTAATAACTCCATACCTGATAGTCAAATGAATACGTCTGAACTTTCCACGAATTTGTCGAATCCGGTTATTCCTCCGCGCCCTTCTACACCTACAGATCAACCAATAGTTAGTTCTGATGCCCCAAGTATCCAGGCTTCCTGTTCGTCTAATTCCACTTTTAAAATAGACTTTCAAGATTTAACTAAGCCTGCTACTTCCTTCGAATTTATAACTCCAAAACAAACTAATCTTTCGCATTTACCATGCACACCGGAAGATATTATGCCGGTTCCTTCCTGCAAGCAAACGACTCCTAGGGTTACCCGAAAAAAAAGGCAAGACCGCTCCCAGCTAGCACATAACGTTGCCAAGCCTTTCGGCGATGTTGTTTTAAGGGAACGTAATAACATTATCATATAACGTAATTGCAACGTACATGAGAAGTTGTTGAGAGAAATCAAAACCTCGCGAAACATCTATTTGTTACTTACGTATTTAACCTGCCTGTTATGATAACACAACGTAATAAAGTAACTTGCTAAAAAAGTATCCACGAGATGTACTATATACATTATTTTGTTTTCGAACGTGCCCATTCGTTTGTCATAACCAACAAAACATAAAAAAATGTCACTTGTCACATTTTCTTGTATTTATTTGAGATTTTAAAGAAATTGTAAACTATACCTTTGAATAAGTTTCGTAAGTTCTTTTCTTCTTTTCAATAAAATAGAAACATATTTTCTAATTTATTGTCTGTTCTTTTAGATTGCAATATTAAATGACTGCCTATATTTTACAGGATAATAGGGATCTTATTGATGTCTCAATACTATAGAAGTATCGATATTAAACAATGAAAGTATCCATATTTAGGCACTGATACTGAATTACCAATACTATCGCCATATCCATACTTAGAAGCAAGTATCGTATCGCTATGTGTGTGGTCAGGAATAATAAGGTTTGTTCAATTATTTTAGTTTTCGCATGTGGTGAAACTTGGTAATATGATTAAGCCTTACCACTGTTTTTTTTTGTTATTTAATTATAAGTTAAATTGCCAGTTATTGACACTATAACTTGTACCAGTAGAGAAAGAAAAGGTGTCAACTACAGAATATACTTTACTGATGCACACTTGTTTTTAGTTAAGTTCTCCACTCCATCCTGTTGAATGGGGGTTGTCAGCCGTTTAAAAAAAATCTTTTACTTGTTCAATACTTTGATACTTATAAATATCGATATCTTTAACATAATATCGAACAGTATCGATGCCTGTACCACAAAGTATTTCACATGATACCAGTATCAATACCTTTGACTGATACTCTTAGCCCTACTCCTATACTACTATAAAAATACAAAAACAAAGATGTCATATACTGCCATCCTAGGCAGAGAGGTCCTATCTGAAAATTTGTTGTCTTGAAATAATCGAGTTTTTAACTATTTTTAGCAAATATATTTATTATCTTTTAAACCTTTTTTGTGTAACTTTTCAACATTTTAGTACCTTTGATGCAAATAAGACATTCCATTTCAGTATTAAGAAAGATAAAATGTAGACAAATGCACATAAATAAAAAAACTGATAATTTTGCAGATAAAACCTTTCTTGCTAGGACGGCAGTTAGAAGTGCTCATGTAGTTCACTAAAGATAAATAACATTTAAATTTGTTACATTTCAGTAAATTAAGTATTACCATTGCTGGACAGTAGTGACGTTTTGGTGGATAAATACAGCATTTCACTGGACATATACCTATGCCATTTTGCTGTACATTTGCTGCACAATACCAATTGCTGGACAAACTTTAAAAATAATATTTTAATCACTAAAAATAAATTTTAAAAATATTTTGTTGTAGGTTTTCTTTGTGGTGGATTATAATTCTAGTAAAAATGTCAGGAATTTTAGAAGCTAAAGTTAATAATACAGAATTGGTTGAAGAAGAATATATAACATCTGAAATTATTTCTTTTTCTTTCATAGCAGAATATCATGCTAAAAACATTGTTCTGTATAAGTTGAACATCCATTATTAAGTATCAAATTTGTAAAAATCAAAATAAAGGTTATTATTTATTTAGGAAAACAAAGTAAGTAAAAATCAACTAAAAATAGGTGCAACGATTTAAACGAGCATATTTTTCATTTTCTTTATACATATTATTTTCTTTAATAATAAACAAGTAAATTTATTATCTACAAGGTTATTTTTAGGAAGAAATTATATAATTAAGTTCACATTATTTATTTGTTTACAGTACGCTACAGATACATAAAGTTCTAAATGGTACATTTAAAATATCAATTAAATTAAAATAAAAATGAAATTAATAAAATTGTCATAGTATAAAATTGAAGTCAATATAGTATAATGAAAGTCGACGCTTAAAAAAAACCTACTAAAATGTCATGATTTGAAAAATACTTATTGTAATTGGACATCAGTTGGTCTACAAATAAATTCTGTCCACAGTTAGTTCTATGAGTATTTACATAAAATAGTTTAATCTGCCTAGTAAGTCTGGCAGGAACAAGGAATCTAATAAAATGAGGAATAAACGATAGGCCCCTGTCAAAAATATCACCAAGATCATTTATAGTTCAGAACCTGAAGTGACATAATCATGCATAATGATATTAGCTGTTTTATTAAACCTTATAACTTTACATTTATCAATATTCAGTTTAATCAAGTTATATCGTATTAAAACTATGATTACTACCAGTTGTAGGTAAATATATTTTTTTAGCATCGTACAACTGCCATCTTAATAAAAATCTAGTGACCTTTGAAATATACCTTATATAAATACACTTTTTTTTATTACTTTTGTACAAAAGTTCACCATTTTAGCTACTTATGAACCTTTGCAATATAGGTACCTTATTATACTCTTTCGTGCAAGCATTCAATGTTTTTGATTCTAGTGAACTTTTGAGATATTCCTTATATACCCTCTATACCTACTTTTGTCCAATTTGTCAGTGTTTTATAGCTACCTTATGGTATCACACATGTACCTGTATTATTACCTACCTCTACTTGTATGATATTGGTATTTGATTTCAATAGCTTTTTAATAATAAATTTATACAATTTTTTTATTTTGTTTTCTTCAGATTTTACTATATCCCTAATATACTATTTTGCATATAGTGTATCCAAGGATGGACATAACTATACTTGTAAAGATATTTATTTTAAATTTTTCAAAAGAGGTATTTTTCATAATTTCTCAACGTTAATCGTATTTATTTAACAAGCAAAAGAAATTATGAAGAAGTACTTTAAAATTTAAAATAAATATTTTTACAAGTATTGTTAAGTCCATCCGTGGACACACTGTATAATGCTGTAGAAGGAATTCACATTATAACATCTATAGAAAGTTTCAGAGCAACTTTCGGGGTAAGTACCGTAAAAGTGCTAGTGTGATGTTTTCCGAACTTCACATTATAACTTCTACGAGATGTGCTATAAAAGTCTTGCCGTTGCGGACATTCGGTAGTTGCAGGGATAATAGGGTTACATTTACAGTACATTGCATGCGAGCTTAAAGAGCCTAAAATTGCAGCTTATTAACGTAGATGGGATATTTTTGTGCTAGCTGGGCTGTTTTAACGGAATCGCCGTATAAACAGGAACTAGAAAAGGAAATTGCTGAGAGACAAAATAAAGAGCTACAGAAGAAAGAAAATGTTAAGAGATAATTAGAAAACAAAAATAATGCGAAGGGCAAGAAAATACAAAAAAAAACAATTGGTTCTAAAGAAAATTTTAAACCGAAAAAGACTGGGATCAAAAAAAGGCCATCAACATCATCAGTATCATCCTCTGAATCTTCTGATGCAGAGTGTTTGTACTGTGGCCATCTTTACTCTGAATCGACCGAAGGGTGGATCCTTTGTATCAGATGTCACAGATGGGCCCATTGTTCCTGTGCGGGCGAAGAGGATGAGGATGATGAAGTGACCCATATTTGTTCCCTATGTGAATAGATACCATCTTGCCCCGCATCATTTCCGTTTTTGACATGCCCCTGTTTCAACTTTTTTTACTCTTTCATTTTTTATTGTATGTTTTTTTAATTTTAATACATAATAAACAAATATATAACAATGTGTTTCCTAATTTTGTAAATTTATTGAACTTATCCTGTATGAAATATTATCAATCAAACCTTAAATACCCCGTCTTGCCCCGCTCTCCCCTACAGTATGTATGACTGAGCACTGCGCGCTGTCCGTCTGAAATGTTTACAACAAAATGTGTCGCAAATTTTATGCCCTACAATTTTTGTAATAGGTGTTAACATGATTGAAGCTATAGAAACTTATATAATCACAAAAACAAGATATTTATGCCCTCTTGTACCTTTAATAACTTACAATGCAGACACGAGATTTTATGAGACTTTTTGGACAACTCTTAGAACGCCAAAATGAAGGTGTATCCGAGTTTCCAACTCATTATCTCTTATCCGAGGTTGATCTCTTTTTATTAAGAAAACGTAGAATAATGTTTTTGTAGGTCTAACAACATTTTCGGATAATAGCCATGGATTTCCAAGAAACGAAGGATTTTTCCATGAGTGTCAAATGAAAACGTCTTCCCGTTGTCCTCAAGTCATAAAAAAGGCACAGCGGGTGGCTTTTATTGCCAGAAACAAGTACATATATAAAAGATAAAAGCTCTAAAATAAAACACTTTTTTGTCAAAATTAAAATTGATTTTTTTTAATATTATGTAGGTATTTATAGATAAATAAATAAAAAAAGAGCATAGAAATTTGGTATAAATTTATTTAAAAAAATAAGGAAATAAATGTTATTAAGTATAAAAATACGCATTATATTTTTTGCTATTTAATAATAGTATATTGTTTACCAAGTAGGAAAAGTCTAACATTCCGGGACGAGTGTGAAGATTGCTAGCAACACAGAGTCCAGGAATGTGGCTTTTCCTACGAGATAAACATACTATTTTTCAGCAAATCGTTTAAAATTCGATACATATTAATTAATTTTGAAAAAATCGCGAATAATTTTATTCACAAATAAATAGTGCTTTAAAATATGTAATAAATTGGTTGCGTTACTATGGAAACGTATTAATTTATTTATTTTATTTATTTATTTATTTAACAGAAAACAAACAGGTTTTATAACCTCATTACATGTTCTCCTAAGAAAAATTAAACTACAACTAAATACGTTTACCAATGCTCCCAATAAAGTTAATATAAAAGAAGAAAGACATAAAAAATATAAACGAGTATAAGTACAAAAACAAAAATAATTTACGAAACTTATAACTACTTGCATCTACCAATGCTCCATTAGAATTAAAAATAGTATATAAATAAGATTGTTAAAATAAAAAATATTCATTGAATTAATCAAAATCTGGAAAATCTTAAAATAATCAATATAAATTAGGTAAGCATGTTTCACAATGAATCTTTTTTTTTATATATATATAATATTTAAATCTCTATGCAAATTCTGATTTTAACAGGTGGGATTTGAAAGTTTTAAGTGATGTATTAAATATATCCAGATTTAAAGATGTATTGTGGTTATTATACAGGGTGTTATTGAAATACACGTACATATTAAAATGGGGAATAGTATGTAATGACCAAAAACGATTGGCACCAATTTTAACTTCAAATTCTAAAATTTAAATATTGGGGAAGAGTCCCCTTTTCCGACCTACTAGTTTCCATATTTAAAGAAGTAAAATAAATCGAAATTGAACTTACCCATAGAAATTGCACTGTTGCCGTAGCAAAACCAATTAATTCAAAATAAAAGTTTATTACAGTAATTGTTCAAAATGCCGTCCATTATTATTTACACACACTTGCAATCGTCTTTCCAAAGAACTTTGAACATTAGAAATTAGTCTTGGATTTTGTCGTAGTTCCTCGGCTACCGCATTAACTTTATTGGTTAATTGTTCAACACTATTAATAGATTCATTATAAACCAGTTGTTTCATGTGACCCCACAAAAAGAAATCGCATGGATTTAAGTCCGGAGATCTCGGAGGCCACTTAGTAGGTCCATTTCTGCCTATCCACTTTTGAGGAAATCTAATGTTCAAAAACTGCCGTACGTTTAAATCAAAGTGAGGAGGAGCGCCATCTAGTAGGTACCACATCCGTTGCCTTAATTGTAACGGTATCTCTTCTAGGAGTACTGGCAAAATATCTTCTAAAAAGTGGAGATATCCTGGCCCATTTAATCTGTTCGGGAGAACATAAGGCCCGATTAAATACTGATCTATTATGCCAGTCCAAACATTTATTGAAAATTTTCTTTGATGTCCAGTTTCCCTAATGGCGTGAGGATTTTCATCACTCCAAATATGCGTATTGTGCATATTGAACACGCCATCACGAGTGAATGAAGCCTCGTCAGTATACAATAATATTTTTAGAAAATCAGGAATATCAACACATTTTTGAATCATCCATTCACAAAACTCCACTCTCTTTTCTTCATCACCTGGATATAAGGCCTGGACTTTTTGGATGTGATAAGGATGTAAACCTTGTTCTTTAAGTGTCCGCCACACAACAAATGAGGACACTCCAATTTCAAGACCTAGTCTTCTACAACTTAATTGAGGCCGGTTTTCAACAGCTTCCAATATTTCTTCTTCGGCCGCCAATTTTCTTTGTGTTCTTGTTCTCCCTCGATCTGCATTGACACTCTCAAATTTTCCATGGTCTCTTAGATGCTGAACAGTTGAAATAAACGTACGACAGTCCGGAATTCTCCGATTTGGAAACCGTTCGCGATACAGGATTTGTGCTTGCCGAGAATTTTCTCCAGCTGCCCCATAAACCAGCACTATATCCGTTAGTTCAATATTCGTAAATAGTGGCATCGTAAAAAAATATTTAAAAGTAATCGTAACAACACTTTTTACCAACTTGGAAATGACGCGCTCGTGTTAGCCAGATTCGTAAATCAACTAAAATTTTAATAATCTATAGTTTCAAAAATGTATAGTTTAAAAACAATCATTTATCAAATATTCTAGTTTTCTGATAACGAGGGTAGTAAAAACCAGTCTTCGGAAATAGAAATTAATTCGAAAATCTTGGCAACATGGTTATTTCTTACAAGACTAGTTTTCTTATCATCTGACAAAAACTTGCATATTAATTACTGTTGATGTTTAAAATAGGTAAATAAACCTAATTTATATAGGTCATCCTCAACATATCAGTGAAGTACGTTTGTTTTAGAATTAATTTTCAAAAATTAATAACTCCCTTAATAAGGGGTATTTTTAAAAAATAATATTTTTCTACATTCAGTGGGGATCTGCGCAATACCCAGTTTTAATATGTACGTGTATTTCAATAACACCCTGTATATGCAGCAGATATTATCCAATAGCAGCATGTGTTTTGGTATAAAGAAAAGTTTGTTTTTAGGCCGAACGACATGACCTGGGATATAAAATTTAATTTCAGATAGTAAAAATTCACAGTTTATTTTATTATTTAGCAGTTTATACAAAAACAATAACTTATGGTTAATTCTTCGTTTTTCCAATTTGACTAATTTAAAATCCTTTCTTATTATTTCGTAAGAGGTTTGGTCAATGTTGAATTGTCAAACTAAAGAAAAAGTCAAGATTTCCTAACTGTAAGGAAATAAATATTTTAAAACTTTATTTGCATTTAGAACAATCTCAGAATATACAAAGTATAGGTATGTTACGGGACGTTCTTTGTGCTATGCAAATACTGAGAATGTATATAATCAAGTATGTGTACAGTATGCAATTGCTAGTACCCAATAAACAATGAATTGCTGGAATATTGAAGGCCTTTTGCTGTAAATGAAGGGACACTGTTGGTGTTTCGATAGTGGCCCAACATTATGTTGGTAGATGATAGCCTTATTAAGGGTAAGTAAATGTATTGGATAAAAGCACGATAAAAAACAAAAGGCCTTTAACTGCCACAGACCCAACCCCAACAGACCAGGAGGGCTCCGTCCCCCGTTATCATAGATGGAGACACCGAATATCGCTTGGGCATGTACTATGCAGCCAGTCTCTGATAGAACGCTGATAGCTGGTACTCACTATTCAGTATTCATTGTAATTTTTACTTTTACATGTTATTAATTTAAAATATTTTATGAATATCCTTTTTTTAGGAGACATTTTATATCTATATTATATAGCTGAATTAAATAAAATAGGCAGTTGGTGGCATATGAGAATTTTTTTTATTACCTATTAATATTAGGAAAAAAATTATTCTCCATAAAAAGTCAAGCATGATCTAAAACCTAAAATACAACTATCATATATCAAATTTTATTAGTCGTGTATGAGGTTTGTCAAAAATAGAGGTACTTTACGCTCTTCAGCAAAATTCATATTTTTTGACAAACCTTGTTTAGGCTTAAAAAATGATATCTGATGGTTGCATTTTAAGTTTTGGACCATGCAGAACTTTTTATCAGGAAAACATTTTTTTACAAAACCAATAATAAAAAAGTTTTCCATATGGTTCCAATTTAGGTAGACACACATTGTATGTAATATACAAAGAAATTGAGAAAATATTTATAATAGGTATATCTTTTTCTATTAAATTCATTTTAAATTAGGTATGACTTTTATTTCGCAGAATATCTTGCCATCTGTACAAGTGTTTATTTGCAGGTTCACATATTTATGGTTTAATTATTTATATGTCATTCACTACGGTTTTTGAACTGCTTATCCTTAGATTATAAAAAGTTTTTTTTATCAAATAACACTGAACTTTTAATCTTTATAAAAGTCAGTTGCGCCCACCTATGGTTTTAATACTCTTTTTGTGTTTTCTTATATTTCATTTAAGCGTACATAATGTTAATTTAAACTATTTAAATTTAAAGATAAAAAATCCTTACTCACACCTTTATGTCACCGACACACGCGACGGTAGAGCTGTTATGCTGTATAACCCATACCATTGGTCAGGAAAAAATAGGTTACAAATATTCGTACCCGAAATGAAATTATATCTTTATAGCAGATAGAGAAACACATATCTTGTTGACGTGTGCTAACAACCATCAAACATTCTCTTTATCCTATGCCATTGCTACTTATAAGTCAATTGATCTGAGAACCACATTTAAAGCACCTGTGTTTTGAGTGACTATTAAAAAAATATAAAAACATATTTAGCATTTTTAGAGGTACTCATAATTTTTTTAAATATACATTTAAAGACGTATGGGGTATTTGTGGTTTGAACACAACGATGCCATTTTCCTTGTAATTAGAATACTTTAAAGTATATTTTAATTCAAAGTTTAATTTTTCTGCTAACTTGGCTGAGTACGCTCCTGTGCATGTGATGTTTATAAAGTCCAGTCCCCGTTCTTTAGCCAGTTTGCTGTAAAAAAAGTGAAAATGGTTAAAAACATTTATTATAAATATGTGTTGAAGAATTAAAAAAGTGTTTGTGTGAATGCGTCTTGTTTGTTTTCATTTACGCCGTAGTATTTTATAAACTTTAGAAGCAAATTTCACATACATGAACAAATAATAATAATGTCGTGACAACAATAAGACAAAGCAACGACTTCTCGTACGGTAGCGGCTTTGCCGCCACCAGAAAATTTTGATCCATACCTGGCTACGTCAACCGGCATAAACACCAATGGCCTGAACACAAATAAAACGCGTACGACATGCGCACTACAACCCAGACAACACACCAAATCCCAGAGATATCCACAGAATATCTTTTGTGGATATCCAATATATCCACAGGATATCAGAAATATTCCGTGGATCTAATATGGATATCCAAATGTCCGTCTATATCCAGAATATAGAAGATATCATATGGATATTCAGCAAAATATCTAATGAGTATCTTCCAGACAATACAAGAAATCCCAGAGATATCCACAGAATATATTTTGTGGATATTCAATATGGATGTAGAATTCAGATATTCAGCAAAATATTTTATAGGTATCTTTAGTAGAGGTTCATAAGTAACCAATGATTATTGAATAACGTCGAAAGAAAATAGAGATAAAAAAAAATTCCAACAATCTGTCTTTGATTTTGTGCACTATAAGGCACAGTTTATAGCTTAAAAGAATCAGTTCGCTCACTCGGACTAATTGGATGTTCCAAAATAACATCCACTCCAGGGATACAAATTCAGGATGCGCAGAAGACTGCTGTTTGAATATAAGCTGTTGTCATATATTGTATTAGGCATTCCAAACAAATGAACTGCCAGTGGGAAGATTTGATATATCCAAGGGTTGCAACATACGATGTATTCTGTTTACAATACGTAAAATCATGAATAATGGATTACATTTAAATATTTTATGTCAAACACAATAAAAATAAGATACATTTTTTCATAAATTGGCAGGCTTTGTGACTATTATTTCGAATAAAAAAAACGTTCAAGATGCAAGACTATGTCTCTACCTCCTTAGATATACCAGACCTTCTCACTGACAGCTATTGTTTGACAGGTCGTTGGAATGCTTAAGGGTATAATAGCACCTCAGTTAAATTTTAAACATCGATAAATCGAAAATGCTCTTATGAAATGGGCTGAAATTTTAAAATCACATATTATAGGAAGTTGTCGAAGGCCTCAATTTTTTTTTTCTGAAAAGTACTTTTTGTTTCTGAGGAAAAAATTCGGTGACCTCATAAAATTGGAATTTTAGCAAAAGGATATGTCATGTCCTAGATAATGTCACAATAAATACGCTATAAAAATTTTATTTCTTAATATCAAACGGTATTTAAAAAACACTTGTTCAAAATTTTGTATTTATATGCCTCTGGGTACTGCTGCTTCCTTGCGGATATTGTCGGTAACTTCACTCGGTACACTCGGAAGAAGGATACACCTTCATCCGATTTTGAAATGCGATTGCGAAATGCAGGCGACGCAAATTAGTATTGTTTTAGATTTTGAGGTGTTTCGTGTTTTGTATAGTAGGTAGTTTTTTTTTATAGTTAGTTATATTTGATTAGTGGTGTCGCGATGGGCAACAAAAGAAATAATCGACGTAAAAGTTGTTCTATAAAAGGTAGATGGTAAGTAAGATATTTAAATTATTGAGGTAAAAAAATAATGGAAAATTATTTGTACATTTTAGTTTGGTCGAGTCTCGATGGAATAAAGGTCGTGAAAATATAGAAAATGTTCCTGGAAGTTCCCAACAAACTGAGGATGAAAACATTGAAATTGTGTGGGAAAATATTTCTATTAAAAAAAAAAAATAAATTCAGGGGCGGAGAATTGTGGACGTTGCCTATTTTTGGGAACAAATTAAAAGTCAGTAATTGTTTCTTAAAATAAATACCTATAAACTTTGAATTTTAAGGATAAATACTAAATATAAAGATATAAAAATATTTTAATGTTTTAAAAGTAAACAAATTATTCATTGTTTTTCAGATCAATTTTTCCACTAGAAGATCTTACGACACGCGCTGTCAGTTGGCGGCTATTTCATATAATTTTAAATTTCAATACTTAAAAGAAATAGCAAAAAGTATGAATTATCGTATTGGAATTCATATGAGTCGTTTTACTATACGACGAAAATTGAAAAGCGTTTCTCAAAAAAGAGTTAAGAAAGCTTTTCGAAAAAAAATAAAAGGTGCCAAAGCTGACAAACACTATGGAGAAATCGTGGAAAATCTTACGGAGGAAGAAGTTTTACATCGAAAACAAAAACTGGTAGATTTATTGCTAAAATCTAAAATCGAAATTCAAGAAATAGAAATTAACACTAGAGGCCAGAGTTCAAATACACTGTGGGAGCAGGAGAGAGTTTTCCGAATTACTGCTTCCAATTTTGGGCGTGTTTGTAAAATAAAAGAATCAACAAATCCCGAAAAATTAGTTAAAAACATTTTATACACTACTTTTAAGGGTAATGAGGCAACACGTTACGGACAAGAGCATGAACCAATGGCCATTCAAGATTTCGAGGACATAACGGGTTATAATGTTAGTAGTTGTGACTTCTTTATTGGAAAGGAAAATGAATATTTTTTGGGTGCAAGTCCTGACGGTATAATCGAGAATGATCCAGACTCTATTTTGGAGATTAAATGTCCTCATGTTTTAAAAAATGCAACATTAGAAGATGCCGTAAAAAATAAAAAAGTTACTTTCCTTTTATTTAATGAAGTCAAGGGAGAATTTGAACTTTAAAAAAATCATGATTATCATTATCAGATTCAAGGGCAACTACATATAACAGTAAAAAATATTGTTATTTTGTAGTGTGGTTCCCCCTTCAATCTCCATACATTGAACTAATTGAAAAAGATGATAATTTCTATTTTAAAAATATGAAATCTAAATTATCATCTTTTTATTTTTCTTCTATGGCTATGGAAATAAAAAATATATAATACCTATATATTTCTTATCTTAATTTCAATATTTTTTTTGTATCATAATTATTTCATAATTTTGCGGCATATGGTAAGTTTTTTATCAGGCACTAATTTTAGAAAAAGAAGTATTATTCATAAAAAGCTGTGCATGTCCTGAAACCGAAAATACAACCATCTAATATCAAATTTTATCAACCGTATACGAGGTTCGTCAAAAAATATGATTTTGCTGTGGCGTATGCAACATGGTTTATATTGGTAAAATTGTCAGGGCACATGCCCAGAATTTACTTTTTCCTCAATTTATAATTATTCTCCAAATCTACCTGTACGCTTAATAACCGGTGTAGCCATAATAATTAGTTATAAATCCGTGTAAATACGTATCCTGTAATAAAACAGATCATAAGTATTTTTAGTATTTTAGTTACAGCGAGATACATCACAAGTACCTTTATTTTTGACAAACCTCGTATACGACTGATACAATTTAATATCAGTTGTTTGTGTTGTGGGTTTTAAACAAAGCACGACCTTTAAAAAAAAACATTTTTCCTAAAATTAATAATAAAGTTTTCTATATTTCGCCAACTTACTTAGACACACTGTATATCATTTTTAGTTACTATCAGGTATACCTTAATTTAAGAGCCCTCTGTCTGAAATAGTCGATCTCAAATATTTATTTTAACATTTGAAAAATGATCGCTCAGAATATGCAACTATTACATGTTAACAAAAAAATATTTTTCTTTCACAGAAACTTTAAAATAATATTATTCATTGAATACCTACATAATACATAAGAAAGGCGAATGCTCTTTACACTCTTTATGGCCGCGGCTTATTTGTTTGTTATTAGGCAATTAATATCGTGATTTTTTGCGAAGTTGACAAAAATATGGTTTTCTTTGTTTTAACTAAATGTGTAGTACTATTTGATAATTTAATTTCTATTCTGACTATTTAGTATTAAGTTGCAAAATTATTTATTTTTTGACTTTGGCAGTATATCTCTTAAAAAAAAGATTGAATTACTTGTTTATTATTGTGCTGTAATATTATTATAATATTGTCAAATATGGTAGTTATATAGATATAACTTGTAATTTATTATATGCTTTTAGCATTGGTTGTAAATAAATATTTAGGGAATTTGCAGAATTACATTACTTTAATATGTAATATTTGATTTATTTAAACTCGTATTTCATAAAAATCATATCCCATCTAGCACATAACGTTACCAAGCCTTTCGGCGATGTTGTTTTAAGGGAACATAATAACATACCCATACAACGTAATTGCAACGTTAATGAGAAGTTGTTGAGGGAAATCAAAACCTCGCGAAACATCTATTTGTTACTTACGTATTTAACCTGCCTGTTATGATAACACAACGTAATTAAGTAACTTGCTAAAAAAGTTTCCACGAGAAGTACTATGGACTTTCGAACGTAGCCATTCGTTTGTCATAACCAACAAAACATAAAAAAATGTCACTTGTCACTTTTTCTTGTACGTATTTCAGATTTTAAAGAAATTGGAAACTATACGTTTGAATAAGTTTGGTAAGTTGTTTTCTTCTTTTCAATAAATTTTCTAATTTATTGTTTGTTGTTTTAGATGGCAAAATTTCAATTTCCAAATACAATAAAAAATAAATCATTGTAAACAAGTAGATACAATTAAATGATGAAATATTTATTTTACACGATAATAGGGATCTTATTGATGCCTTAATACTATAGAAGTAACGATATTAAACAATGAAAGTATCGATATTTAGGCACTGAATTACTGAATTACCAATACTATCGCCATAGTGATACTTAGAAGCAAGTATTGTATCGCTATGTGTGTGGTCAGAGATTATAAGGTTTGTTCAAATATTTGTACTGAAATATTTTAGTTTTTGCATTTGGTGAAACTTGGTAATATGATTAAGCATTACCACTGTTTTTTTGTTATTTAATTATAAGGTAAATTGCCAGTTATTGACACTATAACTTGTACCAGGTAGAGTACGAAAAGGTGTCGACTACAGAATATACTTTACTGATGCACTCTTGTTATTAGTTAAGTTCCCTACTCCGTCCTGTTGAATGGGGGTTGCCAGCCGTTTAACAAAAATCTTTTACTTTTTCGTTACTTTGTTACTCGAGACTTATAAATATCAATATCTTTAACATAATATCGAACAGTATCGATGCCTCTACCACAAAGTATCTCACATGATACCGGTATTGATACCTTTGACCGATACTCAACCCTACTCCCAATTATAAAAATACAAAAACAGAGAAGTCATATACTGCCATCCTAAGAAGAGAAGTCCTATCTGAAAATTTATATTTATTATCTTTTAAACCTTTTTTTGTGTAACATTTTAACATTTTAGTACCTTTGTTACAAATAAGACATTCCTTTTCAGTATCGAGAAAGATAAAATGTAGACAAATGCACATAAAAAAAACTGCTAATTTTGCAGATAAAACCTTTCTTGCTAGAACAGCAGTATAGAAGTGCTCATGTAGTTCACTAAAGATAAATAACATTTAAATTTGTTACGTTTCAGTAAATTAAGTATTACCATTGCTGGACAGTAGTGACGTTTTGGTGGATAAATACAGCATTTCACTGGATATATATACCTATGCCATTTTGCTGCACAATACCAATTGCTGGACAAACTTTAAAAATGCTTTACAATACAGAAAAATTGCTGTAAGTATGGTCGCCCTAGTGTAATAATATTTTAATCACTAAAAATAAATTTTAAAAATATTGTGTTTTAGGTTTCCTTTGTGCTGGATTATAATTCTAGTAAAAATCTCAGGAATTTTAGAAGCTAAAGTTAATACAGAATTGGTTTAAGAAGAATATATAACATCTGAGATTATTTCTTTTTCTTTCAGAGCAGAATATCATGCTAAAAAACATTGTTCTGTATAAGTTGCACATCCATTATTAAGTATAAAATTTGTAAAAGTCAAAATAAATATTATTTATTTAAAAAAACAAAGTAAGTAAAAATCAACTAAAAATAGGTGCAACGATTTAAACGAGCATATTTTTTATTTTCTTTATATATATATTATTTTCTTAATAATAATTAAACAAGTAAATTTATTATCTACAAAGTTATTTTTACGGAAGAAACTATGTAATTAAGTTCACATATTTATTTGTTTACAGTACGCTACTGATATATAAAGTTCTAAATGGTTAAAATATCAAAATAAAATAAAAAAGAAATTAATAAAATTGTCACAGTATAAAAATGAAGTCAATAGTGTAATAAAAGTTGACACTTTAAAAAATAAACCTTTTAAAATGTCATAATTTGAAAAATACTTATTGTAATTGGACATCAGTTGGTCTACAAATAAATTATGTCCATAGTTAGTTCTATTTACATAAAATAGTTTCATATGCCTAGTAAGTCTGGCAGGAACAAGGAATCTAATAAAGTGTACCAGGCTGTCACTATCAATCAAACCGTTCAATAACTTATACAGGAAAACAAATGATGCTTCTCGACATCTGCATTCCAAACTCTTATAGGTCCCTATCAAAAATAACATCAAGATCATTTATAGTTTGCTCAAAACTTAGTTCAGAACCTGCAATGACAACCATGCATAATGATATTAGCTGTTTTATTAAACCTTATGACTTTACATTTATCAATATTCAGTTTATATCATATTAAAACTATGATTAGTACCAGTTGTAGGCAAATATCTTTTTTTAGCATCCTACAACTGCCATCTTAATAAAAATCTAGTGACTTTTGAAATAAACCTTATATAAATACACTTTTTACTACTTTTGTACAATCGTGCACCATTTTAGCTACCAGTGAACCTTTGCAATATAGGTACCTTATTATACTCTTTCGTGCAAGCGTTCAGTGTTTTCGATTCTAGTGAACCTTTGAGATATTCCTTATATACCCTTTATACCAACTTTTGTCCAATTTGTCAGTGTTTTTTTTACCTATATTATTAATACCTACCTCTACTTGTATGATATTGGTTCTTGATTTCAAAAGCTTTTTAATAATAAATTTATACAATTTTTTATTTTGTTTTCTTCAGATTTTACTATATCCTCAATATACTATTTTGAATATAGTGTATCCAAGGATGGACATAACTATACTTGTAAAGATATTTATTTTAAATTGTTCAAAAGGTCTTTTTCATAATTTCTCAACGTTAATCGTATTTATTTAACAAGCAAAAGAAATTATGAAGAAGTACTTTTAAATTTAAAATAAATATTTTTACAAGTATTGTTAAGTCCATCCGTGGACACACTGTATAATGCTGTAGAATGAATTCACATTATAACATCTATAGAAAGTTTCAGAGCAACTTTCAGGGTAAGTACCGTAAAAGTGCTAGTGTGATGTTTTCCGAACTTCACTTTTTAACTTCTGTGAGATGTGCTATAAAAGTCTTGCCGTTGCGGACATTCGGTGGTTGCAGGGATGATAGGGTTACATTAACAGTACATTGCATGCGAGCTTAAAGAGCCTAAAATTGCAGCTTATTAACGTAGATGGGATGTTTTTGTGCTAGCTGGGATGTATCTTTTGTGCGCATAAATATAAAAAAATAAATAACGATTTTTCTCTATTTTCACAATTAAACAAATTTTCCTTGTTAAAAGTCGTTTGTAAATGCTTTGTAAATACATAGTAAACATATGCTAAGTATTCTAAAGGAGTCAGAAATATGTTCCAAATGACTTAATAAGCAATAGATACAAAATATGTTAAAATTTAAAACACTCTTAAATGATCATCTAAACGCATACCAAAACATTTTAACATAATTTCAAAATATTGGTTAATACACCTCATTTATATTCTCAAAACTATATATCAAATAAAACTAATCACCCTTTAGTCAAAATTCACAATATTAAAACAAATTCATAGTAATTTAAATTTTTATCAATTAGTTATGTAAACATGAAAACTGTGTAGAAAGAACTATTATTTGTTGTTTGATGTTCGGAATGTACCTCTCACTCACCTGGTGTTAACTGCACGCAGGCCTACTTTTACATTCGGATATATCTACGTGTACCTAGTAAAGGGTCTCGGTCTATCTCTCTCCAAACTCTTGCAAGAGAGAAGCCGATCTGAAACTTGCGAGGTGCTATTGTCCCCTTAATTGGTAATAGTAAGAGAGCCCACTGCAAATTACGACCGCCATCTGATAACAAAATGAAATATGCTCCAAAGACATGTAACAGCATTGTACTTTACCAAATTGCACCTGTGTCAATCTGTAATCCACAGCAAAGTGGTTAAAAAAATTATTTTATATTCAAAAAATTACATAAGACATGACAGCGATAATTGTGTTTTCTCTGTAAATTACAATGCTAATTCATTGTGAATTATTAATATTTTTACCTAACTTTGGCAGAGATAGTCAATAATAATTATAAACTCTTGTTAGACAATTCTTTTAAACCATAATCATAGTAGTTTTTTTGTCGTTTCTATGACAACCTGTAAAAATGAATCACAACAATAGGCATACAAATAAATTTTTAAATCAGCAAAAATTGATTCATATTTTTAATGATTTTTACCTACTAATCGTGTGTAGATGTTTTTGTGCGATGTTAAGAGGAAGAAAATGTTTCCCGTTAACGATATATATCAAGATATATTTGAATATGTTATTATCTGGAAAACTTTAAGGGCAAACAAAATTAGCGCTGTCATGCCTTATGTAATTTTTTTAATATAAAATATTTTTTTTAAACACTTTGCTCAGGATTGGGATTGTCACAGGTGCCATTCGGTAAAGTACAATGTTTTTACAAGCTTTTGGGGTATATTTTATTTCATTATCAGATGGCGGTAAACATTTAAAGTAGGCCCTTGGGCTATTATGATTTGATTCTGTATGCGCCAGGGATACAAATCCGAGTTGCGCAATGTATGTATAAACTGGAACATTGAGATCAAAAGTGCCGACGCAGAGTGAGCGAACTGATTCTTTTAAGCTATAAACTGTGTATAAGGGCTCTAAGGGGAAAGTCATCCTTATTAGGACTCTTCAGCAATAAATGGAAATTCTCGACTCCAGTCTTTAGGCTTTGTTTTAGTTATTTTACGAACTAATTCAGAATCAGTGAATTACACTCGTTCAGCTCAATAGGTTGATTATTATCGCGACGTATTCTTGAAAAATGAATTCTTTTCCTGTATTTGAGAACTGGAATTGACGGTTCCGTTTGAACCAAAACAAACCCTACAATAGAGTCTAATTCTGAAAAAAATTCTATCGAACTCATTTACGGCGGGTTGAGCATGAGTAGATACGAAAGTGGTATTGCCATCTATACTTAGGAAGCAAAATTAAAAATTACATCTAGTAGATATCCACGATGGTTTGCGTCCGCGCTTAGACTTTGATATATTTATATTTATAGTGGATGTCCATGGGATATTGAATACACCTTAAAAAAATTAATTTTAAATATCTGAACGGTACTATTAGCCACAATGGCGAGCACAGTGGCGTAATTTTTTAATAATTTGCTATGTAATTACTATTATTTATGGACATTTGCATGTCTATAAATTACATTTCATGGATATAAAATAGATATGCACCATGGACTGGACATTCAGTGGATATTGGGATGTTCAGTAGATATCCAAAGGATTTGGTGTGCTGTCTGAGAAATGTTTAGTGTTGTCCCCGATACGCGAGTCACAGTGTCTAGGTACACGCTAACTTGCACGCAATTCAAAAAGTTATATACACCCGAAACGTCTTGACAGAGTAGGTGAGCTGTGTGCAGGCCGTTGGTGTTCATGCCGGTCGGCGTAGCTAGGTATGGATTGAAATTTTCTAGAATGAATGATTAAAACTGGTTTTCCATCAGTAAGTTATTAAACTGCATCCCAGCCATATACAATAATCAAAGACAGAAATCTAGTTCTTGCCGAACATTTAAGATTAAAGGGATGATGAAGAACATCGTAAAATAATATTTTATTATTTGTTTAAAACCTTTCAAAAACTCCGGTTGCTTATTGTATTGTTTTACGTATTTTTTAAAAAAAAGTAAAATGTATACGCTTTAACTGTGAGTAGAATGAGTGAAAAAAAAAGACATCATTCTGTCTGTGCAGTCAAAAGCTGTTTTAATAAGGGTTATACCTGCAAGAAAACATTCTTTCGTTTTCCCAAGGACCCAAACCGGTAAGTACCACATTCTAAGAAATTTTCATTAATAATAATATAATTTATACAGGATGTCCCATTAGTGCGTAATTGTTCAATATTTGAATTTGTGTTGTAGACACGCAAAAAAGTTTTAAATAAAAATTATATGGATTTGAAAAATACATATTTTAAAAATATTTTTGAATATTGAATTGGCAAATCAAAATGTATGTTTTTTAAATGGAACACCCCGTATTTTATTTTATTTTTAGAATGGCTTGGTAATACTGTATTTAACCCTAAAATGTATTAAAAATATATTAGTGTTGCCAAGCAATTCATTTTTTTTTTAAATTAGAGAATGATGCAGACCCCAAATTAAATTATCATAATTTAGGTAGGTTTACATTGATTTCAAAATTGTTTAATACACAGACTTATAAAATACTAAGCTAACGAATAGTGGTGATAGAACTGGTTTCAAAACATGTCTTAAATATGGCTAATTTTAAGTTCAATTTACTAAATTTTTTCAAACAAGATACCCTGTATATTATTTTTGCCTAAAATTCCTTATAAATTTGCTTATTTATCTATACCAAAATATTAGCCAATAACTCATAAACTTTGTATCCCATGAGTGCGTAATTGATCGATAGCTGTTTTATTAGTGGAAATACGAAAGAAAAAAAATTATATAAATTTGTATGACCATGTTTAATAAATATTATTAAATATACAGGGTGTTCCATAAACGAGGGGAGTTGATGAAACTTATACATTTTTAAAGCAAAACACCTTGCAGGTAGTCATACATATTTGATAGTTTTCACATCGTCAAACCGTTTTAATAGACTTCATTTATTTGCTATAGGGTATATAGGGTGTGTCAAAATGGGGAGTAACAGTTTTTTCACGTTTTTAAATGGAATACCCTATAAATTATACCACCGACTAATTGATACAGGGTAATCCATTTAAAAAATAGAGAAAATCGTAACCTCACGATTTGACACACCCTATATACAACATAGCAAATGAGTGAAGTTAATTAAAATTGTTTGACAATGTGATAACAATCAAATATGGATAACTACCTGTAGGGTGTTATGTTGCTTTAAAAAAGTATAGGTTTGGTCAGCACCTCGTTTATAGGCCACATTGTATATTTAGGGGTAATTGTTAAATATGGCCATACAACTTTTATATTAAATTTTTGTTTGAATTTCTGATAATAAAACAGCTATCAATCCATTACGCACTAATGGGGCACCCTGTATATGTGTTATTTGCTAACATGTTGGTATCGTTGAAATATGGATCAATTACGCCCTGTATAAACAGATTCGTCTATTGACTTACGTTAGGTTTAGGCTGTTTTTATTTTTATTAATTCCTCCTAGGTGCTAAAGTTACCTATTGAGCTAGGAATTCTAAATTTGATTAATTGTGTAGATGATAGTCTAATAATTAACTTATTTAAACCTAAACACATGATTTTTTTCAGGGCTAGGATATGGGCAATGAAAGCCAATCGGGAAGACCTTTTGGAGAAATTGGACGATCTATATAAAAGTTACAAGCTATGTGAATGTCATTTAATAACGAGTATTAAAACTAAAATCCTAAAAGTGTCGGTGAAGATGAGGACAGAGCATCTGCCTTCCACGAGAAAAGCCCGGGATCGAATCTAGGCCGGGGACTAATTAAATTAATTTTTTTTTATGTTTATTTTATAAATAAGTAAAATTCGTAAATTATTTTAAAATTAGTTATTTTGTCTAAATAACCTAAAATAATTTATTTTAATTTGTAGATTTTCATCAGTGGGTCGTAGAAAAAATATACTGTACAACTCGAGTGGATCGTCCATATCCACTCTTGTTGCACAAACTACTATTTATTTGTTTTCTTGGTTTAATGTTTACATCAGTAAATAGAAACTAAATTAATTTACTTTTCGAGTTTTCTTGTAAAAATCGATATTACTTTCTCCAAGTACAAATTTAGTACCTACCTAAAATAGGTACTAATTATATAATTTCTCATAATATTGTAATCTAAATTTCACATTAGTATCAAGTTTCAAAATTCTCTACTTCGGTACGGTCAGATAAAAATATAATATATAAATAAAAACTGTCAAATTATTACTTCTACAAATCTTTATGAATAAAAATACATCTAGATAAAACCGATATTGTTAAAATAAAAGCACAAGTTACCGATTCTTTATAATAACCCAGAATATTATCGAGTTCCCAGACCTCAGTCAGTCGAAGCAGTCGTTTATCTAGGTATAAACACTATAAACCCTTTGCGCGATGAATGACACTTGCTAGACACACGGGGTACCACTTGATTTGCATCTACGGCCACAATTTGTCGTGAAGTGACTGTTTTAGCTTAAAACATCTGTTAACAAGGATATCACTAGCCACATACAAATTATTTTATCTCTAATCCGAAAGATGTGCTATTATTCGTAATATTTATATTTAAAACAAATTTAAAACATAATTTCTCAAAACTTACTTAATGTGGCATGTAACCAACCTTATTACGACAGGGTCTTTAATTATTTCAATAATAAATATATTTTTTAATCCGGGCCCGACTTTTCCGTCGAATCTAACAGAGATAGCACCATTCCGTCTCGCTTGGTTCTCGACCTCCACATCAAAGACGCCGACACGGAGTTGTGGAGCTGTATTGTATAAGCTGTGGTATACGTGTAGTTGATATGCCAAAATAACAAAATATCGCCCTAAAATGCACGAATTATCCGCAGATAGCGTTAGTATAACTTCTGCTTCCCCTTCCACGACTTCGCACTGAGCGAATACAAATTAAAGCAGCTGGTTTTTAAATTCTTTCGTTTAAAATAACAATCCTATTTATTATTTTTACAGAAAACTAGTATTTGCTTTAATCGTTATTTTAAAAAATATTAATTTGTTTGCTCTTAATAAATTAAAGCAGCTTGTTTTTAAATTTTTTCTTTTAAAATAATCCTTTTTTCTTCCCATGTTTTTAATCTCATACAATATTTAAAATAATTATTTCTATCAACACTACTAATAAAATAATACCAAGTGCAATAATTCTTCCAAATTATCCTGAGTCCCGCTAAAAACCATATTTGTCTAACGAATGCCGATTGTTAGTTATGAATGCAATGGTTTCTATATTTTGAGATGGGAGAATTAGAGGAAATAACTGCTGCGAATTTCCCCTGAAGCTAAACTCGAGCACCGAGAGCAATAACTCTTAAATTTGGATCAATAATAAAAATTTTGATTTCTTGAAAGTAAACCTACAATACTCTTTACAGACTACTGTGTGAAAAGTATAATAATTGCCAATGGTAATTTATTTTTGCTTATATTTTTGTTTATAAAAAAACTTTTCTATTATCTTAAGTAATATTATAAATCAATTTTTACTTTTTTTTTTCAATAAATTAAAAGTACCGTTTTTTACAAAAAATATATTTAACCTTTATAGATATGTATATGATTCTCTCATCAGACACATTTAAATAGTTGGAAATACTCATTGATACTTACCAAGCTCGTCGAAGTAATTCTACAGCTATTCCTTTGCTCCTGTAATTCGGATTGACAGAAATTACTTGAACTGCAGCTCCTTTCGAACAATCCGGAAAAATTTTAAATGCGTCACAATTTTGTTCCGCATAGTCCAGAATTTTAACTATTTTATTATACTTTTCGTCTTTGCAGTCAAAGGGGTCTTCTTTGCCTTTTTCTACGTTTACACACAGACAAATTCCAATAATTTCACTACCTTTTACCGCCATTAAATTTATGCCATCATCTAAGTGTCTAACGGTATATTCTTCTAGTGACGGACATGTTGCATTTTCTTCGGTAATTAATTTTAAGCAGGCATTCAGCGGTTCATCTCGAAAGAAAAATTGCCGTAAGTGGTCGACAATTTCTTTCCTGTCTGCCTTAGTAGCTGGTTTTATTTCATAAAGTAAGTCAGATGCCATTCTTGGCTAAAATTTTAATTAAGTATACTTTAATAGAATAAAAGTTAAATTAATATTGACATTTAGTTTTTTTTTATGATCTGCAGTTTTAAGTAGTATGGTATTATGGAAGGGATTGAACACGATGTAGAGACAGTGGCTTAGAATAAAATTTACTTCATGAGGAATATTTTTTATTGCAGACTGACTACCGCGACGGATTTATCATAAGAAGTAAACTTCTTTGTTTATGAATATAAACTAAAAAGTTTCTGAGATGACAAACATCTTTTTAGTGGTTTGTTTGTGTAGTATTATAGCTAGAGCTGGGCGCTTATCAAAATAAATAATCGATTATTTTGATTAATAAAACAACAGATTATTCAATTATATCGATTTTTCAAATTAATTGAATGATTGAATATTGAGCCCCACAGATATGGATAAAGGAAATAGGAAAAGGTCATTTTCCTCGGTGTTTCAAAATAAGCATACAATCTAGTTCGCCATGTTTGTAATATTTTAAGTGATTGTATATGACACCTTAAAGCACTATCCCAAACTATAATACCATATCTTAAATGACTTTCTGCGAGAGCATAGTAAAAGGTTAATAGTTGCTCTTCTGGAAGAAATTTTTTAAATATTTGAATTTGTACAGAATACTTTGAAGTTTTTTTATAGTATGGTTTATATGGAATTCCCATTTCAAATGACTATCTACATAAAGCCAAGATATTTAATTTCAGATATCTGCTGAAGCACATAGGGGTGATTAAATGGAAAAAGACCTCTAATATTGCAACTAAATGGTAAGTATTTAGTTTTTTCTAGATTTAAAGTGAGAGACATATTGTCAAACCAACCTTTTATTTTAATTAAATCTTTTTCTACTATAATTTTAAGTTCATTCCAATTCACAGCATTATAAAAAATTGCAGTATCATCTGCCAATTCTAAAGTATTACCTTAGCTACCAGTAGAAAACAGGCTATTTATATATACATTCAACAGTATATATAAGTTTCATTTTTTATACCATGTATATAAGTCACTGCCTTGAGGTAGGGGAGAGTTGGACAAAACAGGATAGTCGGATAAAACGGGATATCGGCCAATATTTATGAATACGCAGCGCTATCTAACGAGTCGTGGCGTTAATCACTATAAATAACGTTTGCTTGAATGTAGGAACTGTTTATTCTCATTAACTGCTGTTCAGTAGTGAGCATAGATTACTAATGTGAATAGATGGGAAACTCAATGGTAATATTCTGAGTCGATGTGCTGCCATCTATCAAATTGGAGTGGTACTAAAATTCGATATGGCCGCTTGGCGCGGGCTTTTTGAAATTTAACTTTCTGCTAGTCGCGCAAAAATATAATGAAGAAAATCAATCAAAAAAAATAAATTGGCAAAATATTTGACTAGTTTCAAATCATAAAACAACCATATTGACTGTTTTGTGATTTGAAACTAGTCAATTATTTTGCCAATTTATTTTTTTGTTTGATTTTCTTCATTATATTTTTGCATTAATTTCAAACTTGAAATAAAATGCAATTTATTTTATTTATTTTTTTTATTACAGTAAATTAACGCCGCATCATATAATTTGTCTATTTAAACATGGAAATAGGTGTTCTGTAACAAACTCGACATATTTAAGTGCTCAAGACCAATATAACAGTTTTGCAACTTGGAGTGGCAATAAGTTTGAAAAAACTGAAGCATCATCCTTTTGGTGTCTTACAATCAAGGCGAATTTGAGGGATGATAAAATTTGCCATATGCTTATTGAGTCGACTAGTTAAGTTGAGGAACATTTCTTCATCCGATATTGTTTTATTGATTTATTTGTACAGCACCTGTAGTTATCAAATTCTTATTCATCATCTGAGCACTGTGATAAATGAATTTAACTTTCGAGCTTAAATTAAACTTACACACGTTTGGACCTTTGAAGATTTTGGGGTGTTTTCTGGTTTGATGTCAATGGCATTGAATCAAATTTTGATATTGATGGCTAAGGCTCAAATATTTCATCGATCTACAGGGTATTTTGAAGGGCCAACATTTTCTTTATAACAATGATCATTTAAAAACTGAAAACAAAAAGAAATTTAAATAACAAACCAATTATTTTAACACTGAATCAAAAACAAGTTTGTAAATATTACTTACCATTGATATGCCAGTACAAGATGCATTTTTCTTAAGACACTTATTACAAATTGTATGTTTATCCTTAATATGACGACCGCATATTTAATATGTGGTATAAATTGCTTCACTACCAATATCTGGGAGTGCTTCATTGTTCGGTGCTGAATTCCATGTTCTTATCTCTTGAAAACATGCTTAAAATTGGAAGGTGTTGAAAAATAAATCTAGATGAATCAAAATTCAATACACCTTCAAATGCGACAGCTATTTTAATTTTATGTTTCCAAGTATGAAGTTTTGTTGACAAGCTGACAACCGACATGACATTTCGATACGAGCGCCATCCCGTTAATTGGAGTGGTACTAAATTACCGTCCTCATGTTTTTCCATTTGAGTTACCAGCCCCTGGTAGTGAGTGACAACGGCAGTTTGAAAAAATTCAGTATTCAGTTCAGAATTATTGTGAAGAATCGATAAATAATAGTATTTCTATTTTTATTTCGTCTCTATTTACAAATAAATTATAAATTTTAATAGAACTATATGAAATCAATTTAATTAGGAGTATTAAAACTAATATGTAAGGTGTGGTGATGGAGTTCAGACTAGCGCTTTTGGCTGTTATGTGGAATTAATTTATTTTTTTTTAAGTTTATTTTATTTTAGAAATTAGTAAAAGTCATAAATTATTTTTAAATTGTAGCAGATATTTTATTATATTACGCTCGCCCCTACAATACTCGCAACCAACATTACCTTACCTTCCGTCGACGTGTAGATCAGGGGCTGGTAACTCAAATGGAAAAACATGAGGAAGGTAATTTAGTACCACTCCAATTAATGGGATGGCGCTCGTATCGAAATGTCATGTCAGTTGTCAGCTCGTCAAAACTTCAAACTTGGAGAAATTAAAATGGCTATTGCCTTTGAAGGTGTATTGAATTTTGATTCATCTAGAATCTAGATTTATTTCAATTTTAAGCATGTTTTCAAAAGATGGGACGATGGATTTCAGCAACAAACAATAAAGCACTTCCAGATATTGGTAGTGATGCAATTTATACCACATTAAATATGCAGTCGTCATATAAATGGTGCGTTTGATTTGATCATCGGAGATCTCCGAGCGCTGCAAACGGGTTTGAATTGACACTCCGAGAGATCCCTAAAGTGTTTGTTTTGCTTTGGAGCGAGAACATAGAGCGAGCTCGATGTTCTCAGAGCAGATGGATCGAGAAGAGGGAGAAATTTGTCTTTGTCTCTACCTATCTCTTTTTAACTAACTTACAAACAAATTTGAATCTCAAAATTAAAGACCAGACAAGAAGTCAACAAATTACTTAGCCGCTTTTGTCTTATACTTAAAATTATTCGTCATAAAAAACTCAAAATTGTGTTTGGAAAATACATTTTCTCTGTCCAGATCTAATCACCAGTAATCACAGGCATGGAGTATGAGAGCGAAGCGGGCATTTGTGGTATATGCTGCATTTCAGGACCATTACCCCTTACAGTTCATCAAATTTCTAGAGGCTTTCGACGGCTAGACAGAGAAAGCACTACTGACAGGCATCCCGACGGATTTACGCAATGAAAGTACACTCTGCTCATCAAGTATTTCACTATTTCATTCAGACGTAAATGTCAGATGTAAATTTCGCTAAAACATTTCTTTTATTTCCGTTTGTGTTTTTTGCTCATTACAGTTTAATAGAACCTACGTATGGAGTTTAATAGCAAATTAAGAGGCCGCGTGATTAACAGTCAATCTCGCGAAATAATAGCCAATGTTATAGAGTTTATGAGAAGAGATGGAAACTTTAATTCACCTTCAATACCATTTAAAAATGTAAATGATCGTATTGCTGCAGCCACAGGAGTATCTAAAAACACTGTCGTCCGCATTTCTGGAGAGAAAAAAAGAATCGATAACCGTGAGATATCGGAATTTTCATCACCAAGAAAAACCATTAAAAAACCAAAAACAGTTAATGATATAGATGAAGCTGCACAAGAATCAAATTTTATTTTTTTTTTATTAGATAGCTATTTTTGTTTCTGAGTTGTGTTCATTTACAGGCTCAATTTTTTTCCGTTTCTCCTTTTTGATTTTATATGGGGTTTCAAGTTGTTTTTGACTTATTTCGACGTAAATCACAACAACACACTTTTTTAATAAAGCAAACAAGTGTTAAGAGGTATATGTACGTGTAAACTACAATTACAAAAAATTGATATGAAACCCATGAAACCACCAACAAAAATGTAAAGCTAGCTTCCGTACTAGAACATGGTGTCATTCGCCGAGATAATTTATCGTTTTGTTTAATAGATCAAGAAATGTAAATATTCCCCTGTTATTTTTTATAAAATTATAAGAGAAATAAATTTTTTTCTAAATAGTATAGTTTATTATTTTGTAGAAAAACAAAATTTCGAAAATTTTAGTAATGTTTCAGAAACAACCGTTATTAATAATAGGTACCATTTTCCTTAATAAGGTAGAAATAAAATATAAACTATTTCCACGATTTACAAAGGCCTACAAAAAAATTATAGGTATTTTCCGCTATCCTATAAAATTTATATTTTCTGACTCAATTTCAAAAGGTTGAAGGAATTCCAAAACACCTTTTATGGCATAATAATTATTTTCATGTCTACATACTATCTTTAGCTGCTTTTAAAAACGTTCTAAGAAAGTCCAATCAGAGCAATTTAATCCCTAAACTATTCCACACTTTTAAAATTTAATTACCTAAAAATATTAAAAACTATTTAAAATAACTTGTTTAGCAGACTGTACAATAGCTATCTTAGTCACACGTAGCGCGTTCTCTGTCTGGGCGTCGAACACCTCTAGAAATTTGATGAACTGTATTATTAAAAGTTTTTCCATTTTCTTTACTTTTTGCTCACTATTTTGATCTGTGATTTTGACAATCACAAAAAGCGGGGTTATGTTTTTTACTCTGTTTTATTTGATTTGATTCAATGCTCTATTGTGACGTCATCACTTCTCGGTCTCCTCGACGCTCGCTCGATCGAGTTTCAAATCAAACGCCCCTTAAGAATAACCAAATAATTTGTCATAAGTGTCTTAAGAAAAATGCACCATTACTGTTTGGCAGCAACGGTAACTAATATTTACAAACTTGTTTTTGGTTCAGTGTTAAAATAATTGGTTTGTTATTTAAATTTCTTTTTGTTTTCAGTTTTTAAATGACCATTGTTGTAAAGAAAATGTTGGCCCTCCAAAATACCCTGTCGATCGATGAAATATTTGAGCCTCAGCCATCAATATCAAATTGATTTAATGCCATTGACATCAAACAAGAAAACACCCTAAAATCTTCAAGGTTCCAAACGTGTGTAAGTTTAATTTATGCTCAAAAGTTAAATTCATTTATCACAGTGCCCACATGATGAATAAAAATTTGATAACTACAAGTACTGTATAAATGAATCAAGAAAACAATTATCGGATGAAGAAATGCTCCTCAATCTAACTAGTTAACTCAATAACCGTATGGCAAATTTTACCCACACTCGAATTTGCCTCGATAGTAAAAACGGATGACGCTTCAACTTCAATTTTTTCAAACTTATTTGCCACTCCAAGTCGCAAAACTTTTATAAAGGTCTTAAGCACTTATATGTGCTGATTTTGTTACAGAAAACATTTTTTATAGGTTTGTTTTATAAATATTTAATTATTTAAATGGTGTTAATGCATATTTAATTGAGTATTTCCATGTTAAAATAGACAAATTATATGATGCGGCGTTAATTTACTGTAATAAAAATAAAATAAATTGCATTTTATTTCAAGTTTGAAATTAATGCAAAAATATAATGAAGTAAAATCAAATAAAGATATAAATTGGCAAAATATTTTACTAGTTTCAAATCACAAAACAGTCAATATGGTTGTTTTATGATTTGAAACTAGTCAAATATTTTTCCAATTTTTTTGCTTTATTTGATTTTCTTCATTACATTTTCGCGCTACTACAAAGTTAAATTTCAAAAAGCCCGCTCGTGGCGGCCATATTGAATTTTAGTACCACTCCAATTTGATAGATGGCAGCACATCGACTCAGAATTTTACCATTGAGTTTCCCATCTATTCACATTAGTAATCTATGGTGTAGATGACCGCAAGATGTAATTCCGTTCGATCGAAGAGATGGCGCACCAAAAAGCGCCAGCATTTTAGTCGCCTAAACCGTAACCGTTGCCGTTAAGGTCTGAGCGAAGATAATCATTATTTATTCTTTTACAGATATATTGCAGTAAGTCTAACGAAGAAAATATTTAATATATTATACCGTTATACTGTTATTATACTGAATATATTTATTGTAATAAATTTTATTTGAATTTAATAAAGTTTTATTCTACAAAATTAATTCCTTTATAAAATAATTTTTAAAATTTGTAGATTTTCTTGAGAAAAATAATACTGTACAACTCTAGTGAAATATTCGTATCTTTGTATGGCAATTATGGACAATCCTTGCTGCTAGGGGTTGCCAACTAGAGTTGGGTAGTTCCGGGCTGTAGATGGATTGAACATGGAACGATTCTTTTGCTAGATGGAACTAGTTCCTGGAAACATGTTCATGGAACTATCTAGTTCAAGTATTTCCTATCTCATAGTTATCATACTGCTTTGCGATTTAATTAAGAAGAGAATGATAAATAAATAATAACAAAGTAAAGGTGATTTATTACAAAAATAAAAACAAAAATACAAAATGATAGGTATCAAAAACAACACTATTCGCCAAAAAATAAACAGTATTTAAAAAAATTCAAATTAAATTTTTAATTTATTCTTTATTCCTTTAAATTACTTCCAATAAAAAGTAATTGGGATACTTTTGTTGAAGACAACCACGTTCGCTTTTCTGACTGAATTAGGCCAGCCTTGGAAAAAATTCTTTCACAAGGAACTGAAGTTGCCACTAAATTAAGTATTTTTAACATATGTACATATATTTATACAATATAGGATACACGCATGTTCTAGTGTGCCACCAAAGTAGAGGGTCTTCAGATCTTTTTATAATGGGCTCATTTACATATTATTGGAGTTCAACTATTCTAGCAGCAGTAGTATTTTCTGGCACTAAGCTGGCAATTTCCATGTCCAAGTCATTCCAAAGAGAGTCTGTCTTATTTACCGCAGATGTAGGAGTGGATATTACAGGAGCCACCTCTTTTTGAGCAGATGTACTTGCAGCTGATGTACTTGCAGCTGATGATTCTGTAGATGATATATTTATTGCTACTCCAATTTTTAATTTTGAAGATTCAAATGCACTTTTATAATTTGATTCATCACGAAATCCTTCATTTTTAAACCTTGAGTATAATATTGTAGATTCTGCATAAAGTACATTTTTTTCTAAATTATAAAAACGTTTGTGAATTTGCTCATGAAGAACCGTTAATAATTTATGAACATTTTCAGAGTATTGTTGCTCTCTCACTCCATTTAAACATTGATCAATGTACCGCCTAAGAAGCCGATAATAAACAATTACCTCAGTGGAAACTTCGACTGTTATATCCATAAATGTTTTTATATAACTACCCAATCTTCATTAGTCAAAGATAAATCGTTTTTGACTAAGGCAACTGTGGCAATGATTGCGTTTTTTGTCTTCAAGAATCTATCTAGCATATCGTAGGTAGAATTCCATCTAGTCGAAACGTCTTGCTTTAATTTTAAAACGGGCATATCCATCTGTTTTTGTAATTCTTGTAATTTATACAAACTTTTCGAACTTCTTTTAAAATGCTCCACAATATCTTTTACTTTTTTCATAGTATCAGAAATTTGTTCAATCCCAGACTGAACTGTTAAATTTAATGAATGTGCAAAGCAGCCTATATATATCTCCATCTTCCTAGATGTAACGCCAAAAGAATATTCGCTGCATTATCGCTAACTACAGCCCCTACTTTATTTTGAATGTTCCATTTTAACATTTCGTCTCTCAAGAACTGACACAGATTGGCACCCGTGTGGCTATCATATATTCTAAGCAACCAAGTAAATTGGAACATAATTTAACTCTTTCGGTGTCAATATAATGAGCTGTTACAGCAATAAAACTCTGATTATTTATTGACGTCCAGCCGTCTGTTGTAAGGCATATTGCAGGTGCATTTGCAATTGAATTTTCGACTTCATGCATCAACTTTAAATTCAGTTGAGGTAGGAGACTTTCCGAAAGTGTTTTTCTAGTGGGTAACCTATAGGAAGGACACAACAGCGAAACAAATTTGTTAAATTCAGGCTCTTCTACGAGACGTAGTGGATGATACTCTTTAGCAATCATCAGGGTATGTCTAATTTGCGGATTGGAATTTGACCGCTGCCAGGTACTAAACGAGTAATAGTTAGGAGTTAATATTTCTGACAATTAATATACATCCCAACACCTTTTTACCAGGTGAAACCATTTTCGCCCCTATCGCCTCCAAGGGGTACTTTATTCTTGTCAATTTTGACAAAATTAGTGCCAGGTACTAAAAAAAACGCGGTAAATTGCTGTAACTTCGTACACATAATACATAACCCAATACCTTTTTGCCAGGTGGAACAATTTTTCCCCCCATTGCCTCCAAGGGGTACTTTACTCTTGTCAATTTTGACAAAATGAGTGCCAGGTACTAGAAAAAACGCGGTAAATTGCTGTGAATTCGTAAACATAATACATAACCCAATACCTTTTTGCCAGGTAAAACCATTTTTCCGCCCATTTCCTCCAAGGGGTACTTTACTCTTGTCAATTTTGACAAAATTAGTGCCAGGTACTAGAAAAAAAAACGCTTAATTGTTTAAACTTCGTACACATAATTCCTATCCCAATACCTTTTTGCCAGGTGAAACCATTTTCCCCCCCATCGGCTCCAGGGGGTACTTTACTCTTGTCAATTTTGACAAAATTAGTGCCAGGTAATACAAAAAACACGCTAGATTGCTTAAACTTCGTATACATAATTCCTATCCCAATACCTTTTTGCCAGGTGGAACAATTTTTCCCCCATTGCCTCCAAGGGGTACTTTACTCCTGTCAATTTTGACAAAATTGGTGCCAGGTACTAGAAAAAAACACGCTTAATTGCTTAACCTTTGTACACATAATTCCTATCCCAATACCTTTTTGCCAGGTGAAATCATTTTTCCCCCCATCGGCTCCAGGGGGTACTTTACTCTTGTCAATTTTGACAAAATTAGTGCCACGTACTACAAAAAACACGCAAGATTGCTTAAAATTCGTACACATAATTCCTATCCCAATACCTTTTTGCCAGGTGGAACAATTTTCCTCCCCATTGCCCCCAAGGGGTACTTTACTCTTGTCAATTTTGACAAAATTGGTGACAGGTACTAGAAAAAAACACGCTTAATTGCTTAAACTTCGTACACATATTTCCTATCCCAATACCTTTTTGCCAGGTGAAACCATTTATTTCCCCATCGGCTCCAGGGGGTACTTTACTCTTGTCAATTTTGACAAAATGAGTGCCAGGTACTAGAAAAAACGCGGTAAATTGCTGTGACTTCGTACACATAATACATAACCCAATACCTTTTTGCCAGGTGAAACCATTTTTCCCCCATTGCCTCCAAGGGGTACTTTACTCTTGTCAATTTTGACAAAATTAGTGCCAGGTACTACAAAAAACACGCTACATTGCTTAAACCTTGTACACATAATTGCTATCCCAATACCTTTTTGCCAGGTGGAACAATTTTTCCCCCCATTGCCTCCAAGGGGTACTTTACTCTTGTCAATTTTGGAAAAATCGGTGCCAGGTACTAGAAAAAAACAGGCTTAATTGCTTAAACTTTGTACACATAATTCCTATCCCAAAACCTTTTTGCCAGGTGAAACCATTTTTCCCCCCATTGCCTCCAAGGGGTACTTTACTCTTGTTAATTTTGACAAAATTAGTGCCAGGTACTACAAAAAACACGCTAGATTGCTTAAACTTCGTACACATAATTCCTATCCCAATACCTTTTTGCCAGGTGGAACAATTTTCCCCCCCATTGCCTCCAAGGGGTACTTTACTCTTGTAAATTTTGACAAAATTGGTGCCAGGTACTAGAAAAAAACACGCTTAATTGCTTAAACTTCGTACACATAATTCCTATCCCAATACCGTTTTGCCAGGTGAAACCATTTTTCCCCCCATTGCCTCCAAGGGGTACTTTACTCTTGTTAATTTTGACAAAATTAGTGCCAGGTACTACAAAAAACACGCTAGATTGCTTAAACTTCGTACACATAATTCCTATCCCAATACCTTTTTGCCAGGTGGAACAATTTTTCCCCCCATTGCCTCCAAGGGGTACTTTACTCCTGTCAATTTTGACAAAATTAGTGCCAGGTACTAGAAAAAAACACGCTTAATTGCTTAAACTTCGTAGACATAATTCCTATCCCAATACCTTTTTGCCAGGTGTAACCATTCCCCCCCCCCTATCGGCTCCAGGGGGTACTTTACTCTTGTCAATTTTGACAAAATTAGTGCCAGGTACTACAAAAAACACACTGGATTGCTTAAACTTCGTACACATAATTCCTATCCCAATACCTTTTTTCCAGGTGGAACAATTTTCCCCCCCATTGCCTCCAAGTGGTACTTTACTCTTGTCAATTTTGACAAAATTGGTGCCAGGTACTAGAAAAAAACACGCTTTATTGCTTAAACTTTGTACACATAATTCCTATCCCAATATCTTTTTGCCAGGTGAAACCATTTTTCCCCCCATCGGCTCCAGGGGATACTTAACTCTTGTCAATTTTGACAAAATTAGTGACAGGTACTACAAAAAACAAGCTAGATTGCTTAAACTTCGTACACATAATTCCTATCCCAATACCTTTTTGCCAGGTGGAACAATTTCCCCCCCCCCCCATTGCCTCCAAAGGGTACTTTACTCTTGTCAATTTTGACAAAATTGGTGCCAGGTACTAGAAAAAACACGCTACATTGCTTAAACTTCGTACACCTAATTCCTATCCCAATACCTTTTTGCCAGGTGGAACCATTTTTCCCCCCATTGCCTCCAAGGGGTGCTTTACTCTTGTCAATTTTGACAAAATTGGTGCCAGGTACTAGAAAAAAACACGCTTAATTGTTTAAACTTTGTACACATAATTCCCATCCCAATACCTTTTTGCCAGGTGAAACCATTTTTCCCCCATCGGCTCCAGGGGTACTTTACTCTTGTCAGTTTTGACAAAATTAGTGCCAGGTACTACAAAAAACACGCTACATTGCTTAAACTTCGTACACATAATTCCTATCCCAATACCTTTTTGCCAGGTGGAACAATTTTTCCCCCCATTGCCTCCAAGGGGTACTTTACTCTTGTCAATTTTGACGAAATTAGTGCCAGGTACTAGAGAAAAACACGCCTAATTGCATAAACTTTGTACACATAATTTCTATCCCAATACCTTTTTGCCAGGTCAAACCATTTTTCGCCCCTTCGGCTCCAGGGGGTACTTTACTCTTGTCAATTTTGACAAAATTAGTGCCAGGTACTACAAAAAACACGCTACATTGCTTAAACTTCGTAAACATAATTCCTATCCCAACACCTTTTTGCCAGGTGGAACAATTTTCCCCCCATTACCTCCAAGGGGTACTTTACTCTTGTCAATTTTGACAAAATTAGTGCCAGGTACTAGAAAAAAACACGCTTAATTGTTTAAACTTTGTACACATAATTCCTATCCCAATACTTTTTTGCCAGGTAAAACCATTTTTCCCCCCATCGCCTCCAGGGGGTACTTTACTCTTGTCAATTTTTACAAAATTAGTGCCAGGTACTACAAAAAACAAGCTAGACTGCTTAAACTTCGTACACATAATTCCTATCCCAATACCTTTTTGCCAGGTGGAACAATTTTTCCCCCCATTGCCTCCAAGGGGTACTTTACTCTTGTCACTTTTGACAAAATTAGTGCCAGGTACTACAAAAAACACGCTACATTGCTTAAACTTCGTACACATAATTCCTATCCCAATACCTTTTTGCCAGGTGGAACAATTTTCCCCCCATTGCCTCCAAGGGGTACTTTACTCTTGTCAGTTTTGACAAAATTGGTGCCAGGTACTAGAAAAAAACACGCTTTATTGTTTAAACTTTGTACACATAATTCCTATCCCAATACCTTTTTGCCAGGTGAAACCATTTTTCCCCCCATTGCCTCCAAGGGGTACTTTACTCTTGTCAATTTTGACAAAATTGGTGCCAGGTACTAGAAAAAACCACGCATTATTGTTTAAACTTTGTACACATAATTCCTATCTCAATACCTTTTTGCCAGGTGGAACATTTTTTCCCCCCATTGCCTCCAAGGGGTACTTTACTCTTGTCAATTTTGACAAAATTGGTGCCAGGTACTAGAAAAAAACACGCTTAATTGCTTAAACTTTGTACACATAATTCCTATCCCAATACCTTTTTGCTAGGTGAAAAATTTTTCCCCCCATCGGTCCAGGGGGTACTTTACTCTTGTCAATTTTGACAAAATAGTGCCAGTTAATCCAAAAAACACGCTAGGTTGCTTAAACTTCGTACACATAATTCCTATCCCAATACCTTTTTGCCAGGTGGAACAATTTTTCCCCCCATTGCCTCCAAGGGGTACTTTACTCTTGTCAATTTTGGCAAAATTGGTGCCAGGTACTAGAAAAAAACACGCTTAATTGCTTAAACTTTGTACACATAATTCCTATCCCAATACCTTTTTGCCAGGTGAAACCATTTTTCCCCGCAATTAAGCGTGTTTTTTTCTAGTACCTGGCACCAATTTTGCCAAAATTGACAAGAGTAAAGTACCCCTTGGAGGCAATGGGGGGAAAAATTGTTCCACCTGGCAAAAAGGTATTGGGATATGAATTATGTGTACGAAGTTTAAGCAATGTAGCGTGTTTTTTTGTAGTACCTGGCACTAATTTTGTCAAAACTGACAAGAGTAAAGTACCCCCTGGAGCCGATGGGGGAAAAAAATGGTTTCATCTAGCAAAAAGGTATTGGGATGGGAATTATGTGTACAAAGTATAAACAATTAAGCGTGTTTTTTTCTAGTACCTGGCACCAATTTTGTCAAAATTGACAAGAGTAAAGTACCCCTTGGAGGCAATAAGGGGAAAAATAGTTCCACCTGGCAAAAAGGTATTGGGATAGGAATTAGGTGTACGAAGTTTAGGCAATGTAGCGTGTTTTTTCTAGTACCTGGCACCAATTTTGTCAAAATTGGCAAGAGTAAAGTACCCTTTGGAGGCAATGGGGGGGAAAATTGTTCCATCTGGCAAAAAGGTATTGAGATAGGAATTATGTGTACGAAGTTTAAGCAATCTAGCGTGTTTTTTGTAGTACCTGGCACTAATTTTGTCAAAATTGACAAGAATAAAGTACCCCCTGGAGCCGTTGGGGGGGAAAATGGTTTCACCTGGCAAAAAGGTATTGGGATAGGAATTATGTGTACAAAGTTTAAGCAATAAAGCGTGTTTTTTTCTAGTACCTGGCACCAATTTTGTCAAAATTGACAAGAGTAAAGTACCCCTTGGAGGCAATGGGGGGAAAATTGTTCCACCTGGCAAAAAGGTATTGGGATAGGAATTATGTGTACGAAGTTAAAGCAATCTAGCGTGTTTTTTGTAGTACCTGGCACTAATTTTGTCAAAATTAACAAGAGTAAAGTACCCCTTGGAGGCAATGGGGGGAAAAATGGTTTCACCTGGCAAAACGGTATTGGGATAGGAATTATGTTTACAAAGTTTAAGCAATCTAGCGTGTTTTTTGTAGTACCTGGCACTAATTTTGTCAAAATTGACAAGAGTAAAGTACCCCCTGGAGCCGATGGGGGGGGGGGGGGGAAATGGTTTCACCTGGCAAAAAGGTATTGGGATAGGAATTATGTCTACGAAGTTTAAGCAATTAAGCGTGTTTTTTTCTAGTACCTGGCACTAATTTTGTCAAAATTGACAGGAGTAAAGTTCCCCTTGGAGGCAATGGGGGGAAAAATTGTTCCACCTGGAAAAAAGGTATTGGGATAGGAATTATGTATACGAAGTATAAGCAATCTAGCGTGTTTTTTGTAGTACCTGGCACTAATTTTGTCAAAATTAACAATAGTAAAGTACCCCTTGGAGGCAATGGGGGGAAAATGGTTTCACCTGGCAAAACGGTATTGGGATAGGAATTATGTGTACAAAGTTTAAGCAATTAAGCGTGTTTTTTTCTAGTACCTGGCACCAATTTTGTCAAAATTTACAAGAGTTAAGTACCCCTTGGAGGCAATGGGGGGGAAAATTGTTCCATCTGGCAAAAGAGTATTGGGATAGGCATTATGTGTACGAAGTTTAAGCAATCTAGCGTGTTTTTTGTAGTACCTGGCACTAATTTTGTCAAAATTAACAAGAGTAAAGTACCCCTTGGAGGCAATGGGGGGAAAAAATGGTTTCATTTGGCAAAAAGGTATTGGGATAGGAATTATGTGTACAAAGTTTAAGCAATTAAGCGTGTTTTTTTCTAGTACCTGGCACCAATTTTGCCAAAATTGACAAGAGTAAAGTACCCCTTGGAGGCAATGGGGGGAAAAATTGTTCCACCTGGCAAAAAGGTATTGGGATAGGAATTATGTGTACGAAGTTTAAGCAATGTAGCGTGTTTTTTGTAGTACCTGGCACTAATTTTGTTATAATTGACAGGAGTAAAGTACCCCCTGGAGCCGATGGGGGGAAAATAGTTTCACCTGGCAAAAAGGTATTGGGATAGGAATTATGTGTACAAAGTTTAAGCAATTAAGCGTGTTTTTTTCTAGTACCTGGCACCAATTTTGTCAAAATTGACAAGAGTAAAGTACCCCTTGGAGGCAATGGGGGAAAAAATTGTTACACCTGGCAAAAAGGTATTGGGATAGGAATTATGTGTACGAAGTTTAAGCAATCTAGCGTGTTTTTTGTAGTACCTGGCACTAATTTTGTCAAAATTGACAAGAGTAAAGTACCCTCTGGAGCCGATAAGGGGATAAATGGTTTCACCTGGCAAAAAGGTATTGGGATGGGAATTATGTGTACAAAGTTTAAACAATTAATCGTGTTTTTTTCTAGTACCTGGCACTAATTTTGTCAAAATTGACAAGAGTAAAGTACCCCTTGGAGGCAATGGGAGGAAAAATGGTTTCACCTGGCAAAAAGGTATTGGGTTATGTATTATGTGAACGAAGTCATAGCAATTTACCGCGTTTTTTCTAGTACCTGGCACTCATTTTTTCAAAATTGACAAGAGTAAAGTACCCCCTGGAGCCGATGGGGAAATAAATGGTTTCACCTGGCAAAAAGGTATTGGGATAGGAATTATGCGTACGAAGTTTAAGCAATTAAGCGTTTTTTTTTTCTAGTACCTGGCACCAATTTTGTCAAAATTGACAAGAGTAAAGTACCCCTTGGAGGCAATGGGGGGGAAAATTGTTCCACCTGGCAAAAAGGTATTGGGATAGGAATTATGTGTACGAAGTTTAAGCAATCTAGCGTGTTTTTTGTAGTACCTGGCACTAATTTTGTCAAAATTGACAAGAGTAAAGTACCCCCTGGAGCCGATGGGGGGAAAAATGGTTTCACCTAGCAAAAACGTATTGGGATAAAAAATTATGTGTACAAAGGTTAAGCAATTAAGCGTGTTTTTTTCTAGTACCTGGCACCAATTTTGTCAAAATTGACAGGAATAAAGTACCCCTTGGAGGCAATGGGGGAAAAATTGTTCCACCTGGCAAAAAGGTATTGGGATATGAATTATGTGTACGAAGTTTAAGCAATCTAGCGTGTTTTTTGTAGTACCTGGCACTAATTTTGTCAAAATTGACAAGAGTAAAGTACCCCCTGGAGCCGATGGGGGGGAAAATGGTTTCACCTGGCAAAAAGGTATTGGGATAGGAATTATGTGTACGAAGTTTAAACAATTAAGCGTGTTTTTTTCTAGTACCTGGCACTAATTTTGTCAAAATTGACAAGAGTAAAGTACCCCTTGGAGGCAATGGGGGGAAAAATGGTTTCACCTGGCAAAAAGGTATTGGGTTATGTATTATGTGTACGAAGTCACAGCAATTTACCGCGTTTTTTCTAGTACCTGGCACTCATTTTGTCAAAATTGACAAGAGTAAAGTACCCCCTGGAGCCGATGGGGAAATAAATGGTTTCACCTGGCAAAAAGGTATTGGGATAGGAATTATGCGTACGAAGTTTAAGCAATTAAGCGTGTTTTTGTTTCTAGTACCTGGCACCAATTTTGTCAAAATTGACAAGAGTAAAGTACCCCTTGGAGGCAATGGGGGGGAAAATTGTTCCACCTGGCAAAAAGGTATTGGGATAGGAATTATGTGTACGAAGTTTAAGCAATCTAGCGTATTTTTTGTAGTACCTGGCACTAATTTTGTCAAAATTGACAAGAGTAAAGTACCCCCTGGAGCCGATGGGGGGAAAAATGGTTTCACCTAGCAAAAACGTATTGGGATAGGAATTATGTGTACAAAGGTTAAGCAATTAAGCGTGTTTTTTTCTAGTACCTGGCACCAATTTTGTCAAAATTGACAGGAGTAAAGTACCCCTTGGAGGCAATGGGGGAAAAATTGTTCCACCTGGCAAAAAGGTATTGGGATAGGAATTATGTGTACGAAGTTTAAGCAATCTAGCGTGTTTTTTGTAGTACCTGGCACTAATTTTGTCAAAATTGACAAGAGTAAAGTACCCCCTGGAGCCGATGGGGGGGAAAATGGTTTCACCTGGCAAAAAGGTATTGGGATAGGAATTATGTGTACGAAGTTTAAACAATTAAGCTTGTTTTTTTCTAGTACCTGGCACCAATTTTGTCAAAATTGACAAGAGTAAAGTACCCCTTGGAGGCAATAAGGGGAAAAATAGTTCCACCTGGCAAAAAGGTATTGGGATAGGAATTAGGTGTACGAAGTTTAGGCAATGTAGCGTGTTTTTTCTAGTACCTGGCACCAATTTTGTCAAAATTGGCAAGAGTAAAGTACCCTTTGGAGGCAATGGGGGGGAAAATTGTTCCATCTGGCAAAAAGGTATTGGGATAGGAATTATGTGTACGAAGTTTAAGCAATCTAGCGTGTTTTTTGTAGTACCTGGCACTAATTTTGTCAAAATTGACAAGAATAAAGTACCCCCTGGAGCCGTTGGGGGGGAAAATGGTTTCACCTGGCAAAAAGGTATTGGGATAGGAATTATGTGTACAAAGTTTAAGCAATAAAGCGTGTTTTTTTCTAGTACCTGGCACCAATTTTGTCAAAATTGACAAGAGTAAAGTACCCCTTGGAGGCAATGGGGGGAAAATTGTTCCACCTGGCAAAAAGGTATTGGGATAGGAATTATGTGTACGAAGTTAAAGCAATCTAGCGTGTTTTTTGTAGTACCTGGCACTAATTTTGTCAAAATTAACAAGAGTAAAGTACCCCTTGGAGGCAATGGGGGGAAAAAATGGTTTCACCTGGCAAAACGGTATTGGGATAGGAATTATGTTTACAAAGTTTAAGCAATCTAGCGTGTTTTTTGTAGTACCTGGCACTAATTTTGTCAAAATTGACAAGAGTAAAGTACCCCCTGGAGCCGATGGGGGGGGGGGGGAAATGGTTTCACCTGGCAAAAAGGTATTGGGATAGGAATTATGTCTACGAAGTTTAAGCAATTAAGCGTGTTTTTTTCTAGTACCTGGCACTAATTTTGTCAAAATTGACAGGAGTAAAGTTCCCCTTGGAGGCAATGGGGGGAAAAATTGTTCCACCTGGAAAAAAGGTATTGGGATAGGAATTATGTATACGAAGTATAAGCAATCTAGCGTGTTTTTTGTAGTACCTGGCACTAATTTTGTCAAAATTAACAATAGTAAAGTACCCCTTGGAGGCAATGGGGGGAAAATGGTTTCACCTGGCAAAACGGTATTGGGATAGGAATTATGTGTACAAAGTTTAAGCAATTAAGCGTGTTTTTTTCTAGTACCTGGCACCAATTTTGTCAAAATTTACAAGAGTTAAGTACCCCTTGGAGGCAATGGGGGGGAAAATTGTTCCACCTGGCAAAAGAGTATTGGGATAGGCATTATGTGTACGAAGTTTAAGCAATCTAGCGTGTTTTTTGTAGTACCTGGCACTAATTTTGTCAAAATTAACAAGAGTAAAGTACCCCTTGGAGGCAATGGGGGGAAAAATGGTTTCACCTGGCAAAAAGGTATTGGGATAGGAATTATGTGTACAAAGTTTAAGCAATTAAGCGTGTTTTTTTCTAGTACCTGGCACCAATTTTGCCAAAATTGACAAGAGTAAAGTACCCCTTGGAGGCAATGGGGGGAAAAATTGTTCCACCTGGCAAAAAGGTATTGGGATAGGAATTATGTGTACGAAGTTTAAGCAATGTAGCGTGTTTTTTGTAGTACCTGGCACTAATTTTGTTATAATTGACAGGAGTAAAGTACCCCCTGGAGCCGATGGGGGGAAAATAGTTTCACCTGGCAAAAAGGTATTGGGATAGGAATTATGTGTACAAAGTTTAAGCAATTAAGCGTGTTTTTTTCTAGTACCTGGCACCAATTTTGTCAAAATTGACAAGAGTAAAGTACCCCTTGGAGGCAATGGGGGAAAAAATTGTTACACCTGGCAAAAAGGTATTGGGATAGGAATTATGTGTACGAAGTTTAAGCAATCTAGCGTGTTTTTTGTAGTACCTGGCATTAATTTTGTCAAAATTGACAAGAGTAAAGTACCCTCTGGAGCCGATAAGGGGATAAATGGTTTCACCTGGCAAAAAGGTATTGGGATGGGAATTATGTGTACAAAGTTTAAACAATTAATCGTGTTTTTTTCTAGTACCTGGCACTAATTTTGTCAAAATTGACAAGAGTAAAGTACCCCTTGGAGGCAATGGGAGGAAAAATGGTTTCACCTGGCAAAAAGGTATTGGGTTATGTATTATGTGAACGAAGTCATAGCAATTTACCGCGTTTTTTCTAGTACCTGGCACTCATTTTTTCAAAATTGACAAGAGTAAAGTACCCCCTGGAGCCGATGGGGAAATAAATGGTTTCACCTGGCAAAAAGGTATTGGGATAGGAATTATGCGTACGAAGTTTAAGCAATTAAGCGTTTTTTTTTTCTAGTACCTGGCACCAATTTTGTCAAAATTGACAAGAGTAAAGTACCCCTTGGAGGCAATGGGGGGGAAAATTGTTCCACCTGGCAAAAAGGTATTGGGATAGGAATTATGTGTACGAAGTTTAAGCAATCTAGCGTGTTTTTTGTAGTACCTGGCACTAATTTTGTCAAAATTGACAAGAGTAAAGTACCCCCTGGAGCCGATGGGGGGAAAAATGGTTTCACCTAGCAAAAACGTATTGGGATAAAAAATTATGTGTACAAAGGTTAAGCAATTAAGCGTGTTTTTTTCTAGTACCTGGCACCAATTTTGTCAAAATTGACAGGAATAAAGTACCCCTTGGAGGCAATGGGGGAAAAATTGTTCCACCTGGCAAAAAGGTATTGGGATATGAATTATGTGTACGAAGTTTAAGCAATCTAGCGTGTTTTTTGTAGTACCTGGCACTAATTTTGTCAAAATTGACAAGAGTAAAGTACCCCCTGGAGCCGATGGGGGGGAAAATGGTTTCACCTGGCAAAAAGGTATTGGGATAGGAATTATGTGTACGAAGTTTAAACAATTAAGCGTGTTTTTTTCTAGTACCTGGCACTAATTTTGTCAAAATTGACAAGAGTAAAGTACCCCTTGGAGGCAATGGGGGGAAAAATGGTTTCACCTGGCAAAAAGGTATTGGGTTATGTATTATGTGTACGAAGTCACAGCAATTTACCGCGTTTTTTCTAGTACCTGGCACTCATTTTGTCAAAATTGACAAGAGTAAAGTACCCCCTGGAGCCGATGGGGAAATAAATGGTTTCACCTGGCAAAAAGGTATTGGGATAGGAATTATGCGTACGAAGTTTAAGCAATTAAGCGTGTTTTTGTTTCTAGTACCTGGCACCAATTTTGTCAAAATTGACAAGAGTAAAGTACCCCTTGGAGGCAATGGGGGGGAAAATTGTTCCACCTGGCAAAAAGGTATTGGGATAGGAATTATGTGTACGAAGTTTAAGCAATCTAGCGTATTTTTTGTAGTACCTGGCACTAATTTTGTCAAAATTGACAAGAGTAAAGTACCCCCTGGAGCCGATGGGGGGAAAAATGGTTTCACCTAGCAAAAACGTATTGGGATAGGAATTATGTGTACAAAGGTTAAGCAATTAAGCGTGTTTTTTTCTAGTACCTGGCACCAATTTTGTCAAAATTGACAGGAGTAAAGTACCCCTTGGAGGCAATGGGGGAAAAATTGTTCCACCTGGCAAAAAGGTATTGGGATAGGAATTATGTGTACGAAGTTTAAGCAATCTAGCGTGTTTTTTGTAGTACCTGGCACTAATTTTGTCAAAATTGACAAGAGTAAAGTACCCCCTGGAGCCGATGGGGGGGGAAAATGGTTTCACCTGGCAAAAAGGTATTGGGATAGGAATTATGTGTACGAAGTTTAAACAATTAAGCTTGTTTTTTTCTAGTACCTGGCACTAATTTTGTCAAAATTGACAAGAGTAAAGTACCCCTTGGAGGCAATGGGGGGAAAAATGGTTTCATCTAGCAAAAAGGTATTGGGTTATGTATTATGTGTACAAAGTTACAGCAATTTACCGCGTTTTTTCTAGTACCTGGCACTCATTTTGTCAAAATTGACAAGAGTAAAGTACCCCTTGGAGGCAATGGGGAGAAAAATTGTTCCACCTGGCAAAAAGGTAGTGGGTTATGTATTATGTGTACGAAGTTACAGCAATTTACCGCGTTTTTTTTTAGTACCTGGCACTAATTTTGTCAAATTTGACAAGAATAAAGTACCCCTTGGAGGCGATGGGGGCGAAATTGGTTTCACCTGGCAAAAAGGTGTTGGGATGTATATTACTTGTCTGAAATATTAACTCCTAACTATTACTCGTTTAGTACCTGGCAGCGGTCAAATTCCAATCCGCAAATTAGACATACCCCAATCATCACAATTAATTGTTCATCTAGTTTTATTTTTTTTCTGGACGGAAGTGGTTTTATACTTTCATCAAAAGCATCTATTTTTTGTTGAACAATAATGGTTTGTGGTCTCAATTCAGATTTGGTAGCTATTTGTTGGTTTTCATTGGCTGTTATTGTTTCCGTTTTGGTTTCATCTGTTGAAGTAATACTGATGGCTTGACTTTGAATGGGTGGCTGACGTTCTGTTATATTAGTAGATATTATAGGGTGTTTTCTTTTTAAATGTCTTCCCAAGTTACCCAAACTTCCAGCAGTAAAAGCAATATTTTGTGAACAATAGCTACATTTCGCTTTTTTTGGTTTGCATTCAGTAAAATGTTCCCAAAGGAAGCTTATTTTTCTGCGCGACATTATTTTAATTTAATTTCAATTAAAACAAAAAACTTTTAAACATACATTCCCTTCACAAAGCATGACAAATGAAAATAAAAAAGTTTTATCTGTGAAAAGTTCTAATCAAAACAATAAACAAATAAAGGAATCCCCGAATTCCAGCATAATCGATAGTAATCATGAATATTACAGTATTCAAATAATCGATATATTATTTATTTCATTTTATTCACTTGATGCAAAAAAATAATTCTTATGTCAAAAATAAAATTCATTAATTTTTGTAAAATTATATTTATTATAAATTTTTAGAAGCAATTAAAAAAATCAATAGTTATAAAATAATTTAAGTCGATTTTAATCTATTAATATAATGATACATTGATTCGAACGATTTTTACGAACATCGATAACAACGAAAAAGACATGCTACTTCGACTCAGCAGAAAATATTATGAAATTTCAATGACGAATGAAATAAACAAACAAACAATAAACATTAATGAGTATTTCTCTCTCTCTCTCTCTCTCTCTCTCTCTCTCAGTAAATATCTATTAGGTTCCTACTTCGATTTCGATCGAGCATTCTCGATTTCAACGCAGAAAGGAATGCCCAGTGGGACAGTTCACAGTTCCATTTCTCGAAAACATGTTTCATTTATAGTATTTAATAGAGTAGATAACTTTATTCGGTTTGACGGATACTTCACAGTCACGATTAAGCGGAACTTGAATGGAACTAAGAATATGGTAGGATTTGTTTTGCGGAAAGAGTGGAACTGTCTCCGACAAATGACATAGTTCCTGGAACTATACAGCTCCGGAACTACCCATCTCTATTGCCAACCGCCCTGCATTTCGCTGGATTGTCCAGTGTCCTGCAAGAACTTATTGTAGGACGTTTATTGTACTTAATTTCAGTATTCCAAATAATAGCTTCAATGTGTTTAGCTTCGTGGATTAACGCGCGTAATTGATTGTCCATTGAACACATCAAGCCCGAACTTCAAATAAAGATTAATTAATTATTCTTATACTTGCAAACAAATTTATAATTTTGTAAAAGGTAACAAGAAATTAACAGTAGGTGCAAAAAGTAAAAAAAAATATGATTTTAAACGCAGTGATACTGTTAAGTAGCTACAACTTTTTATATTCTTTTTAAATAAAATGTTTAATCATTAAAGCCTATTTACCCAAATAATCCTTGTTTTTATTAATTCGTTTTTTTGTCGAATTGTTTATTTAAGTTTGTTATACTTTTTGCAATAATAAAAATCTCCAGAATTTATACCGTTTGTCCTGAATTTTTATTACCCTCGTCCAGAAAAATTAAAAAACAAAGTTGGCAACTCTACTTGTTGCACAAAGTACTATTTCCCATTTGTATAAAACTTTTTGAGACATTCTGTAAATTAAAACCTACTCTAGGTTTTCTAAATTTTGGCATCTGTTGACTGGTCAAGTCCTATTAGATTGAGATCTGACCTGGCATTTATTTATTAACGTATAAACTACAAATAAATGAAAATTGTTGGTACCTCCATAAAACAATTTCACGATGCTTTAATTTTTGACTACTTTCAAGATGTCATTGTTATTGTGCTGCCGCAAGGTCTGCCGCACTTCAAACTGCTAACTCTGGAATATTTATACATACACTAAATACAAACTATTTAAAAATTTTAGAGCATTCTTAAAACGCTTTCACTTTTTTGTAACTTTCGTATTTCACTATTTCTTTGTTATAATTTTTACTTTTATTCGTACGTAGGTACATTTAATTTGATTAAGGAAGGTAAATAAATTGAATAGAAAATGTTGAAAGTCTACTTACAGACTATTATTGTATTCACAAGGTTAAAATATAACACAATGTTTATAAACGTTGGTTATAAATGAACATTTTTAAAAAACATCATTTAAATAAATTGAAAATATTTAAACTTTTCATATTTTAATTGTCCATAAGTTTCCGATTATGTTAGTGTCCTAATTTACGTCTCTTGCTATTATAATCTACGAAAATAAATAAATGGGTACTTACCTATTATTTGTGATATTGGTAATTGTAAACAGATTTACTTTATTATTACCTACTAAAAATATTTTTTTAGCAACGCTGGAGTCAAATCACTGAGTTAACTCCTATCATAACAGATAGGTATTTTTTATCATACTAAACACTATAAATAAATGTTGTAATCAACATAACCCAGAAATGAAATGCGAGAGAATATTAAACAAAATCGTAAAAATCGTTGGAGAAACTATCAGATTATCAAGGTTGAATATGTTATGGAACACATGTTTAGTAAAAGTAAATTTTATTTTTGTTTCTCTGATGAGAAATGAAATATTGACGTACATTTTCTAGATTCAATAATATTTTCATTAGGGGAAAGTAATATAAATCAAATTTTTTTGTCTGTAATTGTATTACCAAAACTAAAAATATTACATACAAACAGGCCCGACGAGAGGGGGGAACAGGGGGGCAAGATCCCCGGAGCCCCGGCACAAGGGGGGTCCCGGTAGCTTTAACACGTCACGCCAAAGTACGAAATGCTACGATTTTTAATATTCAAAGCTGAAAGAAGGACCACAAGCTGAGGACGTTTTTAAAGTTCATCACAAAAAGGAGGACTTGGTTTACGAAAAATACAAGGTGAGGACGTTTTTTTTAGAAATGCAACTTGATTTTGTAAAAATGCTTGATTTTTTAATCTGATCCCGTGTCGTCACCGTTGTCCCGCCATTCCCTTTCGTAAATCTGCCAATCCTAGTATTAGTTAAGGGGTAAGAGAAATTCACTTTACACCCTCTGCAGAGGGTGCGAACAAGAAGATGAGACCATGGAACATATACTTTACGATTGCCGAATACTCTCATTTATTAGAAGATTTGTATTCGGCGAGTATCGGCTAACATCGGCCGATATAAGAGAAGCACCTCTTGGCGACGTTCTCAACTACATAAAATCTGTAGGCTGGCTCACGAGCTAAGAGGTGTCAATCATCTCAGGAGGATGCACAATGGGCCTAATAAGGCCTAAGTGCCATGGTGGTAACCCACCCTCCACACGTTACAGATACAGACTTACCAATATATTCGATGTCTTAATCATTTTGAAGTTAAAAGCAGTTCTTCCTCTGAATATTTTCTGTCAAGACAAAATGCGATTGCAAAACTAATTTAAAGGCAGTCCATCCGGTACTCTTCCAAGAACAGTTAGGAAATAACACAAATATAATAGAAAACAAGCTTACAAAGCTGAACCATAGTATAGAGAACAATCAGTAGTGCGACTCTCGAGCGGTACTTTTGATATGAGTACCTATTCTTGAATTCGAGGGAATAGAAAACCGGTTTCTCCTCTTTATCTGCAACGCAAAAAATTGTATTTTTATTTTATTTTTCCCTTAAAATTTCTACTTTCCGAGATTCAGGAATAGATATCCCGAACGAGTCACTATTTTCCACAAGGAGGAAGAGGTTTGTTAGGCGACATCATTTTGTTAGGATCATTCACAGATTCGGGTTCGCAGGTTTAGATAATTTTATTATATATCTGTACGAAACTTTTTATACAAAATTACAATGGCACACTTAAAATTACAATATCTTTGATCTCCCAACTGAAATTGAGACTTCATTAAGGTTCAAGTTCAAAATATGTGTGATAAAACATACTAGATATGTGATATATAATTTTGATTTTTATATATCAATAACGGCTATGAAGCAGGCGTCCAATCTATGGAGATCATCACTAAAAAGAAAAATAACACTTGACAACTGTCTGAATACACCACTAGAAAAAGACTAGAAAAAGCTACTGCACAGAACATATCTTAAAAATAAAATTTATCCCAAGAAAATAGCGGCACAAACGATGCTTAAACCTTCTGAAAAATTTGAGTCGCAATACCTATTGTTTTCTATACTAAGCCTCAACTAAATAAATTGAAAATGAAAACAACCAACTGCAACCAATTTTAATATATAAATAAACTTACCTCTAATCGTAAGATTTCTTTTCGATCATGACACCCTAACAATAATCAATAATTCATCTGTGGTTGATTTTACACATACCTAGACTAAAATGATCTCTTCGCCTATCGTCTGGAAAGCTGATTTTTCGAGATTGGAGCTGCTGGTCCCGTCTGTAGTTTAAAATTCGGCCATCATGCAAAATTAAATGTATTCATTAGTTAAAAATAAATAACATAAAAAACATGTGAAGGCGTCACTCGTTTTACTCAGTATCACCTTCAATTAACCCGTTCAATATCGGTCAGATTCATGCACTACCTCATTCATACAGTGATCCCTTCAAAGAGAGGGACCAGTTTTATATTTACAACCTTTTTATGCATTGTAATATTAGCCAAAGCCTTAGCATGAACCGAATGGACTCTCTTCCAGCTGAGAGAACAGGGCATGATCCGGACATCTCAGCCATCTCTAGGTTCGAAAGCTCATCGCCGACCAAACCTGCCTTGACAAACGGGTTTATAAGCGGCCCGCCCTTGTCGTTTTCTTGACCCTTGGCCCGCCTACGTCAAACTAGACATTTTTCTGTAACAACATTGCATTTAGGTATTAAGGACCTGGTTTATTATGAGCCGATGATCTTTTTTTAAGCATCTCGAGAGCAGGAGTAGGTTTATAAATTATGTGCTAACGACTCTTTTTTTTTAATATAAGATTATAAGGTGGGAACCTTTTTTTTTTTAGAAACTTGATAGAAGGATTTGGACTTGCTGATCTTTTTTTTTTTTTTTGTTTTAGAATCCGGACAGACCATCTCGACACCTGCTCAATAAGCTCAGGATTCTCTTGACCCTCGTACACTTACAGTGAAACTGGCCCTTTAACAATCTGAGTTGTACAGGCCTAAAACACTATTAGGAAAAAATATTTTCATGCATAGTATTGTAGAAAGTCTATCAGGTGAAAATGTTTTCAGAAATAGTAATAACAAAAAAAAAATTAATATTTCTTTGCTGATAAATTATTATTTTTCCAGATATTTATATATCAGATATCGCTTGAGGACAAGGTTTACATACAGGATGGCCGGATGTTAGCTACCAGTATTTATTACATAAACATTTGCTAGACACTCCTTGTAGTATTTTTGGATGCGGTGCGTTTTTCGCTGACACAAGATATTCTGCTAATATGTATTTCGATGAGTGGACAGACGCAATTTTATCAATGAAGAAAGGGAAATATAGACCGGCATTGAGGTATTCATTATTAGCTGTTCGTTATTAGCTGACAGCCTCATGATATGGAGATTATTTCGTACTTGGCAATGACCAGTCAGAATGCCTGTGTCTAGGCGCAGATCTAGTCATAGTCAAGTATTTGTTTGCTGCAGTGTTGTCAGGATAACAAAAGAGCTCCCTGGCAACTCTGCAGTTTCTTGTTTCATCCCACCTTTCCTTGAATTTCATAAGGGAATGTTCTTTGATTAGGTCTGTCACTACCGATTTTGTCAGGCCAACAGAAGGGCCAGGTCCAAAAAGTATTTGCTTGGCTGCTTTCTTGGTTAGTGAGGCAAGATGTGGCGTGACCTTTGATCCATCTTAAGGTGACCACATTGTTGATGGATACTTTGGCCAAAGCTTCGTGACATTCTAGTACTAACCTTGAGTAAATTCGTGGTTTGTTCAGGGTGAGTAGTGCTTGTCTGCTATCTGTATAGATGAGCAGGTTCCTTCCAGTGATATTGTTTCTAGTTACTTCTTTTGCTGCTATGAGAATTCCCGTTAGCTATGTTTGAACTACACTGGAACTATTACTCACAGCCCATTTTATGTTTAGATTTAAGAATCTGGAGTATATTCCACATCCTGAGCCTTGTTTTGTTTTAGAACCGTCGGTGTAGATATGAATCGTACCTGCCACTTCCAGCTCTTCTATTTGTTCTATTATAACTTTATATGGCTTATGGAATATATCTCGGTGAGATGGAGTCCATGTTAGCTTAAAGCAGTGGGAGCGTATCGAGCGCCTCCTGTCAAAAGTGACGTCTCGCCTCACCAGATCCTACATGGTTCTATTACAAGCGTGCGGAGGCGTGTCATTGTCGTCAGAGTAACCTCCTTAATGTAAATATCAAGGGGAGTGAGACTGATAATGATTTTCATGGCCCTGGTCGGTCTTGTTTTCATGACTCCTGTTATGTTGAGACATGCTGTTCTTTGAATTTGTTCTAGTTTACGGTTAGCTGTTAATTTTTGGGTTTTCAGTATCCAGACAACTGCACCGTATATTAGCGTAGGTCTTATGATAGCCGTGTAAGCCCATGCGACGACTCTGGGGGAGAAACCCCAGGTGCGCCCTACGGTTCGGCGGCATTATTCATAAGCAACGTATGCTCTTTTAACTCTATTTTCTAAATGCGAGTTCCATGTTAACTTGCTGTCAAAGGTGAGACCCAGGTACTTCACCTCTGTTGCAAAGTTTAGTTTTGTGTTTAGGAGTTTTGGAGGTTTTAATTCCATTTTCATCCTTTTTATTTGGAAAAGGACCATTTCTATCTTCTTAGGATTGATAGACAGTGAATGGTCCTTGCACCACTGTTCGATAATTTTTAGAGCTACTGGCATTGGTTCGCAGAGTATGTTCTCAAAATTCCCTGTTTGCAGAATGACCAGGTCATCTGCATATGCTATTGTGTAGTGACTCTCATTATTTAGGCGGCTGATGAGGGTGTCGAGGACCATATTCCACAGTAGAGGTGATAGCACACCTATTGGTAAGTTTAAAACTTTCTATATGAACGCCAGTACCAGTTTTGAATTCTAGCAAAGCGTTTCATAAACTGTGCAGAGGCCAATAAAAACTATTTCATTTATCAAAAAAATTATAAATTTTGTTGTTTTTATGCCTCTTTGGTACTATTTTTTATTTATTAATCAGTTTATTATTGACTCCTTGTTTCTGATTAATATATTTGAAGGACCACTGCAAAACCATCAAAGTCCATTTTAAGGTGATTTTGAGTTCTCAATGCCATCTTTTGGTGTTTAAGCAATAGTATCATGTAAGAAAATAAAATATTTAAAAACTATCTCAGTTTCTTTGAAATCGCATACAAAAGATCGGGCAAAAATTTGGTTTCATAGAACTTGATGGTTTTTTTCTGTGGACTTTTCACGTTTATTTTTATACTTATACTGTGTGTTTTCTGTTTTAGATATCACATTATTTATTACGCCTGGGGTGCAATACTGCCTTGAATTATTTATTTATTTATTTATTTATTTGTTACACCACCCAACAGTAATCACCATTTACTGGGTGGGAAAGACAAGAAAACATTAAAATATAAATACAAATACAAAATTGTTAAAAAGCTATACAATACAATGTAAACAGCCAGAAAAAAAACTGACCGAACACAGGATAAAAAGAAATGGTTGTCTACATTGCATTACATGCTGTACATCATTTTTTTTACATTTACAAAGAAAAAACATTTTTAATCATATGTTTTTTACATGCAAAAATGTCCAAGCTGTCTTGAATTTCATGATATTTCTGAATAGATTGGTACATTGGAGATGAGTTTAAAACATTAGTTCTAGAAGCAGGCATGTAGAAACTCAAGTAAACTCTTAATCCAGCACGGGGGATTTTTAGATTGACGTAATTTAACAAATCAATACTGTCGACTGAGCCATTTAAAAGATTATAAAGTAGGAGTACGTGTTGGAAATTTCTGCGTATCACGAGCTCTGAAAGATTGAATCTAGATATTAGTAAAGCGTGGGGATATCCTTTTGCAGGGTATATACCATCTAAAACATAGGAAGCCGATTTCATGAATTTTCTTTGAACTTTTTCGAGTAAATCAGTATAAATGTTATGCACGGGATTCCAAACAACAGAACAGTATTCAAGTTTTGACCGTACAAAGCTAATATATAAAGTTTTTAAGGTGACTATGTCTCGGAATTCTTTACAGCTTCGAATAACAAACCCTAAGCTCTTGTTAGCAGCAGATAACATCGTTTTAATGTGTTTAACGAAAGATAGTTCAGGATCAAAATAAACTCTGAGATCTCTTATACATTCGGGTCGATTTAGAACAATGTTCTGTAGTTTGTAATCAAAAATTATAGGTGTTACTTTTTTAGTAAACGAAATTACGGAACATTTCTCAGGATTTAGAGGGAGTGAATTATCGAGACACCACTTCGCAATGTCGGACAAACACTTTTGAAGTCGCAAGCAATGGTTAACAGAATTGATTTCAAGCAATAATTTTAGGTCGTCGGCATACATTAAAACTTTAATATGCTCGATATTAGCGACTATATCATTTATAAAAATTATAAATAAAAGAGGACCTAAAATTGATCCCTGTGGAACTCCTGATGTTTGTTCGAAATTTTTTGACCTATAACCACGACATTGAACATATTGATGCCTACCCAACAAATACGAACCAATCAATTGAATGATTTGATCGCATAAACCAATGGAACTTAACTTGTGGAGCAAGATGGAATGATCAATTTTGTCGAAGGCCTTGGAGAAATCTGTGTATATTACATCAACTTGACTTCTTCTATCCAAGGCTTCCGAAATGAATTGCGTCGAACATACAAGGTTTGTAACTGTAGATCTATTTTTCATGAATCCATGTTGATCACAAGATATAAGACGGGAAACATGATTGGAAATACGATCGTGAGTAATTATTTCGAATACTTTAGCAAAATTGCAAAGAATGCTTATGGGCCGATAATTACAAACATTATTTTTGCTACCTTTTTTATGTACCGGATAGCCCGATAGCCCGGCTAGCCCGATAGTCCCAGCTACTTCATATATTTTTTTAATATTGGATTTGTATGTTTTTTTTTAATAAATTTATTCTTTTTGATTATGTTAATTATTCAAATATTGATTAAACCTAAAAACCTACAAGTCAAGTTAATATTGGTTTACGTAACTAATTTTGTGCTTTAGTATAGCAAATATCGATAAAATAACGTAAAAACAGAGTTTGTGTGAACAAACCTTAGTTTACTGTAGAGGAAAAATACAAAATATCTTAAAAGTACTTTTTCAGTACTAAATTGTTAATAATCTGTGTCGAACTGTGTCGAAGGTCTTCGAAAAAATATTGGAGACACGACTAAATTCATATATAGATAAATTTAAAATTATTTCAAAACACCAATATGGCTTTAGAAATAACGTATCTACTGAAGACGCAATACTTATGCTTACTAAAAAAATAAATGAATCAATGAATGAAGGCCAACCTTGCCTAACTGTTTTCCTGGATTTGTCGAAGGCATTCGACACAGTAAGCCACTCAAAACTTCTAATGACTCTAGAAGATATTGGGATCAGGGGTAATGCACATCAACTTTTTGACAGTTATTTAAAACACTACGTTAAAATGGGAAATATATGTAGCACATGTTCATCAATCTGCTGTGGCATCCCCCAGGGTAGTATACTTGGGCCAACACTATTTAACATATATGTTAATGGTTTGTTTGAAGTCTACCCTGAGTCAGAAGTAATTGGTTTCGCTGATGATACGGCATTGTTCTTCAAAGATAAAACCTGGATAGATTTAAAAAACAAAGTCGAATCAGAACTGCCCAAAATACAGAATTGGTTTAACCACAGTCTACTAACCCTAAATCTAGAAAAAACTTTTTATGTTGCATTTCATTGTAACAAAGTTACAACTCCACCATTCAATGAACTAAATGTAAAAGTATCTAACCAAAATATTTCTATTAAAAGTAAAGAACATGTAAAATACCTCGGCATTTACCTTGATAAACACCTAAAATGGAACGTACATATAAATTACGTGTGTAAAAAACTGAGATTTGTAATTAGTAGATTTAAATGTTTGATATATTAGATTTAAATCAATTAAAAATTCTTTATCATGCTCTAGTTGAGAGTCCTATCAGCTATTGTATCAGTATTTGGGGTAGTGCTCTAAAAACACATATCCGTCCTCTTGAAATAATTCAACGCAGATTCTTAAAAATAATTCTTAAAAAACCCATATTGTACTCGACCAATAATCTGTTTCTTGAAGCAAATATACTAGATATTCGTCAACTGTTTTACATAAAAATAACAACTTTAGCGAGTCAACGCACAATTATTCTACTCGCTCCATGCAAAGGCAAAATCATAACGTACCTTTCAAATAAAAGTCTATTGGCCAGAGATCGTTCTCTTATTTGGCTCCTAAACTCTTTAATTATAGTCCATGTGAAATTAAATCCATTAATAAAACTCACCTATTTAAGAAATCGTTAAAAAAATTTATTCTCTCGCTAGAACGTCATGTAATCACTAATTTAATAGAAAATATTTAGTGCCAGACACTTTAACATTAGGTTTAAATATTCGTTTCCAGTGTATAGCAAAAATATACCTAGTATTCATGTATTGTATATTATGTGAAAGTATCATGTAATTTATGTAATGTAACTTATTTAGTTATATGTAGTTTGTTTAGTTTATGTCGAAACAAGCAATGCTTATCGACTATTTAACATTTTATTCAATTGTGGCTTTTTTGTAACTTTTTTGTAACTTTTACTGAATAAATGTTATTATTATTATTATTATCTTGTGTGCTTCTAAAGCACTTTTCCAGCATTTGCAAGTGATGGGGAATTGTATGCCTGAAAATCGTCGACCAACTGGACGTGGCGACGCCTGCAGTCATAGGCGCCGGAATTCAAACATCGCTTTGGGTGCCCGGCTTCTATGCGGAAAATGGGGGCTATCCCTCCCCCACCCTCCACACCCCACTTAAAGGCACCACCGGTTTTTTAAAAAACTATTTTAAAGTTGATTTTATGAAAATTTTCTAGAAAAAAAAGGTATTGTCAACTGGCAATTGCTGGATAGGCTGGAGGCTCCCACCTAAAACAAGATACCTGGCAATCCTATATGCTCGGTGCAGCCATCATTGGTATTTTGAAGATATTGTTACATAGATTATAACACCCAAGTTTTAAATCGCTACTGTCTTCCTAGCCATGATCTTTTAACGATTTTTATTTTCTGTAAAAGCCAACTAGTTACTCGAGTAAATGCTAGAAATGCTGACCCTGGGCCTCCATGCAAGTTTTGTTCAAAATGCTCTCGGACATTTTGAAGCATCTATGGGGTGATTTGATGACATTCATCAATTATCCGTTGTCGCACATTTTCCAGTGATGTTGGCTGGGTAGCATAAATTTTAGTTTTCAAGTGGCCCCATAAAAAATCCAACGGGCTTAGATCCGGAGACTGTGGGGGCCACTCAATTCTTCCTCTTCTTCCCATCCTGGAAACCTGGAAACGTTTTATCCAAATACTGACGAATAGTGGCGCACCGTCATGGTGGAATATTAAGTTGTTTACTATGTACTGATCGTCATTTTCAATCAACTCTAGTAATGCTGAATAAATAGCGTTTTCTAATAATTCCAGATACATTTCTGCGGTTAAAGTTTCTGGTAAAAAAGGAACTCATTATACGGTTACCAAAAATGCCAGCCCAAACATTTAGTTTTTCCGGATGTTGCGTATGCATTTCATGAAATATTCTGGGATTTGAATCTGATCAATAACGACAGTTGTGATGATTTACCGTACCATTTAGGAAAAAAGTGCATTGTTTGAATAACACACGTTGAAAAGAAATTGTTAATCATTTAATACTCGTTCAGTAATAATTTCACAAAATTGTAATCGCCTATCAAAATCGTCTTCATTAAGTTCTTTTACCAGATGTATTTTGTAGGAATGAAACTTGTGTTTTTTCAATATCTTCTGAATACTACGTCTCTTAATACCAGATGTTATCGCCAACTGTCTTGTACTCAGTATGGGTTCTTGAACAACATGTCCTAAAATCGCCACCTCTGTAGCTTCATTTACTACAGAATTTTCCATTTCACGTTATTAGTTAGCTACTGATCTCGTTTTCCAAAATGTTTGGACTAACTCCAAAATGTAGTTTCGATGGACTTGTCGATTTTGATGTTGACAGTTAGGCAGTTCTATTAGCACATTCATTGTTCACAAAAAAAGTGAAATTATTTGCACCCTCTCAGCAATGGAGTAAACCATTATCACTGATATGCCACTTTTATGTCGACTCTACAACGAAATAAACTAAAAAGTAAAATTGTTATCAAGAATTCTTTTTTTTTAATAACAATGTAAAAATTATGTTAAACCGGTTTTGTACTTTTGGTGAGCCACTGTATGGGCTATATAGATAGTAGCGTTGTAAAACTCTGAAGTTATTATCTATGTAAAAATACCTTCAAAATAACATATCATTCGACCAATCTTTCCATTTAAGATTTAACTGGTGAGTCTCACCCCCGATAGAGGGTTTCGCTTAGGGGATGAAAATGCCAAAAACAAAATTGATGGGTCCAAGCGTTTTTTAGTAGATGGTCTGGTTTCTCGCCAGCAATACTAGAGAGCTGTTTCTAACTCTAAATTAACGTTTTTTTCTAACGGTGCTTGATCGGGAGCAACTTTCAAATGTTCTCCCTTTTCCCCTTAAGCATTTGCTCAATGGCATATGTACAAAGATCTTATCTTGATAATTGTAGACCGTTATTAATCTTTCTTTTTTGATATCATAGGGTAGGGTTTTATACACCAAAAATAATAAACCCTTAAGTTCAACGGCGACTTTTTTATCACAAAAAATACAGCTCCGAACGATATTTTATTCAGGCATCTGTCGCTATAGCAACTTGGGCCACGACAGCTTAATTTCACTTATTGACACTTTTTGTTCTCGTTGTGCTGGGCCCCGGGGATTCGGCGTCTATGCCTGCAGTGTGGTCTGGCACAATTGCTGTGCCGACATTTTAAGTACTGTTCACATGTATTGTACCAGTGTTGGGCCATTAATGTGTGTTTGTTGAAATCCTGCAAGAAAAATACCTGAACTTAAACAAAAGCTTCAAGATATATGGGATTCGTTTACACCAGAATTTTGCCAAGGCTTAGTTAATACCATGGTACAAAGAATTTCCCCCCGCTTCCTGCGGTTTGCGAAGGATTGGTTCCTCGGATTTGGTTCATCGTACAAGATCTGATCCGACAAATGTTTTGTCGGCATACACATCTTCGAGTAACAGATTCACCAGAGAAATCCACTGGTTTATGGGTGCCGTTTCATTAATTCCTAATATTTGCTTAATAGTACATTCATTTATTGTTGTTGATTAAATATAAATAAAAAACAAAAAAATGCAAAGTTCAAAATAAAACAGTATATTTTTTAAATAACTGATTGTATAATTACAGGTTACTATCAAATTGTAACTAATGTTGTATAATTTTTAAATTCTTACCTAAAGATATACTCTATAAAAACTTAAAATTAACAAAAAACAGTTCGCTATATGAGCGCAGTATTCATGTGCATTGTTGATTAATAATTATGTGAGGAAGAAAATGTTTGACACAAGAAAAAATTAAATCACTTATTGAATTTTTTATTGCACAGCTATAGGCTCTGGGACAGGTTCATTCTCTTCAGCCCAGTTTGACCACTGCTGATTGTTGTCGAATTCATCTTCTAACTTATTATTAATGTAATTGTCAGTTTGTATCCTGATGTATGGAGGTATCTACAAAAAACATCCAAGATTATACATTTATACATTTATAAATAGAGAGTTAGGGAATACTAATAAATCAATTATTTTTAAAATTTTTGAATTTATAGCAAAGAATACCAACTCCAATGTGACCAAGAAATAAAATAAAATTGAAAATAAAATATAGAATCCTCTGGATATAACTGAATACCTATTTCGGTATTAACCAAAGGAATAGTTGTTTTCCGAATGAGAAGTTGTTTTGTGCGAACCTAGATGTCTATATTTGTCGTTTAACTTTTTGCATGTGTGTTCTTTAGTTTACAAAATTTTGACGAATAAGTTAAAACGTTTCTTTAAATCAATTATTCGAATACATTTGTTCTTTTTATATTATTTATAGTGTCCCAATGATGGCTTATTAGCCAAAAAAGCTTTACAAATATAAAAAACATTTACACTTTAAAGTACCTTGGTTCCTTTAATTTCTATAATTAACCCTAACAGAGAAAATAGTGTGATTCAAGTTGTATGAGATATCTCCCTTTTGGACTGTATCTAGAATTAAACCTCCAAATAGGTTTAATATTTTGATTTTTTAATGATAGCCAAATTCCATGTGACAATACATTTTTTTTTTACAATAACAATAATCTATTACTAAGATACAAAAAAAATTGAATACAGGGTGTGAATACAGTACACAAGTACTTGCTATTTAGATTTGGTTTAGGAGGATTTAATTTTGGTTGTATTTACTAAGCTTGGTAGTTGATTTGTTTCTTATAAGAAATAGCTCTAAATTTATGTATTAAGTTGTTTAAGCGTATAAAATTAAAATCCAACTTATATTTTTATATTTTACAAAAATAACAAACTCAAATATGTATCTACCATAATATAACAGTTTCCTTGTTGTGATCTTTGTAAGTTATCACATGGAAAATTGCTTCTAATAAATACGGTGTCGGCCACTGAATGTCTTTCAATAAGCGATAAAACAACAGCGAGTGAAAGCTACAGATTGTTGGCATTGGAGCGAGCGGAAAAAGAATAGTGTCAGTGGTGCCATTTAAATAAACCGACCGCACTAAATCGTTGGCCAGGCGGTGTAAGCTGGCATCCCTGGTATTGTACTTTTCTTGCTTGCCCCAGAGCTGGTTCTACGCTGTTTTCACACGCACCTGTGCCAAGGGATATTGGAATATGTTTGTATATATATGAAGGTGTTTAGTTAGTTACACTGAAGATGGGACATTAAGGGTTAATTTCTGAAGCATCCAGCGTTATAATTTGTGAAGCATCCAACACTTATGTTACAGAAATGTGATCTTTTTTTGGCATATCCTTAAATCAACAAAAATGTTGACTAAATACCAAACAAAAAAAAAACAAATTTGTGTTTGTGTCAGGAAAGAGCTGTTTAAAGAAGCATAAATATCAAAAAATAATAATACCTGAAATCTAAGTCATGTATATTATACCTAAAAATTTATGGTGGCACGGCTAAAAAAATACAAAACAAATCTTTAATTATAAAAGCAATTTAAAAACTAATTTTTAAGTTTGGTACCCACAACAAAGAGAGATTTACTCATAGAGAGGTAAATTGAAAGGATATATTATATAGGCTGTCCAGAACACGTGACCATGGCCCTTTAAAAATGTCCACATGTAGACACACATACATACGATTTACGTTAAAGAATATACAGGGTCTAAAATAGGTCAATTAAACTGTACTTACCTATATGTATATAAAAATGCACCCAAAAATAGTGTATAAGATAAAAATTTAAATGAATTTTTTTAACGTTGCTCTTAAACCGTTTGACATTTTTTCATGAAATTTTATATGACGTATTGGAATACCATGACTAACAAAATCGAGGTAGAGGCAATATATTATTTTTATTTTTGTAGAATTTTGGAGGGTGTCACCGCCCCTTTCTCTGCTCAACTTTTTTGTAATATAAAATTTTATCTATTTGGAAACTTTTTTGTCTCTTAGTATTTGTTTGTAAAATGTTTGGTTTAGACGATACAGCCACTTAAAATGACATCTTAAAAATATTCAATGTAAATTATACGTATGCAAAAATTTCAAAATTCGATTTTCATTGTTAAAACTATGTAGTAAGTGTATACAGGAGGAGAATGTAATTTTGAACACCTGTTAAATAATTTTTTTTTATTTTTCCATTGAATATTTTTAAGAGCAATCCAGTCCCTTCTGACGTCACACCGTACGAATCTCACGACCTCCCTTTAAAGTATTTGGAACCTTGTTCGCTACATAAATTTGGCAATGTTGTGTGTCGTACCCTGAAGGGTCCGATTACAATTCAGGTATAATTCGTTGGCTATCGCCGCCTATTGGGGGTTAGTGGCTTGTTAATATACGAATGTAGGAATACTATTTTTAAACCAAACATCTCAAATATTTTTTATTTATTGATAGTTATAGATGATATACAGGGTGTCCCGAAATTAGACGGTCATATTTTAACAGCGTAATCTACATCCTAAAATAGTAGTAAAAGTTCATATAAACATAGGTCCGAAAACGTTTCTTTTCCGAGATACAGGGTGTTAAAGGTGAAGTCCTGATACCACACTTTTGTAAATATTTTCTAAACGTTTAAAGATAATAGGTAAAATTTGTTACAAATACTTACCTTTTTACGCTTCATTTATTGGACTAAACCCCAGTTATTGATCATCTTCTTAGGTGGGTAAATTAGGGGGAGCTTAGGGTAAAATTGCCGTGTGTGTCTATATCCACCATAACTCATGAACCGATACACAGAAAAACACTAAATTTTAAAGTTTTATTTCGGCCTGACGTGAAATAATTAGATTTTGGACAAAGTCGGAACATCTGGGGGGTACTTTATGCGAGGCCGTTTTTATATTTTATTGAATATATCTGTTATTTATGTTTGGAGAAGAAAATTATTCAAATAAAAGTTACTTCTAATATTATTATCTATAATTTTTGCTTTATGTCAAAATTTCCTGAAATGGTCCGTATTCGAAAAATTTGACAAAATGTTGTTTGCGATATCGATCTCTATAATTTTTGTTTATACATGATTTTTCTAAAATGGACCGTAATGGAAAAATTGTAGGAAAATTGCTAAATTTAAATTTTTCAGTATTTTCGTTTTCAATGAATAACTATAGAAAAATGTTTCGAGGTAGATAGATGTATGTGGAAAATGTATATATTTAGTTTATCCTCTAAACATTTATAGAGGTACTGCAATAAGTTGTACAAAATAACCAGAAAAAGCCTATAATAACTAGATAGGAAAGTCATGTGTTGGACACATCAGATTTTTTGACTATAAAATTTGTAAAACCAATATTTTCTGTATAATAAAGCTATAATAAAGCTACATTTGTTGCATCTCGCTAGGACGCGCCATTTTCAAGAGAAAAGCATGTTACCTTATTCGAAAGTGTAAACAATAATTAGTAGGTCTGTAGAATTAGAAATTTTATTTTTTTTAACTTTGAAAAACCGGTAATTAAAGAAATTTTAGAAAATATTTCATCTGGACTTCACTTGTAACTCGAAACGTTTTCGGACCTATGTTTATATAAACTTTTACTCCTATTTTTAACCGACTTCATAAAAGGAGAAGGGAGGTTCTCAATTCGTCGCAATATTTTTTTTAATTTTTTTTATTTTTTTTTATTTTTTTTTTATGTATGTTCAGCGATAATTCTTTAAGACGGTGTCTGATTTTATTGATTCTTTTTTTGTTAGAAAGGGGGTACTTCAGGGGTGGTCCCATATAAATTTGGTCAAAATCTAATAATTGGGTCCATGACAAAATCTTCAAACTCTTCATTTTTTATGTATGTTTAGCAATAATGCTTTACCACCTTGTCCGATTCATATGATTCTGTTTTTGTTAGTAAGGGGGTACCTCAGGGATGGTTCCATATAAATTTGGTTAAGATGTGATGACGGCATCTGCACATTTTTGAAGTCGGTTTTTTTTTTAATTTTTAATTTCTAATACTTGTTTTTTTATTTATTATAGATACAAACTAGCTACAGCATTGAATATTTTATAAATAATTATCATATACATAAATAATTGGATAATTGCAAATAAGTAAAGTTCTTTTTAGCTAAATGATTTTAGATTTTAGTTATATTTAAATTAATAAAATCTTAAAATATTTATCCTTGTTTAGTTAATATCCATTATTGCAATTTAGATCTATGAAGACCTATCGAATTTAGGTTTTTAAATTCCACCGGAAGTGCGTTAAATATTTTAGGACCGAGGTATAAAACAGTATTAGTTTCGAAAGCAAATATAATTATTATCACAGTATAACACTGATTCGTGATTCGTATCCGTGATCCGAAAAAAAGGATTCGAATCACTTGATTCGAATCCTTTTTTTTTTTAAAAGGATTCGAACATTGGATCCGTGATTCGAATCACATCTCGTGATTCGGATTCGTGATTCGAATCCATTTTTTCAAGTATTCGTTCCAGCTCTGGGTGACGGCATCTGCACGTTTTTGAATTCGGTTTTTTTTTTATTTTTAATTTCTAATACTTGTAGGATGTAGATTACGCTGTTAAAATATGACCGTCTAATTTCGGGACACCCTGTATATTGGAAATTCGAAATAATAGTTATGACGTAGCGGTGTTTTTCTAATTGTAATCGGACCCTAGGTATATGGATACGGAAAGTGATGAAATGGAGATAGGTAAATTGTATTTATTGTAAGGAACAACAAATATAAGTACAATTAAATAAGTATATTAATATAACAATTTTTTAAAATCTGTATTAAAAAAATTTTTTTTCACATAGAATATTAAATTAAAAAAATAACTATTAAAACACGAAATGTTAATTTTTTCTCTTTTACAACACAAAATATACAATACTGTTGAATCAAAATTTTCTCTTGGCAGCAGGTGGTTTTTGTGACGCGACAATTATGATGCTTTGCATCTCATGAATTAAAGTTAATTCTCTTTCAATCTTAAGGTGTTCATACCCCTTATAATTATCGGACAAGAATATCTCAAAATATTTAAATTTTGGCAAAATAAATTAGGCAATAATATCTATAATATGCATATATTTTAATGTTTTAATTCCTTCCAGTTTCCCAAAAAAAACTAAAAAGGCTTTAATTTTGAAAAATAATAAATATAAATGCATTCCTCGACAGCACTATTGTTAATATAATCCCCAAATTTAAGCCTCTAATGTCTTGTTAATGATTTCTTAAAATTCGCCAAAATTAGTGGCTAAAACGCTTCGTTAAGTGCTATTTTCTGGTGTTAACTGGTGTAAATTATTGCAAGAAACGAATAATGACAGAGTGTACGATACGATAGTTACAAGCCCGTTACACTGTTTTCCACTCAATTTATTAAAAAAAAATAATAATAAATTAGGGTGTTAATTTTTTTCTCTGAAGCTATTGGTTTTGGGAAAAAAATTCAAGAATAAAAAAAATTTAAATAAATCAAGGATTTCATAAAAGTTCATCTCGAAAAAAAGTTTTGATATGAAATAAAGTAAGTGTTGCTAATTTCACGCCCCTATAATGTAACAGAAATATTGAAAAAATACCCTTGGTTAGTCCTTTGCGATTACAGAATTTCAAGTTTCTAGCTTTACTGAAATTTTAGAAAAAAAATAAAAACTCAATTTTAGTCACCACTTTTTAAGGGTGATATCTCGAAAAGGATTGGGCTGAGGAAATTTTGTTATAGAAAAGACCCATCTTAATTTCATACGAGCACTCAGTTCCTGAATTTTGTCGCATGTATTTAGAAACACCCTGTATATTACACATTTTTTTAGCGTGCAAAATTCTTGACAATCTCTTTTCCCTAATTGGCACATGTCGTATTTTTCTAGGATTTATTAACTCTGGCAGCAAACAAATAAAATAGAAATTTGTCAGCTGTGCATTTTTGCCTTTCAGAATTTTTCATTTCATAAATTAACTAAAAACTAAATTAAACAAAAACCTAACAACGCCTCAACAACAAACTAAGACGATCACAATAATTTCGCACCTCTTTAAAAACAACTACCTATTTTTCGACACAGGAATTAACAAATTTAACTAAACGGCAGCTACCCTTTTAACCACGGGCTTCAAAGACTAGCAGCGTTGCCATATTCACTGGTATCATTGTTTTAATAGAATTAGTATCGGAATGAAAACTATGTTAATCTTCGGTCCTGTTTAAAATTGGTAATCTTTTTGAAAAAAAGAGCCAAAAAATTAAATTTATTAAAAAGTTGAAATTTTTGTTGTTTTTCTTTAAAAATATAAGTTTTTCGCGGTTTAGCGAAATTCTTGGTTCATTTTTACAACGATTGGCCTGAACCATTTTTTTTTACAATTTTTTTTAACTGCCTCAAATGTAAAATTGATTTTTGGTGGAGGAGCGCCCGTCATGTTTGCTCTTAAGTTGTCATTTCAAATGGCTGTATCGTCTGAACTAAACTTTTTACAAACAAATAATAAGAGACAAAAAAGTGTCTAAATGGATGTTGCATTCCAGTGGCATTTCATTTGAAATTAAATGTTATACTACAAAAAAGTTGAGTGGAGAAAAGAGCGGTGACCCCCTCTAAAAACCTATAAAAATCAAGTAAAAAATATTGCCTTTTTCTCGGTATTATTAGTCATGGTATTCTAACATGTCATATAAAATTTCATGAAAAAATACCAAACGGTTTAAGAGCAACGTTAAAAAAATTTATTTACATTTTTATCTTATACACAAGACAGGCCAAGATACTTCTGGGTGAATATAACCAAAAAAGATCGGAAGCCTGCATCTGCCTGAGCAAGAACAGGCTACGTATTGTAACAGGGATCCTTACCGGGCACTGCCGACTAAAAGGACACCTAAGTAAACTGAGAGTAGTAGAGGATAGTGAGTGCAGATTCTGTGAGGAGGAGGACGAAACCTCCATTCACATCCTAACTGAATGTGTAGCACTCCAGAATCCAAGGGCACTATATCTAGGAGGATATCAAATAGAAGAGACTTACCTAACTTGAAGCCACTTCAAATCCTACACTTCCTTGAGAAAATAGGATTGGAAGGGTCGCTATAGGCATTGAGACATTTCCTTAGTGCAGTGGCGACAGAAGGGGGCACAATAGATCTTTTAGGTCGCAGTGTATTAACACCCCATTATCAACATAACATAACATCTTATACACCCTGTAACTATTTTTAGGTGCATTTTTGTATATAGGTAAGTAAGGTTTAATCGACCTATTTCTGACCCAAGAATATGTGGTAAAATTTATGACCAATCTTTCTAAAACACCCTGTAGAATTATTGGTGCTTGGTTATGTTAAAAAGTGAATATTTTAGTTATTGGTATATATATTTTGTTTTTAAAACTTTAAAAACCATCTACTTAGTTTTGAAAATTTATCAGCTTATCTAGATAGCTCATATTAATTTTTGAGTAAATAATAATACAAAATTTTACTTATTGGTTTTCAGTTTTTATTATAAATTTAAAAAATTTCCCATTTATTACGTATGTCAAATTAAAATTCTTAATACGTTTGGTTTATTAAATATAAATTAAGTGCATGTGCGCCGTTCAAAATATTTCCATGGGGTAGGTAAATTTAAAGATTTCAAAGAAATGGGAATTTGATCAGATTATGACCTCTCTTAGATATCCTCAATCAACTGGTCAAATAGAAAGAACAGTTGAAACTATCAAAAAGTTATTAAAAAAAATGTCATTCAAACAATGTAGATCACTTGTTAGCTCTTTTGCAATATAGAAATACTCCTGTAGATGACAAAAAATTAACCAGCCAACATTTTGATGAATAGAATTTTAAGAGATTTATTACCAAATTGTGATAGCCACTTTTCACCAAAGCTTTTTAATAAAAATAGATTAAATAAACACGTAAATAACTAAATTATGACAAAAATGCTAAGATTTTTTTTTCATTGGTGTACGGCTTCAACATCTAAGGTCATTAGCCTAGTGTTCTATGTAGGTTATGGATTGTACTAGTAGTCTAGTACTCCATAGTGCAGGAGTATTAGTACTCTAATACTCCTACACCCCTACAGACAGGCCTTGTTACTGTTTCCTTGCGCCACTTTAGGAACAGCACTGTTAATTAGAACCTAACAGTGAATGGTCAAGTGGGGAATCCTACCAAGGCATCAGAATTAATTTTAAATAATTAAATTAAATAAAAAAATCCCGGCCAACTGTGGGATTCGAACCTGGGACCCTTGGATCTCCAGGCAGAGACTCTACCACTGAGCCACCCACCCCCTAAATGCTAAGATTTAGAGCCTCTAAAAAACAACGATTTAATTTTTGTACAAATGAAGCCAGGTGAAATTTGAAAAAAATTAAAATTGTGGAAAAAATAGTAATTAGAGTTTATAAAGTATTTTATAAGGAATCGAAGGTTAATTAAAGGGAGAAGGGGCGAGCCATGTTCCAAAAACAACAATAACAATAGTAATATACCACCTAATATACATATAGAACCCAAATTTCTTTCGAAATGGCAGATCCATTCCAGTGTGTGATAATGATATTAATGAGGCAAAGTCTGACAGATAATAGGAAGAAAATTGACGAACAAAACGTTGCAAAGGACCATGTAAATAGTAAGGACGTAGTTAGTAACGAAAACCTAAATATTGACGAGCCTGAGCAAAGGGCAAAAATGTAATAACTCGGTATATAATAACATGACATACAACAACGTGTCGTTAAGTGATTCTAATGCCATCGTAAATGGATTTGCTGAGTACTAGCAAATCTCATAATGTATCAACAAACGCTACTTCACCATTCGACTTTGAGTGTAACACAATATTTAACCTCTCTAAATTTAAGGAAGAAGTGTTATGGGCTTTAAGGCAGATCAAACCGAAGAAAACTACCGGCCCTGACCATGTGCCGGCGTTTATAGTTAGAGACTGTGCTGTAAGTCCAATGCTTATTTTAAATACGTGCATTAAGCTTGATACTGTACCTAATTTGTGGAAAAGTTCCAAGGTTTGTCCTATATTTAAGAAAGGTGACAAAACTGATATTGCCAACTTTAGACCAATATCAATAATATGCAACTTTAGTAAAGTCTTCGAAATCCTTCTGCAAAAACATTTAGAGTATTATATTTCACCCATGATTTCATCCCATCAACATGGTTTTGTAAAAGGTCGATCTAATGTAACAAACCTCGTTAGATGCACACAGCATATCGCAGAAAATATGGACAATCGACTGCAAACTGATGTTGTGAGTGCATTTAACAGACTTGATCATGGAATGCTCAAAAAAAAACTTATCGGTTACGGGTTGTCAGAATCTGTCATAAAACGGTTGTAAACCTGTAGTCTGAGGTGCCACAAGGATCTGTCCTTGGTCCTTTGCTTTTTAATATTATTAACGTCATCGTGGAGTGCATTGATGTTGTCTTTTATATGCGGATGATTTAAAAATTTTCAGTTCAATTTCTTTCAATGCTGCTGTAAACGTATGCATAATAATATAAAAGCAGTCGAAAATCGGTGTCACTTAAACCTTCTCCCTTTAAATGCTTCAAAATGTTTTTAATAGCATTTTCATTAAAACCGGATATTATTTTATTTAACTACGAGATAAACAAGTCATATCTACAAAGACCTGAACATTTTGTCGATCTTAGTGTAACTTTTGATTCAAAGCTCTCTTTTATATTACACATTGAAAAAATTGTATCTCCTGCATCAAAAATGTATGGGTTTGTGTTACGTATTAGTAGAGAGTTTTCACATACAGAAACTCATAAAATGCTTTAAAATGAATGTCCTAAACGTTGCTCATTTTCTACTACATATTTTCGATTTTAAATCGGTCGTACCACTTGTCTTTAAAGTTGCCGCATTATCGCTATACACCAACTTCCACATTTCATGAGTTTCTTTGGAACTTTTTTGCATTAATGTTCACGCTTTATTCGAAATTCATGATACGCGGCAGTAAATGTAAACACAGCCTAATTATAGTGGTTCTGGACCACATACTTTGATTTTGTTTTACTATACGGAGAATGGTCGCACTGCGCAGCTTTCTGAGTGCCTTTTAAAAGGAGATAGAAAACTCCGCCATTTTGAACCCTTATTACGTGTTGCCTACATCTTGGCGCAATATTTTTAATAGGTGCGTTTTAATCATCCGCTTCTGCTTCGGAATTGTCGGTTTTCTTGTTTTAATCTGACAGGTTAAAACGACTAAACCAACAATTCCGGAAGCAGAAGCGGATGATTAAAACGCACCTGATATTTTGCTTGCTGCTGTCAGTGTCAGTGAATATTATTTTTGAAGTCACAGTTTATTGCTAAAGAATCAGTTAGCTCACTCGGACCAGTTGAAAGTTCCAAACTAACATCCACTCCAGGGATACAAATTCAGGATACGCAGAAGACTGCTGTTTTATTATAGGCGGTTGTCATATATTGTATTATCCGAGTTGCACAGTGTATAAACTGAAACATTGAGATCGAAAGTGCCGACACATAGTGAGCGATCTGATTCTTTAGCTGTAAACTGTGTCACAGGGTTCAAAATGGCCGCGCCCTATGTTGGGCGTGTCGGACCTCTCTCTCTTGCCTCGTATAGTAATCAAAGTATGTGTTCTGGACGCTGATTGACAAGTGTTTCAACTTGATGCTGCCTATCTCAACAGATAAGGCTATCGGGCATATTAAATAAAATGGTTCTAGCGTCAGCAGTAAATGATAAAAAATGTTATAGTATTTTTTGATCACACCTTACATTTATATGATTCAATAAAAGTAATTAGCACAAAACTGGTTTCCAAATAACTTCTTATTGTTTAAAAACAATGACGATAAACAAGTATGTGTGTCTACAGGTGGCCACCTTATTTTCTATATGCCAGCATCTCGGATTACTCAATTGTACTCGCCAACTACGATGAAGTTGTGCAGTCTTAACTCCGCCTATTGCATTTTCGTTATCACCAACTCAGCCATGGTCAAGAATATCAGTAGGTGTGACCAATCGATATCTTGATAGGTGGGTCGTTTAGATTTGTAAGTGCGCGACTTTACCTCATCGTAGTTGACGCTTACAATGCAAATTGAGGGCTTACAATCAAAAGGAATTAAGTCAAAAAATAAGTTTATGAGTTATAAGCAATTTAAAGTTTCAATGAAGTTCTAATTTTTTTATAAATTATTTAGTAATTATCAACTGCTTTCAAAATACAATGCACTGTTTTTACATGATATAACAAAAATGTAAACCCATTTTGACCAATATTTGACTTTTGCTTGTAAGCCCACGAAATTTAGTACTATTTTTAGTACTCTTTTAGTATTACTTACCGTTATTGGTTTTATTGGGAAATCAATTCTTTGAGCTGGAGTGTGGGGTTTATTAGTGACTGTTACTAATTTCGTATGGGGTAAGTAGCCATCTCTGTATGCTGTAACTTTGTATTTTCCTGGAGTTAGAAGCCTGTAGTAATCACCATCATGAACTAAAAACATATTTAAATTTTTTTATTAAATATTTTAGAGAAGTACTTAATACATGAAACAAAAGTATTGGTGATTAAATATGTTTTGACCATTTAAATTCCTCTTTATCCGTTAAAATCTAAATTGCATTCATAAGAAATGTATTTAAATAAATATTAAAGCCATCATATCTTTACCAGAAATAAGTAGTAAAAGGAATGCAATTGGCCAACAGTTTTCCATAATAATAATGCTAACTTTCGTTCAAAGGCATTTATAAAAAAATATTCCGGACTTTTAAAGGCAGTGGACTGTAATATAAGAATTTAACACCCTATATATAGGAATTTATTATTTAAATAATTATTAAAATATATTATTAAAATATATTATTAAAATATATTATTAAAATATATTATTAAAATATATTATTAAAATATATTATTAAAATATATTATTAAAATATATTATTAAAATATATTATTAAAATATATTATTAAAATATATTAATAAAATTTATTACAGTGAAACCTGAGTAAGCCGGAACCTGTGTAACACGGAATCCTGTGTATGACGGAAATTTTGGCGATTACCTACATATTGTAATGTAAAAATTGCTTATAAGCCGGAACCCTGTCTAACGCGAACACGGAATTTCCCTAATCTGTTAAGCCGGAACCTACTTATGTTATTGCTTTGCAGGTATAAAAGAATTTATAGATGTTTACATAATTAGTTTATGATTTCGGAAAGCCCCATAATAAGGGCGAACTATTATCAATACTTAGAACCATTATCACAGAAATTTAGGTACAAAAGCAGTAAATACACAAACCAGTATTGTGTAGGTACGGCAGTTTGAGTTTATCCGTGAAAGTGCAAACATTTCAAAATGGCAAACCGAAAAACGAATACATTATCGCTAAAATCTTAAATGGACTTAATTAAATGTAGTGACCAAAAAAAACTTACTCCAAAGCAATTGGTTATTCAATTTAAGTGCGGAAAAACGTAAGTGTATGAAATTTTGAAAAACAAGGAAAAAATTAAAGAAGAGTGGATGCGTGGTGGTAATGGCGATATTAAGAGAAAGCCAAAGGAATCACATCACGACGACGTAAATTCAACAGTTTTGGAATGGTTTATGGATGCAAGGTCTCGCAATCTTCCTGTATCTGGAACAATTATTCAAGAAAAAGCAAGAGAAATTGCAAACCATTTTGGAAAAGTAGATTTTAAAGCTTGGAATGGATGGCTGGAAAGTTTTCGAACACGACATAACATAAGATTTAATCAGATCTGCGGTGAAGCTAAGGACGTCGACATGGAATCTGTGACTGAATGGACATCGCACATTACAGATTTAATTAAAGGATATACCCTAAAAGACATTGCTAATTGTGACGAAACTGGCCTTTTTTATAGAGCGCTGCCGGACAAGACAATGTGCTTTAAAGGTGAAAAATGTCAAGGAGGCAAACAATCTAAAGAAAGGTTAACCGTTTTGTTTTGCGCCTTTGCTGACGGAAAAATAGAAAAACCTCTAGTTATTGGAAAATCCCTCAGACCGCGATGTTTTAACAATACCAATGTGCCTCAGCTACCAGTTTATTGGCGAGCAAATAAAAAAGCATGGATGACATCAGTTCTTATGGAACAGTGGCTTAAAATTTTAAATCAAAAAATGAAATTTGAAAATCGACACATCCTTCTATTTTTGGATAATGCAACGTGTCACCCCAAAATAATACTATCCAATATAAAATTGTGTTTTCTACCACCAAACACCACAAGTCAAACACAGCCTCTCGATCATGGAGTTATACAAAACTTCAAAATGCATTACAGAAAACAAGTGCTGCGGTCAATTATTGCGAATATGAGATTCTCTCAATCAGCAGGAGATTTGGCTAAAAAAATATTGATTATTCAGTAAAAAATATTAAACCTGATTGTGTTAAAAAATGTTTTGCGGCATGTGGAATCAAGCAAGATGGAGACGTTGACCTAATCGAAAATGTTGACGAAATTGACGAAAGTACAAAAGAAGTCGAAGAGTTAATTACTGAAATTAATCCCGGTTGTAATGTTCATGATTACATCACATTAGATGAAGCCGTTACAACAAATGCTGGATTTCAGTCCATAGAAGAACTGGTGTTAGAAAAAACTGCCGTGGAAACTACTGTGGCAGACGATAATGATGGGATTAGAATTGGTAAGCGATTTTTCTAATTCTCTAAAAAAAGAAACAACTTTTTATTTATTCTTTCCATCTTAATTGGGCATTTGGCCAAGTAGAAATAAAGTTAAAATACATAATAAAAATAAGATAGGAAGATTTCAGTTACCATCACAAAAATAACAGATAGAAAAAATTATTTTCCCATTAGCTTTTCAAAACGATCTGTTCTTAAATTATTATTTTTATCTATAGGAACAGAAGTTGAAGAATCCGATCGGATAAAAAATTTTTCTGAAACTTTGAGGAGTGTTGCAGCGTTAGAGGATTTTTCCCAAAGAATAGAGAGCGAACCGATAAGAAAGAAGATTTTAGAATTAAGGACATTCATGGAATCATCTTACGTATTACAAAAGAATAAAAAACAACTTACATTGATAGAAATGTGGAATAAATAATAATTTATATTGTTTCTAATAATAAATAAAAATATGTAGGTACATAGTAATAATAACAACTATATATTAAATGTACGTATATTAGATTTTTTTTAATAAAATCATCACTTTTTTAAATCTACTATGTGCAATTTTTTATCTACCCTGTGTAACGTGGAATCCTGTATATGCCGGAAAATCGGTGCACGGCCGTGCGATTCCGTTTTACACAGGTTTCACTGTATTAAAATATATGTGCAATGTATGGGCCACGAATTTGTTGAGTATTATTTTTCTACAGGTATCCAAAAAAGAGAAATAAGAATACTTAAATCAGACCCAAAGAATAATTTTATTACGGTACCACATCAAAAAACAGGTATTTTTTTATTTCAAGGGGGCATATTTCTATAATATCCTCATCTGACATATGTCATTCATATCCCTACGTTAATCTAACCAATACCATTTAAATAAAAAAAGTACCAAGTATGACACATCGTCGGAAAGGTAATTTTATGGGGAATTCAGCAATTGCGTTTCTTTTTATTTTAGCGCCCTCTAGCAGAATATAAAATTGTCACACTTGGTACTTTCCCTATTTAAATTGTATTGATTAGATTGATGTAGGGGAGATAAATAACATATGACAGTTAAGGATATTATAGAAAGGGTTCCCTCTTGAAATAAAAATCGACCTGTTTGTGCGTTTCTTTCAAAAAAAATTCTGCATTCTGAGATACAGCCGGTCGCCACCCCTAATGAATCACCCTGTACTTATATTTAATATTTTTACATTGTATGCTGAAAACTGTAACATTCCCTACAGAAACCGCCCCTGTTTTCGCTAAGGACGTTTACGGCCAATACTTTTAATTTTTTTTTATATTCTTGGTTGTCAATTAACAAATGACTATTAAAAACGAATATTACAAAATAATGTATCTAAAAAACATAACTTTGATCGTATTAGTATTTTACCTGAAGTGATATCATGGTTGATGTCATAAGACTCCTCATTGGTGACATTCTTAACATGGATGACGGCGTTAGGAATACCCCTTTTAGTTTGACTATCGTACACCACACCCTTAATTCCAATGTGGGTCTGAAACAATAATGGTCTCTATAGCATTTTTATTTTTTTAACAAGTTAAGCCTAATTATGTACTAGTTTCTTTATTAGTTTCTTTTGGGTACAGAATAAATCAAAAAAATATGTGTGAGTTGAAAAAAACTACTAGTATCCATTTTGAGAAATGAAGCTTCAAAGCTACACATGCCATTTGGTTTTAGGCTTGTAATCTTATTTTAAAACCCCAGTATAAGTATTCTAGCAGTGTTAACACTCCCTGGGCGGGATAAAGACGCGCAGCTTTTACTGCGCTGGTGTTTTCGGGATATAATCTATCAGTAGGTATAAATCCGGTTAAAAACTCGTTACCATATGTAATAGATCATCCTGTAAGAGGATGTTTTGTAGCGGTCTCCAGGGAAATGGATTAGGTTGATGGGTGATAAGAATGGTCATAATAAATAAATTATTAAACTTGATCTAAAAAAATCTTATTTCAAGAATAATTTAGAAACCCTCTAAATAATTCTCTACAATATAGCGCAGTCAGAGCAAAACGAACGAATTTTTCAAATTGACTATGGTAAAAAGATGAAGGTACCCAAGACAAGAGTGTTTTTGGAGAAAAGGATTTGGATCAGCTAATGTCAAAATGAATGGCGTTTGCCACTTAAAACAGATCTTATAAAAATTTCTCAATACGATAGACAAGGTGAGAATCCTTCTTCTTGGCTCAGTTCGTATGAATATGTCTGGTCAGCTAACAAATGGATTACGGAAAATAAGAAAATTTTTAATCTAAGAAATCAATTAAAAGGCATTGTATTAAGGTGGTACGAAGATAGAATCCAATATAGTATACTAAATCAATATACATGGGAAAATTGGAAACTGAGTTTTATCAATACATTTGATGAAAATATTGTTTTAAAATGGGAGAAAGCTGTGAATTATTAATATTATAATGGTAATATCCTAGAATACTTTTACGAGAAACAAAAGTTAATAAAATAGGCAGATAGTAACATTTCTGAACTTTCATTAGTGGCAATGATAATTCTGGGTTTTCCCATTGGTGTTAAGACGAACTTCTCTGACAAATGGAGATAATTTTGAGTATTTACTTTTAAATGGTCAAAAAGTAAAAGAACTCTTTGATAATGGATCGGATATTAATCTGATTAATGAAGAATTAGTAAATAAAAATAAATTTCCTGTTCATGATTAAGAAAATTTTATAAAATAACTTTAAAAATATTAAAAAATAAAATGATAAGTAAATGAAAATGATAAAAAAAGTACAATTTATTGGGCATAAAAAGATTTGTCGTGGTATTTACTGAAACAAGGAAGACACAGTGTTACATTACATTTTTTTGCAGAAAGTACGCGGTTTTCCTTTACATAGAATAAACTGGCATCGGCGTTGATTATCCCTTTTTTCCAAAATATGATTTTTTCCGTCAAACCGAACATCGTAAACAACTTGTGCTCGCGATGTAAAAGGTAGACTGAGTGGCCTTCCTTTTTGTAGCCGTCTACCATGTGCCAATTTTAGATAAGCAACAGCAATATTCCTTCAAAATTCCTTTATTGAAGTCTTATCCTGGGCATGCAGCAGGTTATATAATATAAAACTGTTTACCACAGCCATATCCACAATACGGGTGATTAAACACCAGTACTACTTTTTACCTCTTATGGCTATTGAATGTTTCTCGAGTAGCCAATCATGGTGATCTACACCGCCCATGCATTTATTATAATTATTAATAAGTCTGGGCTGTGTAATTGGAGCATGCTCTTTTTTGTCTTTATTCCACCTTTGGACTGCACAAATTGGCTCCACAGTGTCAAAATTTGTTCCCATTGTAACGCACTTGTTGTCGTTCCATCTCACCATAAATCATCAAATCGGTAATCAAATATTCCCCTTTTCGACTTTTCCACTTCTTTAACGGACATCATAGGGCATTTTTCTGTCCTGTTGTCTCGGATAGTGCCAGTTGCACGAAATCCTTTCTCTTTCAAAATTTTGAATAAATTGTAGCTACTAAAAAGTTATCAAAGTGAACTGTGTATCCGAAAGGATTGTCTACTACGGTCAACATATTTGTAACAACCCTTGTTCCTAAAGGGTTATTTGACTGTATTGCTTCTTTTATAGGGAGAAATTAAAGCAGTATCCACTGTCACCACACAAAGCCCACAATTTATAACAAAATCTGATTGGTTTTCCTCTTATAAATTGCTTTAGACCATGGCGGCCGTAATATCGTACCATCATTTGGTCTATAGACAGATGTTTTTGGAAAATCTCCCACTTTTGAAAGTTTTTATTCAGAGCATCAAGAAGGGGCCTTATTTTGAACGCCTTATCGTGTTTGTTTTCATTTGATTTTGTATTATCTTGCAAATGTAGCAATGCCTTTATCTCTAAGTATCGGTTCCGACTCATGGCGTCCTTTACTAATTGTATACCCAAATCTTCAGCGTCAGACCAATAATCCCGTTCACTGGGCAGTCTATGATATCCAAAAAAAAAAAAAGAAAAATCCAATGAATATCTTTATGTCTTCAATTTCCACAGAAAATGACGGCTTATTTTTTTGTTCAGCTGCATAACGAATTGTTTCGTCTACAATTTTCTGATACACCTGTTCCGAAAAAAAATGTTCAAAAATTTCCAACATGCTTACGTCAGACAAAATGGGCCACATATCCGGCAAACTTTTCTTGCGGCGTATTAGTATTTTCCCATATATCAAATTGTGGATTGGTTTTCTTCCATTTCGGTACGTTTTTTTCAAGAAATATTTTTTTACTCCACTTTGGAGCGGATTCTTCTTCCCCATTGGATGAAAAATCTGACTGCTCCTTTTGATGTGACGTTGATGGCCCTTGTCTGGTAAAAACCGATAAAGGAACATTATTATCGTCTTCATCATCGAAAGGCAAGTTTATTTCCGTTTGTCCTGCAACATCCGATACAACAGGTACATCCAGATCGTCATCGTTGAGATCATCTTCATCGGTAAGCTCATCCACTTCAGGCGGTAAAGCTACGATGGCAGCCTCGATTTCTTCTGAATATAGATATTCGAAAGCTTCATCTAAAGTTTTAAAAACTTGTCTACTCATGTTGGCTAATTCTGAAAAAAAAACCAATATAATATCAGAAAAATATTGTAAATGAAATATGACTCTAAATCCCAGCGTCCTCATTCGAGGACACAGTTATTTATCATCGATTTCCAAAAAATTATAAGAAAAATATGCAACCGTGATATACCACAACAAAAGATATACATAAGTATTCACTTACCTAAAGTACAGCAGTAGATATGATTTAAAATACCTCTGGCCGACGGAGCGATAAAAACACAGATTTTCAAAAATATTATGTCTGGCTTGTATAAATCTTACGGCAAAACTAAACGTTTTCAGCCGAAGTTAAATCCATGCACGTGCACTTAGGCTAAAAATAGATTGTATCGATTGTTTTTTATGGCTCCAGCAATAGGTTTGTTCGGGTTTCCTTAAAACTCGATGCAAACCGTCCGAGAACTAGTGGAACAGTTCAATTATAAAGTATACGTCGCACACAACTATTAAACTGTCCACTGGTCAACTAGTCCTCTGATAGTTTTCAATGTATTTTAAAGAACCCGAACAGACCTAATGTTTATTTTAAACTGTCCTCAGATGAGGACGCTGGACGCTAATGGGTTAAGGTGTTGCTCGCGACTATAAATCAATCTGTGTACGATTTATTGATAGATTATGTAAGTAAAAATATTATTAATATCTAATATTTAAACGTAATACCTTTCAATTTGTGTGGTTGAAGGACTAACGTCCATTGCCAATAAAGGAGGAAAAAAAAAATTACAGAAAACAATATATCCAAAAATGTTCCAAATTTATTAAAATATAATAATTCAAAACCGTCAAACTTTGAAATAGATTTTAATTTAAAAGAAAATTCAAAAATTGTTAAGCTGAAATCCTATCGATATTCAGAAAACAAAAGAATATGGATAAAAAATAAGGTTAATGAGTTACTTAAAAACAAAATAATTACGAAGTCAATATCTCCTTTTGCTTCACCGTGTATTTTAAACACAAAATCTGATGGGAATTTTCGGTTATGTATTGATTACCGAAAAATTAATGAGGAAACTGAATTAGATCCATTTCCTTTTCCAATCGGTGATGAAATAATTTAAAAATTTAGTAAACTTTCTTTTTTATGCCAGATAAAAACAGTTGTCACAGACTGTGCATCTGCGTTGACATCTGGATCATTTAAAGAATGGGATACCTCGAAGGGGATAGCAATTATCCACACTTCTCCTTACCATCCGGTAGGAAATGGATTAACCGTTAGAGAAATAAAAACGTATATACAATGTTGTAAGGATTTTATAAGTGGTTGGAAAATATGCCTTGAAAACGCCGTTCGACACCAACTATTCCCATAATTGCAAATTGTTTGGAAAGAGTGTACTTTTAAATGCTGACAAAACATTTAATATAAAAGGGCCCCTATAAGAATTTCCTAAATATTTGGAAAAACAGTTGAAATAAAATTCAGAAGCAAGCAAATAAAAATAAAAAATGCTTCCTCTAATCGTGAAAGTGAACGATTTTATTTTAGTAAGAAGTCAGAAAATAGAAAAAAAATTTGACCATTTAGAGTAATACGCACAAAATATATGGAAGGACTTTTTACTCATGTCCACTATGAAAATGGTCAAAGGGAAGAAGTTGCCCATGTATCAAACCTGACTATATCATCACAGGAGTGATGATTTTCTGAAGGAGGGGGTATTGTAATAGATCATTCTGTAAGAGGATGTCTTGTAGCGGTCTCTAGAGAAATGGATTAGGTTGATGGGTGATAAGAATAATCACAATAAATAATTAAACTTGATCTAAGAAAAACCTTATTTTAAGAATTATTTAGAAATCCTCTAAATTATTCTCTACGCCATATTTCGTACACAAACTACAAACTTTTGTTTACATTTTATCGAAGTAGTTTTTGTAATACATTCACAGCTTAAAAATGGAAAATTTGTAATTTTCATAGTATATTTAGATCAAAAATACCACAAATGTTTTATTCTTATTGTTACGTGTTATTGCTCTTTTAATTTGAGGACATTAGAATAAATAGAGTCCTAAAACTAATCAAGCCAAAAAGGTGTGTTATAAAAAGAAAATAAATTGCATTTAACTGATTTATGTTTAATATATTTTCGTGAAGTATTTCTAACATGCCAGTTACTTGAATAGTTGTAAATTGTAAGAGTAGAATTGATAAAACTTGTCTAGTGCTTTTGTGCTACCTTCTTCTTTTTTAATCTTAGCCAGCAGTAGTAGCAACAGCATTAACAATTGCTCCCGTATGAATTCAACAATTAAATCAAAATATATTATTTGAAGGACCTATATCAACTATTTTTAATTGTAAATATAAATATTTGTAATAAAATAGTAGTTGTGTAGGGGGGAGTGGGGCAAGTCAGTCATAGGGGGCAAGTGCGTCTTTTGGAATAATTCGTATAATCGGCAACATAGCCGGCAACAATCGTTGCAGTTCACGTACAACAACAAGTAGTGAAAAATGGTCCGTATTTACGTGCGCAAGACCCAAAAGGGATCATATTCCGAAGATGCTATGCAGCGTTGCTTAGAAGCTATTCAGAATAAGAAGATGTCAATCAAGAAAGCTAGTGTGGTTTTTAACGTTCCGAGAACCAGCATACACTTACGATTGAAGCGACAGGGGCAGAATCCGGTTCTAAACCTAGGCAGGTACAAACCCGTGTTCAGTGAAAAAATGGAAATGGATTTAAGTGAACATAGAGTGAACACTTAGAGAAGCTATCCTATGGACTCTCAACGGCAGATCTTCGACAGATTGCATTTCAGTTTGCTGAAGTTAACCAAATCAATTATTCGTTCAATAAAGATCGGAAGCTGGCAGGAAAAGACTGGCTGATATCATTTTTAAAGCGTCAAAAAACCTTTCTATTAGAAGACCTGAAGCAACAAGCATTGCAAGAGTGACAGGATTTTCCAAGCACAGAGTCAATGAGTTTTTTAAACATTTAAAAGCGCTCTTGGACAAGTACAATTTCCCTCCGTATCGCATATTTAACTGTGATGAGACAGGGATTATCTGCGTTCAAAAACCAGAAAAAATAGTAGCGGAAAAAGGAAGAAAGCAAGTGGGAAGATTAACTTTATTGGAAAGAGGAAAAAATACTACATTACTAGCATGTGTTAGTGCTACGGGCACATTCATTCCACCATTTATGGTCTTCCCTCGTGTAAGAATGAACCCAACCTTGTTAAGTGGTGCGTTTCCTGGAACAGTAGGATTCCCTGCTCAATCCGGATGGATGGATGCCGACCTATTTGTTAAATTTTTAAAACATTTTATAGACTCTACACAAACAACCAAAGAGTCTCCGAGCCTATTGATACTAGACGGTCATTCAAGTCACAAGTCCACTGACTAGAAATTATGTAGTTTCTGTTTTGACCTTACCACCTCATACTTCGAATAGGCTACAGCCTCTTGATGTAAGCGTATTTGGGCCCTTCAAAACCTACCTAGCAAGAGAAATGGACCACTGGCTGACAAATCACCCTGGCTCTAGAATCACCGAATATGACATGGCTCCTATTATAAAAAACGCCCTTATTAAAGCATTTACACCAATAAATATTATGAAGGGTTTTGAAAAACCAGAAATCTTCCCTTATGACCCGGATGTGTTCCAAGAGAGCGACTTTGAGGCGGCCGAGAATATTCTTCAAAAAGAATCAAATCCAGAAAGCGTCAATCCCTTGGTCAATTCCGTAAACTTGGAAGATGCACCTAATTCAGAATCGCATGAAGATAACATCCAGAATGATACTAACATACTACCAGTTTTAGACGCAACAGAACAACCGTCACTGTTTCTATTTCAAATTCAAGCCTTATCTGGAAACCATCTCAAGGGAAAAGCAACTCCAAAGCACTTTTAGAACCAGATCAACCGTCATGCAGTTCTGTTTCTACTTCAAATTCAAGCCTAATCTTGAAATCATCTCAAAGGCAAAGCAAAATCCAGAACCACAGAAGGATCCAAAATAATCACCAGCTCACCTTACAAAAATCAACACGAAGAGGAATTGAAAGATAAATTAAAAACAGTAAAAGCTAAATCAGTCAAAAAGAATTTTAACAAAGCAGGGCCAAGTTCGTGTCTTGAAAATGTGAAAGAAAAAAAAACTTGAGAGAAAAAAGGTGCATCGGCAAAAGCATCAGCAGCAATGTCAGAGGAAGAGAAAGCCACAATATACAATTACTGTCATAAGACATATGGAGACACTTGTAACGACGAATGGATTATGTGCATAAAATGTGGTGCCTGGATGCATGAAGAGTGTTCAGATAACGAACCGGGTGCTGATAAATATGTTTGTGATAACTGCCGATGATAATTAGTATAAAGACTCACTTGCCCCAACTGGGTGATTCACTTGCCCCATAACTTGGGGCAAGTGAGTCATTTGACAATTTTTTTATGACCTTCAATTAAAACTTAAAATTTTCCTCATTTTTCAATGTTAGGTTATGACCTAAAGAATTAAAGTTTATTTTTATTCAATACACGTTGTTTCATTTCTACAAGTATAAAAGTTATTATTTGTTAAACCTTAAGGTGTCTCTCTTGCCCCACCCTCCCCTATTAACGAACCTGTAGATACACCAAAAGATATATTCTTTACATATAATCAGGTATCAAAAAAATATGTATGTACTTATAGAAATTTGTTGAAATATGTTCTATTGATCTAAATCTTTTTAATAGGTTCTTATTATAGTTGTAAATAAGACAACACTTTTTATCCGTCTATTTAACACTAGGTAATAATTTGGTTATACATGTTACAAACATATGCATATTTTAAGTTCTAAGGATCCGTACCCTCTTAATTTTCATTAGACATAAGACCTGTGATGTCACAATAAATCGTGAATATGAGGTAAAAGATTTGGGAGTTGTCTTTTAGTCTAATTTGAAGTTCAATAACTATTACTTACACATAACTAAAAAATCAATGAAAGCAGGTTTTTAAATCAGAAATACAAAAATTTAGGATTTTCACTAAAATCAGATCATATAATGCTTAAGTAAGAACCCATCTAGACTATGCTTCACAAATATGGAAGCCACACTTATTGATTATATTGAAAAAGTCCAGAAACTATTTTTATGGCACCTTTATGTCATAAAAAAACCCATACCGTTCTTATATAAAACTATGCTTAATAATTTTAAGGTTAAATCTGTTTAACAAAGAAAGAAACAACAGTGATATATTTGTACTTTATTTTAAATAATTTTAATGTGCCAAAGATTCATCTAAGAATTCCAAGTAACAAAAAATTATTTAGTGTACGTTCAAATAGTATATCTCCTTTAATTCCTCTATTTTTGCTAGACCACCGAAGTTCTGAACATAAATCGACCAGTTATACTCCATCTTTGAGGAGTACTGGAAGGGAGATGCAGCTTCCGCATGATCTCCTCTTGGAAGACAGCCTTCTGGTGAAGAAGAAGGCCATACATCTCTCACGTACATTCAGAAGAGAAAGATTAGAAAAGTGAAGGCCCCTACATCGTCCTCAAGAAAATCAGTTACCTATGTAGCGACATGCACTACATATCTTCATCATTTTTATTACGTCATAGGCATTACATTGTTGTCATTATTTAGAAAACCTTTCGTGGCAGTTCTAGCACAGGATAAATAACGATACAGAAAAGAAACATAGGGCTAAAACAGGAACCTAGCAACCGAAGCCACACCTTCTTTATGGTGGAGCATTGTCAAAAGTGAATCGTAGATTTGTTACTTGTTCAAAGTGCAACAGTGCACACTTTTGTAGCAGATGAACGAAGCTGTCACTGCTGTCGCTGTCAATATTTTTTTGCCTATCGTCTTTATTTGTCGTTTTGGATTTTTGGTTGGTTTTAGGGTTTTAGCGAATATTCATTTAATAACTTTTAGTGGTTTATTTTTAGTTTTTGTTGCTGTTTTTAATTGTGGAGTGTTCATTTAAGACTTTAAGATTAGGTTTATAAGATATGATACATAATTCTATAAAAGAGAAATGTAGTTTTCGCAGTGTAGATTTAGTAAATAGCTACGTTCGCGTGTACTATGAATAGTTACGTTTTCTCAGAGTATCTCTGTGGTGGAACTGAAGGTCAAATATTTTTATCCCTTCAACTTCAAAGTTCCGACCATTACTTTCTTTTCTGTATCGTTCTTTCTTCTGTGGTTCTAGCAAAGACAAAAGGTTGTATTATACTCATGGCGAGGGAAACAACATTGTTTATTTTATAATAATGACTTTTTATTTTATACATGACATGTAATTTTTCTTCTTAATATACTTTATACATCTACAACGATAAATCATTTATTTATGATGGGATCAATATATTTTAAAGATCCCACATTTTTTTTTTATTCAATATCAAACATTTATTTAAATACTAAAACAAAGTAAACTTTTGGTGACACAAATTAACAGTCTCATTATCTTAACCAGCCAATATTTTCAACAATTATTGCATGCTATCATCTTAAATCTCTGACCATGCTATTAATTGCAATCATGACTCACCTGCCACATGTAATTTAGAAGAGCGTCCTTATTTCTCTTCCATTCGTTTTCCAATTCGCTTGAGGGAGGATATTTATCGCATCCCAATTCCATAGTTATTTCGAAATCGTTGCTGGATAGATAATTAAAGTCTTGCATGCCTGAAATGAATTTTAAAATTAAAGAAAACAGTGTAACGTGCTTATGGTTTTTAGTTATTCAATATGGAAATTTTTAAATAGGTACGAACTTTAAATAAAAAAAAATATATATTATAATTATTGGGAAAAAGTACAACAAAATTTTGATTTGGAAACATTATTAAAAATCATGTGTGACACTACAACCTATTGTATTACCCCTGTAAATGTTTAGATGATCAATTAAATACATACATTTTCGGCACATATCTTGAAACATTTTTTTATTCACAGGGTGTTTCAGAATAAAGTACCGTAAACTAAAGAACTTGTAGATCTTAACTAATTATTAAGAATAGATAAGTATAATTTTCCTGTAGACGACCCAGTTTTCATTTTATAGGGTGATAAAGTAAATTTCATAAATACATAATTTTCTAAATATATTTTTTTACGATAATAATTTCATCTTAAAATTATGTACTTGTTAATCATCATTATTAGTTAATATAATTTATTTCGATAAATTACGATAATCCATTGGCATAGAATCAAGGGCTAAGAAAACAATTTTGATCCAAACTTTTTAAATACCCTATATCTCGCAATTTGTCACAAAACAGTAGCTCAAAGTTGATCTCTGTTAAACTTCCATTTCAGAAATATTAAAATCTAACTAACTTAAGAAGACGAATAACGCTTGCCATTTTAGGCCCATATCTCTAATTCCGACACTCGGAAAAATTATTGAGAACCTTGTAAAAACTCGACTAGTTAGATATCTAGTTTCTTCTTGTTTGGAATTAGCTTATACAAGTTTAAATTTCAACGAGGCCGTAGCTGCAGTATTTTGTGATCTGACTAAAGCTTTTGACTGTGTCAACCATGGAGTACTGCTGTAAAAGCTTGAAATTTATGGCATAAGAGATGTGGCCTTGAGTTGGATGAAATCCTACCTTTTAGGTCGCAAACAGTTAGTCCGAACTGTTTCAGACTCGAACACAAGTGACATAAAATGGGGTGTCCCTCAAGGTTCTGTTCTTGGGCCCACCCTGTTTTTAATTTATATCAATGATTTAGGTAAGTTAAATATCTCAGGAAGCGTCACTCTATTTGCTGACGATACTACTATCTTGTGACACAATAAAGACGTCAATATTCTTTATGCAAATATTAGTAATGACCTAAAATCCTTTAAAACACGGTGCACTGCAAATTTTCTGTCATTAAATTTTAAAAAACCAAAAATACTAACCTTTAAATGTAATGTTCCTGATATTTTAATAGATATGGATACTGTAGAAGCCACAAACTGTACAAAATTTTTGGGTTTAAATATCGACATGGATTTGAAATTATTCCTTATGTGAAAGACCAGAATCAGGGATTTTTTGAAGACATTGTTCGTTTATAAAAAATAAGTAGATTAAGCTGAATATATTATCTTTGTATGTTTATAAATAAAAATTTGTAAAAAAACAATTTTATTTCTTCTTTTAAGCCTTTTAAAATAATGGCACTTAGCTCAATTTAAAACTAATATTAGTATGGCACTTAGCCCAATATAAGTGAAAATTATAATGGCACTTAAAGTTTTTTTTATTATACTCCTAAATAAAATGACCTACATAAAACATAAATATAAAATATTGTTTATACTATGAATATGCGCTTATAACATAATAGAAAAAATTTTAAATAAAATATTTTAGGTTCTACAAAGTTTTTATCAAATAACTCAAAATGTTTTTTGGCACTTAGCCCTTTATTTACTTTAAGTCTTCATATGTGGTAGTATACTTTACAAAATTATCACTAAAATGAGATTCGTAAAAACCCTCTTGTTGTATTAATTACAAAATTCACATTTGTTAACTATTCATGGTCCTTCGAGCCAGGATTATTTATCCAAAATACGATGTTAAAACAAGCTATAAAAATAATGCTTATAATACTTGTGGATACTGCACACTATCCGGAGCACAATAAACAATTCCTATAAGAAATTCTGTCGTCTGAGGCTGGTCCAACACGATCAGACGATTACCACATGGTGGTGTAACGAGTTAAATCACCTCAGGAAGATGGCTAGAAAATCCTTTATTAAAAGGCAAGGACCACAAAACTCAAAGAGGACTGGGATACTTACAAATCTCACCTCAAATAATACAAAAAATTGTCAGACAAAACAGAGAGATGCATGGAGATTATACTGCGAAAAAATCGAAGAAAATATTTCCTGCACCGAAGCATTGGTGCCCTAATCAAAGAGGATGGCACGAAAACTGCCAACCTCGCAGATAGCATCAAACCTGCTGTCAACACACTTCCCTGACTCGGTGATCACAGACGTTACCGACTGGGCTAAGGAAGAATACAACCCATCTGTCTATGATTGGCATACTGTCAAACACATTGTAGACAATTAAAAAATTAGATGGACAATATCCACCTTCTCTCCATTTAAATTCACAGGACTTGACGGTATCTATCCAGCTCTACTTCAGTGGGATCTGGATATTCAGATCCTCGTTGACTTTGTATATCCCCAAAAAAATAAAGAGAGGTAAAAGTGGTATTCATACCCAAACCTGGAAGGATGGACTACACTGTCCCAAAAACATACCAACCAATAGTTTGACATCGTTTTCCATGAAGGCATTGGAAAGGCTATGCGAAACGTAGATAAGGGATGCGGTGATTACAACAACACCACTACACCCAAACCAACATGCATACACCCCAGGCAGATCTACTGATTCAGCCCTTCATCTATTTGCTGGCCGGATAGAGAGATCCCTGGACAATAAGGAGTCTGCCTTGGATGTTTTCATAGACATAGATGGCGCTTTTGATAAAATCACCCTCCCAAAGATAATACACTCACTAGCCAATAGGAATGTTCCACAGATGGTTAGTGGGTGAATACTGGTTAAATTCTACAATTTCACCAGTAAAAACATCAACAAATTAATATTTTACATCTACTAAATAAATAAACAATTCTCAAATAGTTCGACTGCTTTTTACCCTAATATAATGTGAAGTCATAAAACTATAAATAGCATTTTTCTCAGAATACCGAACGTCGAACACCTGTGTGCACAGCTGTGCGTTGGAACAAAATGAGTGTCCGGCGCATAGTTAACGAAGCACAAATGACGTATTTCATTATGTCATGATGTTTTCATTGGTTGAAACCGAATAGGTGCGTCAACTATGCCCCGGACACTCATTTCGTCCCAACAGTATATATTAGGGTGAGCTCGACGTGAACGGCATTCAGTAGTTGTCTTATTGCCACCAACGATCAGTCTTATCATTGCTATCAACGCGAACAGTCGGTTCAGTTGTCTTTTTGCCATCATCGCTCACAGTTGTCGTTGCTATCCGAACGTTCAGGTGCTTCCTGCCGACGGCACGCTACTTTCTACATTTTTACAAGCGTTTAATGCAGTTTATTTTCTGGTGAAAGTTATATCTTCTACAATTATTATGGCATAAGAAATTCTACAAACAAATGTTTTCAAGTTGGTAACTAAAAAATCAACTGTATTAGTTAATCAAATTGTATTGAACTAAAATTGTAAATATTTAAAACTGTTTAGTGAAGATAAGAAAATTATTATATCTAAATGGAATCAACCACTATGTATTTACTTCAGTGAAAATAGTAAATTAAAAACACTTCTTTTTCTACTACCTATGACTCGTTAGTTATTTCTACAAACGAACCCAATTCTTCTAACACCAGCGACATATGCTACAGAACATTTTTACCAAAGAAATATTCGGAAGTAACACCGGTATTTTTTTAAATACATAACACGCTCTCAAAGCAAGCAGTAAAGAGCATTGTCTTCAGTTTTATTAGAAACCTTCCTTACACCTTGGCTGAAAGGTCTCCGCAATCTTTGTTGTTTTGACAGCGTTTCTTAACGTTAAATATTTATCTACTAATGACATTTAATTCAGCAGCCACTTCACTTAATGACCAATTTTCGTCCAATTTTGCTATAGCCTCTAATTTTCTCTTGTAATAAATAGTTTTTATAGTTTTACGAGTATATGTTTAAATGTCAATTTAATTTAATTTTGCCATAGCCTCTCATTTTCAATTATAAATAAATACTTTTTGTAGTTTTATATGACTAGCTATCAATTTTATTTTTTAATAATTAAACTATTTTTGTATTTTTATATTTACACATTTAATGTAGCTAAGATCGATTCGACAAAACGGCACAAGCAAAAGTAATATAATTTTGTTCACAATGTTCTCAACTCTTTTTGTAAGACCTATAGGAATTAATTTCAGTAAAAAATCCCATGACAACCGAAAAGTGTTCACATTTGCTTTGCGCCGACTATAAATCTATAAAATAAAGCAGGCATGCTTTTTTTGAGTTACTAACCTCCTTGTAAGCTATACCATTTTGCTCCGTTTGTAATTCCTCCTTGTTTTGGGAATGCGCTGCTTTCGATGTCACCACAGCCGTGTCTATTAGGTTTTGCCATATCAGCGTGACGAGTTGAGTAAGACAAAGCTAAATGTCTAAAAAATATTTTACCAAATTAATATAGGTACATAAATTAAATACCAAACATCTAAATTAGGAATTAATCCCTAATAAATACTGTGCGAAGTACTAGTTCAGGAAATTATTCAAGTTAAGTGTATAATAAATACAAGTGGATACGAGGTGGGGCAGAAAAGTAATGAGACTGATTTTTTACTTTACGTTTGTATTTTTTTAACATCAATGTTATCACCTTCAAAGTAGTTCTCTTGGACAGCTACACACCGATGGGGACGTTGTTCCCATTGTTAGTAGCAGCGCTGGAAGTCTTTAACGGTTATGGTTTTCAGCATGTCCATTATAGATGATTTTTAAAAACCTGCAATGACGGCTTTTTAGGACATTTTTCAGTTTAGAAAAAAGGAAGAAGTTACAGGGACTGTATACTTTATAAAGCCGTCCTTGAAAAGCTCAGAAAAAGGGTCATTCGCGTGAGACCAGACATTGTAGAGAAATGGTTGCTCCATCATGACATCGCCCTATGTCACACTGCCCTCTCCATATCAGAATTTTCGATCTCAAAAGGCATTTCTGTGGTTTCCCCATACCCCTTATTCCCCTTATCTCAGTTCCTGTGACTTCTTCCTTTTTTCTAAACTGAAAAATGTCGGGATTCAAGAAATCATCTAAAAGACTGTAACGTACATGCTGAAAACCATAACGGCTGAAGACTTCCAGCATTGCTACCAACAGTGGGAATAACTTCTTCATTGGTGTGTAGCTGCCCAAGGAAACTACTTTGAAGGGGATAACATTGATGTTTGAAACAAATAAAAAATTTGTAAAGTAAAAAATCAGTCCTATTACTTTTCTGCCACACCTCGTATGTTTTAAAGAATTAGATAAGTGTTTTAATAAATCAGAATTTAAAACCATTATTTGTATATAGCATCGACAATTTTGTCGAAAAAGTGATCAAATACAAATATTTAGGTAGGATAAATAAAAAGTGTGCTAAATTAGAGAAATACTACTTCTCGGATCACCTTAGGTTTTGATACATTTTATACAGGGTGTCATTGAAATTGTGTAAAAAAATTCGGGAGGTGATAGTACTCCTAAAACTAGTAAAAAAAGTTTTTATAACTATGGGTCGTTAACTACATATTAAGGAGGTCCTTTCGCCACCAATGTTAAATAAAAAATATTAGATTATGACTAAAATTATTTTTTTTCTAATAGTAGAAGTCCTTATTTATCTAATAGTGAACTTTTAACTATACCTTACCGTGCAAATTTTTGAGAATTTTTTTTTAAAATGTTTCTTACGAGAAAGTTAAACTTCAACAACAATTTTCGAATTATAATTAATTTTACTATTATTTATTGATTAGATGTAGTAGAAAAAAACTAAAAATAAGGTTTTTGAAATATTTAGGTTTTGTTTTTTACGATAAAATATATAGGTTACCGTGGAATTTATTGAGAAATTAATATTACAAAATTTTCAACTAGGTTACTCCAAATTTTTAATATTAATTTCTCAATAAATTCCAAGGTAACCTATATATTTTATTGTAAAAAACAAAACCTAAATATTTCAAAAACCCTATTTTTAGTTTTTTTCTACTCCATCTAATCAATAAATAATAATATAATTCGAGAATTGTTGTTGAGGTCTTATTTTCTCGTAAGACAGTACAAATACTCACATTTTTAAAAAAAAAATTCTCAAAAATTTGCACGGTAAGGTATAGTTAAAAGTTCAATATTAGATAAATAAGGACTTCAACTATTAGAAAAAAAAATAAATTTTAGTCATAATCTAATATTTTTTATTTAACATTGGTGGCGAAAGGGGTGGCGAAAGGGATGGCGAAAGGACCTCCTTAAGGGATTTAGGGGCGTCAAAAGGGCAAAATTTGAAAGTGGTTTTTTTAAAATTGTAAGCTTAAAAAACACGATAAAACTTCGAAAAAAATCCCTGTTGACATAAAATTTATTGCTGAATCCAATGGTAATATCTAAAAATTACTTTTTTAATCAGAAAGGGTAGTTCTTGCAAGGGTAAGGGGTCGATTTATGATTAACTTTTTAGAGGTTGATTTTTTTACAACGTGGGTCTATTTTTTAAAAACAACTACCTTTTTTCCATAAAAAAGTTACTCTTATTGCAAGTCGCTTAAAGCAACCGTTTTCGAGAAAATTGAAGGAAAAGAGTTTGGTAAACCTGTAGTTGAAAAAAAATGACTTATTTTTTGATGGGTATCTCACAGATTAATGAACATAAATTTATGAAAATTGTGACGTGTTAAACTAATCAACCTCTCAAAAAACTCATAAACACTAAAGAAAAAAAATATTGTCAAGTAATTTTATTATGAAAAATTATTTTTTGTCTGTGAGTCAATTTTTTTCTCTCAACTTTACAATCGGAAGGTAAGTGGCAACCCAAACCCCAGAAGAAATTTGTGGGCACGCCACTGTCAATGAATACTTTTTGTAAATGGAATAGGACAGAACAATAGCTATGTAGGGGAGAGGGCCCTAAGATGACGAAGTAGGTAAGATGACGAATCGGCTATAAATCAAACACTCTTTCTCTTTGCGCGAACAATATGATGTGAAACGTTCGTTATGCGCGTGCACCTTACGTAGTTTCTTTCACTTCGCCCTCGAGATGGTTAGTTTGTCCAGAACAAGTGAATAAGGTGCATCGTCGTGCTTCGTTATAATTTTAGTGGCTTACAAAATAACGTCTGCATTTTTTTAGGTAAGTTTAAACTCAAAAATTTTGTTGCTAAATGTTTATGAGTGTGTTTGGCATGATCGGTGATATTTTCACAAACACTAAATTCACGTTTTTTCTTTTATTAATTTTTTAAATTTTAACTGTGAGTGGGGTTAAGTTGACGAAAAACAAAGTAGGTAAGATGACGAATTCGTCATCTTACCCACTCCCATATAATATGATGTTTGTTGGGTAATACATTATTTTTACACAATTTTAGATCATAAAATATGGGAAGAGTCTACAAGCGCAAAACGAACCGACAATCATGGAGTAAAGAGAACATGCGAATTGCCATAAATGAGGTTAGACAAAACAACAAAAGCGTAAATTCCATGGCAAAAGCATATAATCTTCCGGAACCAACTCTTAGAAGATATCTAAAGCGGTATCCGGTTAAAATCTCTCCTAAAATAATATAATGTTAAAAACAATGATTGGTCTTTATTTTCAGGAATTTCCTTGCAATGCTGGTCGATTCAAGAGCACGTTTTCTGATGTGGAATTAGAAGAACTACGACAGTACATTATCAATATTGACAAACGCGCATTTGGACTAACCAAGAAGCAATTCAGCAGGATAATTTATGATTTTGCGGAAAAACGTCACATTTCACACAGATTTAACATAAAGAAAAAGAAAGCTGGACGACACTTCGTTGAGTGGTTTATGTGGAAATACAACTTTTCCCTACGAAAGCCAGAATCGACTTCGATAGCTAGACTTATGGGATTTAATCGCCAAAGTGTTTCCAATTTTTTTAACGCACTTAAGGAACTTAAAGAAAAATATAATTTCCAACCCAATCAAATTTACAATATAGATGAAACCGGTGTATCAACAGTTGCCACAAAAAATCCCAGGATAATTACCCCAAAAGGCAAGCGAAGAGTAATTAAGATATCTTCTGCAGAACGAGGAACTAATGTGACTGCTGTATGCGCGATGAATGCAAGTGGGACATTTATTCCTTTTTGATTTTCCTAGAGTTAGAATGCAACCAGCCTATATGAATAACACGCCAGCTGGATTTGTAGGTGTTGCACATGAAACCGGATGGATGACATCTGCAATTTTTTTAAAATACCTGGAACATTTTATCCAATATGCTCGTCCTAGCGAAAACAACAGAGTGCTGCTAATAATGGATAACCATGCAAGCCATGTTACCTTTGAAGCTGTAACATTGTGCAGGGAAAATTATATTTCTCTCTTGGGATTTCCCGCACATACCAGTCACAGAATGCAACCATTGGATGTGTCTCTGTATGGTCCCTTAAAAACAGCATATAGTAGGGCTTGTGATGACTTTTTGACAAACAATCCTGGAAAAGCCATTACACTGACTGACATTGCCTCAATCTTTGGAAAGGCTTATTTAAAAGTAGCAACCGTCGCGAATGCTATAAGCGGGTTTCGGGCAACTGGTGTAGAGCCGTTTGATTCTGACATTTTTACGGACATTGACTTTGAAACTGCACAAACGACAGAAAGGGAACTTGACGCTGAACCAAAGTTAATTGAGGAAAATTATCAAACCGAGAGATTGCCATCGGAAATAAGTCTTTTGAATTCTCCAGTCAGCACTAAACCTGTGCCTTCCACATCTGGTGTTCAGCGAATGCCAGAGTCAGTAACTCCCATCAAAAAGCAGATGGAGGCAGCTTATACTGAAAAATTATTAGAAACTTCTGATAAAGAATGCCAGAGCCAGACAATCGAGTTGGGATTACCTCCGTTGCCTAAGGCAAACACGCAGAACAGACGTTGTAGGAAAAAGCTACCATCACTTATAATATCTAGCACGCCCGTTAAAGATGTTTTAGAACAAAAGCACAATGAAAAACTGGAAAAAGAAAAGAAAAAACAAATGAATGGCCCGTCAAAAAAATCAGCAGCAAATCAGTTCAAGAAAAAAATAGTAAAGCAAATAAACAAAATAAAAGCAGAAGTGTAAAGCGCCAAGTGTTTGAGTCATCTGATTCATCTGAGAGTTCCGTAGATATAGCTGTGGTGGATAGTAATGATGACATGGACGAAGAGGCTGAAGAATATGACAGACTGTGCATATTTTGTGAAGATGAGGGCAAACATAATGAGCTTTGGTTTTGTTGTAATAAATGCACCAAGTGGGCACACGCAGAATGCACTGGACTTAATTTGAAAGAAGCAAAAGCCAAAGTGTGGGTGTGCGATTTTTGTCGTGATGAAAATTAAGTCATACTTTGAAATTTTTTTGTCCGTCCTTGGCTTTTTTTAATACTTTTAAATTTCCTTGCTTTTAATTCTTGTTTATTTTTTAAAAATAAATCATTAAAATGTTTAAGTGTATTGTTTTATTGCCTTTTTACGATATTCGTCAACTTACCCACATACGTTCGTCATCTTGTCAGCAAAAGCGGGTAAGATGACGATAATTACATTTTTGTTCAAAAAAAAAAAAAAAAAAAAAAATTACCTGCCACAATGTGCAAATTTGAATTAAAACTGATCTAAATATTTTTTAATCACTTAAATATTATATGCTCTGCTTTAAAAAACATTTATTGGTAAGAAAATAGAGTTTTAATTGGACCGCAAAACTTAAGTTCGTCATCTTAGGGACCTCTCCCATACATGGCCTTATCACAATTTTTTTATTTTAATTTAGCAAAAAGAAATTGTAAATAATTTTGCCTAAAATTATTCTGGTTTTTAAGTATTTCTGTCAGTTTCTTGTTGTTGAAGTGTACGTGAGTGTAATATACCAGAAATTATGGAATACACTGTACTTGAACTGACAGATACGCATTTTATTTATGGAAGAGCGAACGGAAACGGCCTTTTAGCTAAACGTTTGTATATTCAAAAATATCCAAATCACAGAGCACCCTCTCATAGGATATTTGCCAGAGTCCATCAGCGCCTGAGAGACGAAGGTTCATTTAGTAACAGGCACCATGATCGTGGTCGTAATGTTACAGTGCGTACACCAGCAATTGAAGAGCGAATTTTAAGAAGTGTAGAGGAAGATCCAGGAGAATTGTAAGGAGAATTGCAGCGCAAGAAAACGTGAGTCGCCATACTGTGTGGATGACTATTCATACTCAACTGCTGTATCCATACCACATCCAAAGGGTACAAGCCCTTAATCCTCCAGACTATCCCGCTCGTGCCAATTTCTGTCGTTGGTTATTAAGAAAACTGGTAGAAGATCCCTTTTTTCTGTCAAACATTTTATGCACTGATGAAGCAGAGTTTCCCAAAAATAAGATTGTTAATTACCACAATACCCATTACTGGTCCGATCAAAATCCTCATGCTGTCATAGAAAGTAGACACCAAGTTCGATTCTCAGTAAACGTTTGGCCGGGAATTTTTGGAGATAGACTTATTGGACCATTCTTTCTACCCAATAGGTAAATTTTAAAACTGTTCAAACGTCACCAATTCCTAATTATTATTATTCTTTTAGGCTTAATGTACAAAATTACATTCATTTTTTGGTAAACCATTTACCAATACTTTTGGAGGAAGTTCCAATAGCACAGAAGCAGATTATGTATTTTATGCACGATGGTGCACCACCTCATTTTCCACTAGCCGTGAGAAATCATTTAAATCAAGTTTTCGAGAGGAGTTGGATAGGACGTTGTGGTCCACTAGCTTGGCCAGCCAGATCACCAGATCTTAATCCACTTGATTTCTACTTATGGGGTCACTTAAAAGCTTTGGTTTACTCAGTACCGATTAATACTGAAGAGTAACTACGACAACGGATAATTGACTGCTCCAATCAAATTCGTACAACGCCAAGGATTTTCGATAGGGTACGCAGATCCTGGAGGAGAAGAGCAGGTGTCTGTATTGAAATGAATGGTGGCCACATTGAACATTTACTTTAAATAAAAGAGTCAGACTGATATGATAAAAAAATACGGTACTTTCCATAATAGTAATAAAATATTTTTCACTTTAATTTCTCTCTCTTTTATTATTTAAAATAATTTCGGCGCTTCTCTTTTTTAACAGGGCGATTTGGTAATTCTAAATTGAAATAACCACGCCATAATTTTCATAAATTTATGTTGATTAACCTGTGAGCAATCCATCAAAAAATAAATAAATACTTGTTTTTCAAATACGGGTTCAGTAAAATGTTTGCCTTCAATTTTCTCGAAAACCATTGCTTAAGCGACTTGCAATAAGAGTAACTTTTTTATGGAAAAAAGGTAGTAGTTTTTAAAAAATAGACCCATGTTGTAAAAAAATCAACCCCTAAAAAGTTAATCATAAATCGACCCCTTACCCTTGCAAGAACTACCCTTTCTGATTAAATAAGAAATTTTTCGATAATACCATTGGATTCAGCAGTAAATTTTATGTCAGCAGTGATTTTATCGTGTTTTTTAAGCCTACAATTTCAAAAAAACCACTTTCCAAGTTTGCCCTTTTGACTCCCCCAAATTCCTTAATATGCATTTAACGACCCATAGTTATGGGAACTTTTTTTTACTAGTTTTAGGAGTACTATCACCTCCCGAATTTTTTTACACTATTTCAATGACCCCCTGTATATCTTAAGTGTCTTTCAAAGTAGCCTTTTCCGTAGACTATGAAACGAGCCGCCACTGTACTATTATTTACCTGAAAGTTTCATCGTCTGGTGTAGCCGTATATTCTCCCCTTTGTCTACCAGACTTACTGTCGTCGTAAGGATAATTGGCAACTAGATCTCCTCCATGTAAGTTGGCTGAAAGGACGAATGGAACTTGCATGATAAGCCGGATAACGGCTTTTGTTTCCGGTTGAAGCTGAAAACCAAGTTGGATGATTAATTATTTCAGAAAGGTTAATTAAATGAAAATAAGCGTTTTCCGTATAAAATTATTAAAATTTATTTTAAATTATTACCTCTTAAATTTCAGTTATTTTTGAGAAACTACTAACGAATATGTTTAACACGTTGGCTGCCACCTACGAGTTTGCTCGTAGCTTGTTAGCTAGGACGCCGACTATTACTTATCTCGTAGTTTGTTTACTTGCCATGTATACATACAACTTATATTACATTTTTGTAGTTGTAGTATAACAGTAATTATTATATATTCATTATGATTATTCATATTTACAAGCTTCTGGGAAGAGGTCAAAACATTAAGGATGGTTTACATGCACAGACGACTTAATAAATTAATAAATGAACAGAAAATATAATAAAAAAATAATAAATTTATTCAAAATCATGGTCTACAATATTTATATGTAAAAATAAAATATTAATACTCTTTCTACTCTACATGCTATACCTATGCTGTCAAAAATAGTTAATACTAGAATAGTAAACCTTGTATGGGTGTATATGTTAATTGCCGGGCAATTTATAAAGTGCCCAATACAGTCGGTCCATTTAATAATTTTGTATTTGTCTATAGTAATTTATTACATTGCCCGGTCATTATAAATACTGCTATTATTTTCTGGGCATTTTGATTAATTTTAAGCAATTTGGCAACGTGCGTATAGTGGGATTCTCACTGACCAATTAGCATCCATTTTTGATGGCTTGTCGCTTGTCCATCTTGCGCGTTAATGAGTTCTCGTTCTCGATTGTTTTCAGTTCTTTGCTTAGCTGTTAATAATTGTGCCACGAATATTTAATGAACTTTGCCTTAAAGTGACTTTATCGTTTTGTTTTAAATGTTAGTGATTTTTCTACAAAATAAAATGCAGAAACAGTTATTATTAACTGACGTAAGTGAGATGAAAAATCGTTTCGACGAACGGCTGAATGAATTGTGTTCATCAAAAGGTCAGAATACACAAATTATCACAAAACCCTAATACTTGGAATTAATAGAAAAGGTTAAAATATCTAAAAGCAAAGTGGTAAATAAAAAACCCGAGGATTATCAGCGTTTACGCAGGTTTGACATAATGACTATTGGAGAGAAGGAAAAGCTGATAGTTCCTGTAGAGGATGGTAAAAAGCAGATTAGGTTTTACGTACATCGGGAAGAGATATTTCAACATTTACATGATGCACATATTTCTATTGGACACGGTGGTCGAAACCGCATGGAAAAAGAGATCAATTTAAAGTATGAAAACATCACAAGGGAAATGATTGTAATCTATCTAAATTTATGTATGACCTGCGAAAAAAACACAGTGTGTACCAAGAAAAGGTTTAGTTGATAGGCCGATACTAAGTAAAAACATGAACTCAAGATGTCAAGTCGATTTAATCGACATGCAGTCGCAAGCTGATGATCAATATAAATTCATACTTGTATACCAAGATCATTTAACTAAATTTGTTCAACTTCGACCTCTTAAAAGCAAAAGAGCAGAAGAAGTAGCTTATGTGCTTTTGGATATTTTCACCATTTTTGGTGCGCCCACTATTTTGCAGAGTGACAATGGCAGAGAATTTGCCAATAGTACTATTAACGAACTATGTACCATGTGGCCAGAATTAAAGATGGTACATAGAAAGCCCAGAAGCCGTCGGACATGCGAATCAGAACGTGGAAAATATGCTTTGTTCGTGGCTAGAAGACAATAACATCAAGAAATGGTCAGAAGGATTACGTTTTGTTCAACTTATGAAAAACAGAGCTCATCATAGTGGCATAAACTATACTCCGTATGAGACCATGTTTGGAACAAAGTTAAAAGTTGGTCTAAAAAGTTTTTTGCCTGAGGACGTTCTGCCTAATATAAATTCTGAAGAGGATTTGAAAGTAATAGTAAAAGATCAAAACAATTTAGAGTCTGCAGAATAAGGTGTACTGCAAAATAAACCAGGGTCAAATTCTTTAGCGGAAGTAGGTCCAAGTCAACAATACGAGGGGGAAATATCTTCTCTTGATAGTTATGTTCAACCATCAACTTCGTTATCTGAACCAAGCTCTGATTTCAGTAATAACAAAAGAGAAATAAATGTCTTAGGGGCCTCTGAAATTCAAGTTCCCGGTTATGAGAAACGCGCGTATGAAGGTTATGGAGATTTCTCAAAGGGATCTAATTTATCTGGAATTTATAAATTAACTTGTAAATCTTGCCATTCTTTCTATGTGGGACAAACATTTCGAAATTTCAAGATCCGTTTAAAAGAACATTTGCGTTGTCTTAACCAAAATACAACAGGTTTTTCACATTTTGCCAACCACCTACTGGACTCAAATCACGACTTCGATTCAACTGAAGGTTTCGAAATCCTACATAGTTCCTACCATAGATTTACTCTTAATAGCTTCGAAAGCCTCGAGATATTGAGAAATTTAAAATTAAATCCTGTTGCTTGCTTAAATGCCCAGATAATGTCAGAAACTCCTCCTGTTTTCTGAACACTAATCTAAATTTATCGTTCTAACTTCCTTTTTAACCTCCCCCTTTATTTCTATTCACATATTTTCTTGCAAGGGGTACATTTCAGTAAGTAATTTTTTTCCCACAAGAAACCAACGAGCATGTTTAAAGATTAGGTTAGATTGTGTGATATTCACATCCGTCATTTTCTTCTTTTCTTCTTTTATTCTTCAGTTGCTTCACAACAGTTAACCCAGTCATTTCTTCTTCTTTTTTCTTCCTACAACATCACATACACTTGATGATTGGTTCATGGCCCAAATCTTATATAATAAATAATAAATATTTCTTCACTCATGGTTTACATCTTATTACCTATACCCTGTCATGGGTTTACCCAAGAATTTTTTTGTTAATACTTGCCACCACCTGTAGAGGCCTTAACTTGACAGGTCTCCTTTCAAAAATGTTAGTTTTTTGAAAAAACAACAAGGTTGTTTAAAATAAGCCTTATCTTTTAATCTGTTTAATGTATGTGATTTGTTTTGTATGGTCTTGAATATTTTAAATTTTTACTATTTCAATTGACTAATATTTGTTTTTTTAAATATTTTTAACTTTTTATTACTTGTAAACTTTGTTCATTTTACAATTTATTTCACCCCACATTTGATGAAACTTGTTTTGTAGTATTCCCTAGTGGATGGAGAGTATGGTGAGTTTTCTCTTTTTTACTATTTTATATATCGTTTGCTCCAAGTTAACACACCTTACACCACATATTCTCCTTTCCACTAGGCGAGCCTGAAGATGAAGTGATGACACTTCGAAACCGGTCGCACTCAATGTTTTGTTAAATAATTGAACATTGACTTTCCTTGTGAGATATAAAGGACTTTTTCTCCCCATTCACCTTAAAATTACCTCAACTCACACATGGCTACCCCCCTTGTCAACATTTTTTATTATTTTGTTCTATAGATGATGTGTCGGGTGAAGGCTTGACAAAATTTCTTCTGTCGGCGTTAGAGAAAGAAGGCTTAATATCAACGATTTGCGGGGTCAGGGTTATGACAATGGGTCAAATGTACGTGGTAAACATAAGGGTCTACAAAAAAAATTGTATTTGAATCCGCGAGCTTTGTTTGTTCCTTGTTGCAATCATAGCTTAACTTTAGTCGTCAATGATGCCGCAAAATCGAATATTTTGAGCATCATTTTTTTTTTCTTTAGTTCAAAAACTGTTTGTATTTTTTTCAGCTTCTACTAAATGCTGGACAATTCTGAAATCAAATTTATCTAAAGTAACAAATTTAACTTTAAAACCTTTATCGGATACTCGATGGTCTAGTAGAATAGATGCAATGACTCCTTTAAGGTATGAACTTGGGGAGGTTTATGATCTGCTTGAAATAAGCGTAGGAAACTTTGAAAATAACGTAAACAATTTGGCTGCATTGTTGGCCAAAAGTTGTAAAATTTTTAGTTCATTTGCATTCTTATATTGTGGTAAAATATTTTAAGTAAAGTTAACATTGTTAGCAAAATTATTTAAAAACTGAACTTTAATGTTGCTTAGTGTTCTAATCACTTAAATAATTTGAATAATTTTTTGAAAGCTTACCGCTCCGATAAAGGTTTTAATTATATTTTAAAAGATGCTAAAGAAATAGCATCCAGCTTAGACATAGACCTTAAATTCAAAAAACCGCGAAAAATAAAAAAAATATTTTGATAATGAATTTGACGATGAACCAATCCACGTCGAAACTTTCAAAACTTTCAAACTTTCAAAGTTCAAAGATGATTGTTTTTTTTTAATGCTCTAAATGTAATCATAACATCAGTGGATGAGAGATTCCAATTACATCTTTCTTGCTCTAAAAATTTCGCGTTTTTATGGAATATTGATAAATTTAAAAATTATTCTGAAAACGAACAATTAGAATTATGTCAAAAAGTTGAAAATTTATTAAATGACAAAACTCGCAATGAACGAGACATAATACTTGATGAATTACAGCACTCGCCTGCGGCTCGTGCTGCAAACTTCATCTGCGTGAGTTATGACCTGCATTACCGCTCGTTAAATAATATACTATTAAATATTTTATTTCTTGTGCTTTTGTATCATATTACATTTAAAACTAAAATACAAAAATGTTGTGTTGTTAGAATATATTTCTGTTTTCTATAAGCTTATAATTATGTTATGTACCTCAATGAGAAAATACTTGTATGGCTTGTGCTTGTAAAATATAATAATGATAATAAAATGAAAATACTTTTTAAAATTATTTTTCAATTAGACATTCCAAACAAATGAATTGCCAGTGGGAAGGTTTGGTATATCTAACGGTTGCGACATACGATGTATTCTATCTACAATACGTAAAATTATGAATAATGGCTTACATTTAAATATTTTATGTAAAACACAATAAAAATATTATTTAAGAAAACCACTTTGGTCATTTTTTTAAAAATTAGCGTCCAGGATGCAAGACTATGTCGCTACCCCCTTAGGTATACTAGACCTTCCCACTGGCAGGTTTTGTTTAACAGGTCGTTGGATTGCCTAATAGTGAATATTAATACCTAACTTAACCCGTGTCTATACTCACATATGAACGTAATACAAATTTGGGGCGTTATTTTAAATTTACACAAGGGCGCCAATAGTGCAGGGCGCGGGTGTGCCTTTCACAGAGAGTAATCTGTGCCTTCTTCTGGTGATAGGTTCTGTAGGTATGAGTTTGTTGATTTTTCTTTGAGCTTTTGAATTTCTTTTTTTAGTTTTTGAGTTTTATTGTTTAATAGATATTTACGATATAAGTGCGGTATGAACATTATTAATATATGCATGTGAAAATTGCCCAACGAGTGCGTCAGCACGAGTATATTAATAATGTGTTACCGGCACGAATATTGTACAATATTTTATATACAAAATTCTAAATTATATTGATTAAAATTATGTCGGCATATCGTTAAAATTGAATATTTGCGAATACAAGTAACCTGGTTAAATAACTTGTATAAGTTGAGACCTTAGATAAAAGAGACCAGAGATGTTACATATACCGGTATTTGTGCTGCGCGAATGTTGCCAATTTCTAAAGAAAGGTTAACGGAGTGGGGGAACTGGGAGGAGATTCGAAGTCTGTGACAGGGGCGGACTTGGTTTATTAAAAACACGATGAACTATTAGATATAATTAAAAGATGTTTAAATGGAATGTTTTATTATGAAATAAAATTAATGTGATTTTATTAATATTAAACAGAAGCAACGATATTTTATTCTAGTCTCTTGCGGCAATGTCCGTAGTAACTAAATGCTAACGAAATATTCTATAATAGAAAACAAAAGTTCTTTTATAGAATATTTCGTTATCGTTTAATTTTTCCACAAGATACTACAATAAAATGTCAAAATATAATATCGTTTATGAGCAAAAATGGTACTCATTGTCTACCAGTATTATATTTGCAGCATGTGCAGCAGGAGAATATTGTAAATAGGAAGAGTAAGAAATGAGGATTCCTTGTGAGCTGAACATGTTTTTTTCTAAGGCTAATACATATTAAAAATTAATTGAGTTGCGACAACACTATAGACTGTAGATAAGGGTATATTACATACGTTTAGACGATATCTTTCCTACAGACTTATGTGAAAAAGTGATGCAAAAGTAAATATATATTTTTGGGTGTCGTAATAAGAGAGAAAACGGTCCAGAAATCAAACTCAAAATGTATTATTATGTTGTTTATTGTATTATTTATAAAAAAAAAATAAGTAAAACAATAAATAAATAGTAAATACAAAAAAATGAAGCAAGTTATAAAACCAAAGAAATTCTGAAAAATAAAAAATTTACAATTCTAACATCCTTCAAACAATACTAGTTTGTTATATAGTACCCGTTTACTTTTTGTTTTATCAAATAAATTTTTATTATAGTGGTGAACCCTCGCTGTTAAATAAACGAATGAAATTAATTTTATTAAATTAGGATGGTGTGGGCTTAAAAAAAATTGTTCTTTAAAATGGTCATCAAGTTTTCTAAATAGATTTTTATCTGATAGTATTCTCATTACCTGAATATTTAAAATATTTATATTAATGGCACAATTTTGATATAAGTAATATTGAAATAATTTTTCTGCTGTTGTACATATTAATACCACATCTTCTGAAGGATATGTCATTCTGTAGGTTTCCTTTTGTTGAATGAAAGATATTAAATAATCTGCTCTTTCTCCTATAAGTCCGCTCAAGCATTTTTCGCATTTTAAAGTTTTACCTATTTTATATATGACATATCCAGACATGTATACAATAACTTCCTTTTTAAAAATAGACAGATCTTCCTCAAAAAATTTAGTATGAAAGGTTTCTATGTCCTTTATGTCAATGTCTTCTTCTACTTCAGCAATTCGTTCCTTACCACAAGACTTGTTAATAATGTCACATGGTGTCATAATTGGAATTGTTTCCAATGGTACACAGTTTCCCAAGAACGAATCTCGCAATTCAAGGTGAACCATCATTTTTTTGTAAGCAATTTTGAATTGGCGTGAGCAAGGGTTATTATTGTTACCTCCCATTGATCGAATAAATCCAAAAAATAATTCAACATGATCCTGACTACATTTGTAAGTTGGAAAACAGGACAATATATCCGTTTCTATTAGTTGTTCATACAAATGTTTCAAACTTTTCATACAGAACAGAAATCCTAATACACCCGTTTTCCTTTGACTTTGACAGAGAAATGTACCATCAGATAAAGTTAAGGATTCTAAATATTCCGCTGTTTCTGAAATAAAGTCTGAAATGTTTTTAAAATTTTTTTTATTAATAGGTTGTTTAAATCCTCGCTGAAACATATTTCTCGAGTTGAGGATATCAAATAAATGATTCAAAATTCTTACAAATTTGACGGTCCCCTCACAACCTTTAAATTCTTCAATTTTTAAGGTTTCCTTTAAAAATTCTAAGGCATGAGCTACTGAATTACTAAACAGTTGGGTGGCTAAACGAACTTTCATTTTTTGATTTTTGTAAATTATGTGGGTTTTTTTTAATTTGTTACTCAAATGCAGACCTTCTTGTTCTTGTATATTATTTAATTTTACAAAATAGTCCCATTTTATTGCATTGCCATTGTCATCAATTAAAAGTTGTTTATCACCCAAAGTGTTTCTCATTAATTTAACCATGTGGCAAGGATCTAAAAATACAGCAATATCCCGACCTGATGCCGAGTCACGAAAAGTTGATTTTAAATTATTTTTGTCAAAAATACATCCTAATTCTCTTAACAATGTGATGTTGTTGGTTGCTCCATCAAAGGTAACTGACACTAACTGTATCGCAGACTCGTGAAGTAACTTCAAACACTGGTTCAATAAATTTTTTTTTGATGACCAGTTAAAGTGTCTATTAGAAAATATCCCAGAGGAAGTTTCCAGGATTGGTTTATACAAATTAACATAAATACATATGCTTCTTTGGCTACAAAGTTACAGTCAGTGTCAGAGTCAATACCAAAATCAACAAATCCATGATATCTTTTTCCATCCCACTGAATTTGTTGACGAATTGCCATTTCATCTACAGTCAAACTACAAATAAGCTTATAACTACTTTTTTGCGCTTTTAATTTTAATAACTCAAAAACTTCACTGGTAAATCCTGCCTCGCCATTTACATTTTTATACCATCTTGAAATGGTTTTAGGATGAGGAAGAGCTGAATTGAAAGTTGTTCTCACGAAAGAATAGGCTTTTACTGAATAATAATGAAGAGTAAGAGCAAATGCTTTTAGGTCACTTCCATACTTGCCCATATTAAACATTTGTCTCTTCAGAAACTCTTTATTAGGTCCTATTTGAGTTAATGTTTCCAAATTTTCCTCAGAAATTTTTCCTTTCAGGGACTTTATAACCTCCTTTAAATTGGCTACCCTCTTCTTCGCTCTGTAGAGGCTCACTCTAAGGGTTTTAATTGTTTTTCTCGCTTGGGTTAACTTTTTTCGTAATTTTAATTTTTGGGGTGTACTAACCTGTAAATAAATATCTGGCGTGTCACATGAATGTTCAATAAGGTTATCAAATATATGGAGTACGGTCCATCTAATCAAAATGTAAATTGAATACAAATTAAAAATAAACATTTTGTTTTCGATTTTTTTCTCCAATACCTTCCATTTATTTTATTCGAAAAATGTTTTTCTCCAACAGAAAATATATCTTAAAATAGAAAAATACCACCTGTAAAGTAACGCCCTCCCCCCTCCCCACCGGTTGCTTCGACTATGCCTAAATTATTTGGTTTTTTGGGGGGGAAGAGAGAGAGAGAAAGAGAGAGAGAGAAGAAAGAGAGAAAGATAGAAAGATAGAAAGATAGAAAGATAGAAAGATAGAAAGATAGAAAGATAGAAAGATAGAAAGATAGAAAGATAGAAAGATAGAAAGATAGAAAGATAGAAAGATAGAAAGATAGAAAGATAGAAAGATAGAAAGATAGAAAGATAGAAAGATAGAAAGATAGAAAGATAGAAAGATAGAAAGATAGAAAGATAGAAAGATAGAAAGATAGAAAGATAGAAAGATAGAAAGATAGAAAGATAGAAAGATAGAAAGATAGAAAGATAGAAAGATAGAAAGATAGAAAGATAGAAAGATAGAAAGATAGAAAGATAGAAAGATAGAAAGATAGAAAGATAGAAAGATAGAAAGATAGAAAGATAGAAAGATAGAAAGATAGAAAGATAGAAAGATAGAAAGATAGAAAGATAGAAAGATAGAAAGATAGAAAGATAGAAAGATAGAAAGATAGAAAGATAGAAAGATAGAAAGATAGAAAGATAGAAAGATAGAAAGATAGAAAGATAGAAAGATAGAAAGATAGAAAGATAGAAAGATAGAAAGATAGAAAGATAGAAAGATAGAAAGATAGAAAGATAGAAAGATAGAAAGATAGAAAGATAGAAAGATAGAAAGATAGAAAGATAGAAAGATAGAAAGATAGAAAGATAGAAAGATAGAAAGATAGAAAGATAGAAAGATAGAAAGATAGAAAGATAGAAAGATAGAAAGATAGAAAGATAGAAAGATAGAAAGATAGAAAGATAGAAAGATAGAAAGATAGAAAGATAGAAAGATAGAAAGATAGAAAGATAGAAAGATAGAAAGATAGAAAGATAGAAAGATAGAAAGATAGAAAGATAGAAAGATAGAAAGATAGAAAGATAGAAAGATAGAAAGATAGAAAGATAGAAAGATAGAAAGATAGAAAGATAGAAAGATAGAAAGATAGAAAGATAGAAAGATAGAAAGATAGAAAGATAGAAAGATAGAAAGATAGAAAGATAGAAAGATAGAAAGATAGAAAGATAGAAAGATAGAAAGATAGAAAGATAGAAAGATAGAAAGATAGAAAGATAGAAAGATAGAAAGATAGAAAGATAGAAAGATAGAAAGATAGAAAGATAGAAAGATAGAAAGATAGAAAGATAGAAAGATAGAAAGATAGAAAGATAGAAAGATAGAAAGATAGAAAGATAGAAAGATAGAAAGATAGAAAGATAGAAAGATAGAAAGATAGAAAGATAGAAAGATAGAAAGATAGAAAGATAGAAAGATAGAAAGATAGAAAGATAGAAAGATAGAAAGATAGAAAGATAGAAAGATAGAAAGATAGAAAGATAGAAAGATAGAAAGATAGAAAGATAGAAAGATAGAAAGATAGAAAGATAGAAAGATAGAAAGATAGAAAGATAGAAAGATAGAAAGATAGAAAGATAGAAAGATAGAAAGATAGAAAGATAGAAAGATAGAAAGATAGAAAGATAGAAAGATAGAAAGATAGAAAGATAGAAAGATAGAAAGATAGAAAGATAGAAAGATAGAAAGATAGAAAGATAGAAAGATAGAAAGATAGAAAGATAGAAAGATAGAAAGATAGAAAGATAGAAAGATAGAAAGATAGAAAGATAGAAAGATAGAAAGATAGAAAGATAGAAAGATAGAAAGATAGAAAGATAGAAAGATAGAAAGATAGAAAGATAGAAAGATAGAAAGATAGAAAGATAGAAAGATAGAAAGATAGAAAGATAGAAAGATAGAAAGATAGAAAGATAGAAAGATAGAAAGATAGAAAGATAGAAAGATAGAAAGATAGAAAGATAGAAAGATAGAAAGATAGAAAGATAGAAAGATAGAAAGATAGAAAGATAGAAAGATAGAAAGATAGAAAGATAGAAAGATAGAAAGATAGAAAGATAGAAAGATAGAAAGATAGAAAGATAGAAAGATAGAAAGATAGAAAGATAGAAAGATAGAAAGATAGAAAGATAGAAAGATAGAAAGATAGAAAGATAGAAAGATAGAAAGATAGAAAGATAGAAAGATAGAAAGATAGAAAGATAGAAAGATAGAAAGATAGAAAGATAGAAAGATAGAAAGATAGAAAGATAGAAAGATAGAAAGATAGAAAGATAGAAAGATAGAAAGATAGAAAGATAGAAAGATAGAAAGATAGAAAGATAGAAAGATAGAAAGATAGAAAGATAGAAAGATAGAAAGATAGAAAGATAGAAAGATAGAAAGATAGAAAGATAGAAAGATAGAAAGATAGAAAGATAGAAAGATAGAAAGATAGAAAGATAGAAAGATAGAAAGAGAGAAAGAGAGAAGAGAGAGAGAGAGATGCAGAGAGAGATGCAGAGAGAGATGCAGAGAGTAAAAAGTATGTTCTGTTACTTTTTAAGATTATTTAGAAATACACGAGATTTACCAAATGACAACATAATTTACTATTACTTACCTTCTGTTTCTTTCGTTCAGGAGATTGAGGGGGTGTTTTTTCGTGATAATATTCCAAGCTAGTTTGAGAGTTTGAAGTACTAGCCTGTAAGTAAACAATATATTCTTTCACTCTTTACGATTATTTAGAAATAAACGAGATTTGCCAAATAACATAATTCAATATAGCTTACTTTATATTTCTTTCGTTCAGGAGATCGAGGGGGGGTTTTTTGGTGATAATATCCCAAGCTAGGTCTTGATTTTGGAGGCAGTTCTATAAGCTTACAAATTAATAAATATTCAATTGAAATATTTTGAATAAGCACCTAATTAAAAATAATTCCATGATTAATACATATTTATTAAAAATTACCTGATTGGGTATAGCAATTTTTTTTAAATGTAGAGCAAAGGGAGATTTTTTATAATCAAATGAATCATCACTAAAATGTAAGTGGCATACACGGGAAGTGCTAAAAACATCTTCTTTATTAACATTTATTGCAAGTATCCATTTATCTCTTAAACTTTTTTCTTTTGGAATACTAAAAAATATAGAGTATGTGTCACATACAATTTTAGGAATGCATACTCTGAAACCAAAAATATTTTAAAATTTAAATCTAATAAAAGGCGTCAGTCGCTTGCTTTTATCCGAGTATTTATCTTCAAAATTTAGTGATTCTTATTTTTTGATCCCGATTTTTAAATTTTATATATATGTAACACTTTATTAACAATATTTTCGACCTACCCCTCGTAACTATATTATTATTTTTAGCTTATATGTCATGTTGAAAGTTTTACTTGGTTTTAAGACTAATAGGCACAAAATTAATTTCAGTTTTGACTGAAAATAGGATGAACTTTTAAATTTTTTGTATATCATCCTGTATTTTATTTAATATTCTTATAAAACTACTATTTTAAAACCAAAATTTCTTTAGCAACTATGCTTGTTTACTTCTTATGTATGTACCAAAAGGGCTAAAAACTACCTTTATTAAATATTCTTATAAATCTATATTTTTAAAACAAGATTTCGTTAGTAAATATGCTACTTTACTTCTTATTTTACGCACCAAAAAAGACTTAACACTACCTACCTTCGGTAAAACTCAATTAAATGTTCAACATTTTGTCCTTTGGTTTATTTATAACTATAAGTAAGTACTATAAAATATGTTTTCTAAAATATTCGATACGAAATATTTGGAGAAATACCTTAATGCGGATCTGACTAATTCAATATAAAGGAGCATGGCGGTTATGTCAAAATATTAATAATAAATATTTACCGGTGAAAACGAACATATGTCTTATCTTTTATAACATTGGCACTTTTATTATATACACAATTTTTCACGATACATCGTGGCATTTTGAACCTAAAACTGAATAGGTAGAACACTTTAAATTGTTAATAACACCAACATACAATTCAAAAAACAGCGGTTAATGTCAATGGTGATTAAACTCAGGGGAGGTGAGTGTAGAATAGAAATGACTATTTCGGAGCAATTCGGGTGGCGTCGTAGAAATAATGAATTTCAATTGGTGGGTTACGTGAGGGAGAAACGGACAACATGCGCAGTGTGCAATGTTACATCTCCGGTCTCTTTTATCTAAGGTTGAGACCAATAAAAAAAAAGTAACCTGTCAGTATTTTGTAACCATAGCAACGGAATTAATAATCAACTTCTGTCAAAGTGGCGTTTAAAATCGTAAAAATTCTGACTTAATGTCACTCAAATAACATATATTATCAATTATGTCTTCAAGTGAAAATGATCTTTCACAAGATATTGAAAATGCAGCAACCAGCGTAATAGAAAATTTAGTACCACAGAAATCACGTGAAAGATATCATTTAACTTATGACAAATATGAGAAATGGTGTAAAGATAAGATAATTTTAAATATTACAAATGAAAAAGCATTACTGGTATATTTCAACGAATTGAGTAAATTACAGAAGCCTACATCTCTTTGGTGTTACTACTCGATGTTGAGGACAGAATTGCTTATTAAACAAAATATCGATACAACATATCAATTTGATAGCATCGTTAGAAGAGATCAGAAGGGTACAAACCTAAGAAATCTAAGGTATTTTCGAAAGAAGAAATAACTAAATTTATTGTAAATGCAGGAGATGAAAAATTTTTATGCATGAAGGTAATATATAATAGATATTTGTATAAATGTAAATAAATATTAATGTAATATATATTTTAAGGTTGTGCTAATTATTGGTTTGGCTGGTGCATGTCGGAGAGAAGAGCTGACAAATTTATTGATAGAAAATGTAAAATATCAAGGATTATGCTATCAAATTGTCATTCCAAATACCAAAACAAAAATATCGCGAGAATTTTTTGTTACATCTGGGAACATTGATGGTATTAATTTAGTTACAATTGTTACAAAATACTTTACATTAAGATCTAATACCCCCTTTACATGCAGCTCACTTCCGCAGCAGTGAGCAGGGAATTGGGTAGGGAAGTGGGCAGCGCGAGTATGTAAACACGTCGCTCGCGCTGCCATTGCTCATGCCACTACCGCTGCCGTCCGCTCCCTTCAGTGGCGGTATTTCGAAAGGAAGTCAAAGGACTGGCAGCACGAGTGGGCGCAACCGTTTACATGCTTCCCACTGTCCTGTCCTGTTGCTTTACCAAGTGCACAAAGAAAAACTTGTGTTTGTTGTTTGGTGAATTATTGGCACCAATAACATTTTAACCATTATTGAGAGGAACAAAGACCAAGTGCTAAAGTTTTTAGAGCTATATGCAACTGAGGGATCCTGTAGATCCTTCACATATATTATAAAAAAAATACGTAGAAAAGATTAAGTGAAAACGTAGAAAATGCCTCGATTGATAAGGTCTGTAGCGGTTACTAATGAGGTGTTTCAGTCTATTTGTTTTTTTTTATTATACATTTCTTTTTAAAACAATATTATTTTGCAAATTCAAAAATTAGAGCGCTATCGCCGCGGCAATTTCTACGCCCTCTATTATTGCTAAAGAATAATGGGTAGGCGCGATAGCTGCATGTAAATAGTCACTTGCTGCACAGGCTGTCGTGGAATTATTCAGGGCAGGACAGCGGGCAGAGCAAGTAGTAGCGGCAGTGGCTGCATGTAAAGGCGGCATAACAGTTGTGGCCATCAACGATTTTTTGTTGGATACAGAGCAGGAAAATATACAACACAACCTATTGGAATAAATACTATTGATAGTGTTCCAAGATTAATTGCCGAATTTCTTGAACTAACCAATTCAAAGCAGTATACAGGGCATATTGTTTACGGCGTTCTTTAACTTTAATTTTAGCCGACTCTGGTGCAGATCTTCTAAATATTAAAAGACATGGCGGCTGGAAGTCTAATTCTGTCGCTGAAAGATATATTGAGAATTCGGCATAAAATAAGAAAAAAATAGCTATGAAAATTTTAGGAGAAAACCAAGAAAATATACCATCGACTTTAAAAAATATGGTAACTAATATTTGCAATTATCGGGCATCGGGCATGTCTGCATCTCGCATGAATTTGTACGATTGCAAGGATTGTATTATAAATAGCTATAACAAATAATTTTTCTATATTGAATTCATTATTAATGTTATATTTGTTCTGTTTTGTTAAATAAATGAATTATATTTATTAACTATTAGTTCCGCATCATTACCGCACTAGTGCGGTAATATACGTCATTACAAAATTTAAGTAAGTGTCAAATCAGTGTCATTACATGACAGTTGTAGATAAAATGAATTTATTAGATGGGTATCTATCTTCTTCTTGCTCTGATCTCAACTAGGTAGTTTATTCCCTTTGTCAAATGGGTAATTTGTTTGATGTTATTGTAAGCAACTGTTGGAACAATTTTGGTTAATTCTTCAGCTTCCTCATCAAATTGTTCAGTTCTTTTCAAACATATACTCATTAATATTGTGAAGGGATGCGCTTCAATGCAATCTTCGTCACTGTTAGGAATATGATATTGCATCATATTGACTAGCTTGATAGAATCTATTTTGTGATATACTGTCTTGTATAGAAATACTACAGAATACATTACTTTTTGTTTAAGTAAACTATATAAATAACGATTATAAAAATATTGTTGATCAATACTCTTATATGGATATAATACCGTGTAGACAATCCTGTATGGATTCGACCTGCTGAAATAGCTTGAGTTCGTCTGCGTGTAATAAGCATTTCACTTCAATATTTGATACAATATAATTAATAGATAATTTAAAAAGAAGCGGTCTCAAAATGGAACCTTAAGGTACTCCTGATGTTTGATAAGAGGGAGTTAATTTATATCTAAATTGTGATCTGTTCAAAAGATCTGACCTAACCAGATTTAACAGCTTTGAGTTAAAACCCAATATATCTAGATTAGTTAGCAGTAGGTTATGATTAATTTTTTCAAATACGGTATAGACAACGTCTTGAGTGAGTCTTATAGAGTACATTACAGTTGATTTTGCAAGAATATATACAGAAATATAAAAAAATTGTAATTATCTGGTATTACAAGAGGGTACAAAAATATTTTCTCCACAATGTACACATTATAGAGAAGCATTTCCTTGGCACAATATCTCGTGGTGTATCCTTAGTGCATGAGTGTAGTACTAGCATGGGCGAAGTTAGGGGAGGGCTTGGGGTGGCTAAGCCCCCCCCAAAAACCAAATTAGCCCCCCAAAAATAATTCGAACATTTATCGCACATCTACTCATACATTTCAGATTTTAGAACAGAAATTAAAAAATAAAAAGAATCGTGCCATTTGATTGATTCTGCAATTTTACATTTAGCTCAGGAGGCAGTGAATTTTTTTCGTACCTACTCATTTTTCCAGTACGTGTATATGAGTAACAAAAAACAAAATTTTTGAGTCTGACTCTTATTTTCCCAGTCATAAATATTATACATTTACTAAACTAGAACAAAAAGATTATAAAAATAGCAGTTTGTTATCTCAGATAGTGGAAAGTGAGTGTGGCATAAAATTTAGCATATAAATTGATACAATCATGAAATGTTAATAATAATGTCTGGCTGATTTACGAAATTGGCAAATGAGTCTGGTAACATCTTCAAAATCGAAAAAATATAATATTTTTGCTTTTATTTTCCCGGGTTTGAAAATTTGTCACGTAATAGATAATATTGTAATTTTACACCTCTATTTTATAGCCGATCAAATGCTGTTATTTTAAAACGTTTCCATGACAACTAGAAAAATTTCCGTTAATTTTCCTATTGGTGGGTACCCTAAACGAAATTATACTGAAAATTTTTTTGAAAGTTGAGAAGCCCTTCCATGCATAAAATATTACGACGCAACGCGATAGTGTGATTAAAAATTTGCCGTTTTAGTGGTTAATATTTTATTTAATATCAATTATAACTAGGTAGAAATACACTACATTTATTTTAAGTAAAATAATAATGAGGTTTTTCGCGTCAACTAAACGACTTCAAATATGACAAATGGTCATGGTATGGCCACAGCATTTAAAAATATATGTTTTATATGCTGTGGTATGGCCACCTTCGAAAATTTGATTTTATTCGTTTTAATGTATGTCTGTCAAGTTTTGAAATTTGGATATTTTGGTGTAAAATTTTCTTACTAATACCACATGTGCTTAAATTATTGTAAGTAAATTTTTGCTCACTCACGCATATTTTAAGAAACTTATCCATCGTCTTCGAGTAAATTTCAAAATATTCTTAAGTTTGAAAAAATTTCCGGAAATAATTTAGTCACTAGTGGTATTCTAAGTGAAAATACACGTCTGGCTGAAAATTACAATCACGAAGGCCTGCCAGACTCACAAGTAGTGTCTGACCGAAGGTTCGGTTACGGTTTCGGCCAACTTCGGCTTAAAATTAGAGTTTCGACTACAGTTTCGGTTTCGACGGAAAACTGGCCGAAACTGCAGCCGACAGCAAAACTACTTTCGAAAGTTTTCGTATCACACTTGGTTGTGTCCTGCACAATGGCGACTGTGCCGGGTGCCATTCTTACACAGTGCACGTACACACAAACATCTCTGCTTTGTTTCAAGTGAACAGTCTTTAGTGCTCCTGGCCTAATTTATTCGGATCAAAGGAGCAATTTTTTAGGTGAAAACGTGGAAAAATATTTTTTTTTACCCTACAACGTTAGACTGTTTAATTTAATTATAAGTAACAAACATATTTAATCCGCTGAATTTGTTTATTTTTTTTTTTTTATAAAAATTATACATTATATATAATTCCCTTCATAATACTATTTTTTGTTACAAAATATCTACTACAGATGCAGAAATAATTGATACTTTGTAATTCACTTACTTTTTTTTTAATTTTAAAAGTAATAAAAAAAAGAATGTCCATAAATTTATTAATGGCTACTTTTGATCACTAAAAATAAATAGGTAATAAGTAAATGTAGCTTAAATTTATAATACGAGTTAATTAGTCTAAAACAATAAGATACTGCAAATTTCAATAAGAGATTGCCTTAAAACAAAGTTCTTGTTTCTGTTTCGGTTTCGGCCGAAACTAAGAAAGGAGCCGAAATTTAGTTTCTGTTTCGGTTATAAAACCATATTTTGGTCGGACTGACAAGCCAAATAGTTAAACGAGGAGAGGAATAGCAATCGAACGTGCCGAATTTAGCGCGCCTGGCGATCATTAGATGAGTCTGGCAAGGCTTTCAGGGTGTTCCACATTAGCCAGATTGTATTTGAAGTTGTTTTCATATTATACATGTTTCTAGTAGTGAGAACACTTGTAACAGGGATCCTTACTGGACAATGAAAACTAAAAGGACACCTTAGTAAACTGAGATTAGTAGAAGATAGTGACTGCAGATTCTGTGAGGAGGACGAAACCTTCGTTCACATTCTAAATGAATGTGTAGCACTCCAATCAAAGGGCACTATACCTAGGAGCATATAAAATAAAAGAGGGAAATTTACCTAACTTGAAGCCACTCCAAATCCTATACTTCCTTGAGAAAACATAATTGAAAGGATCGTTATAGGCATCGAGACATTTCCGTGCTGCATAAGCGACAGAAGGGGGCACAATAGATCTTTTAGGTCGCAGTGTATTAACACCCCATTCCCAACATAACATAGTGAGAAAACTGCAAAAAAATGAAATCCACCAATCACAATTCATATTTTGGACACCCAACTACTATTATTTTTAAAATTTTAAATTCTGTCAGTATATTTTTTAGACATTAAGATTACATACGTTAAAATTAGTTATTTTTGTTTAGAATCGATAAAAAATTGCATTTTTATTTTTATTTGGGCCACATTTAAAAAAATGAATTTTAATCAAATTGTATGAAACTGATTTAATTACGAGTATTAAAACTAAAAACCTGGAGTGGAGTGAAGCAGAGGACAGAGCATCTAGATTCCACGCGAATAGCCTGGGTTCGAATCTGGACAAGGGGCTTATTTTATGTTTATTATATTTTATAAATTAATAAAATTCATAAATTATTTTAAAATTAGTTATTTTGTCTAAACCTAAAATAATTTTTTAAATTTTTATATTTTCCTTAGTGGTTCATAGAAAAAATATACTTTACAACTCGAGTGAATTGTCCATATCTACTCTTGTTGCACAAACTACTATTTCATGACTGCGAAAATGAGGAAATTTTTTTAATGAATTATTGTGATGAACATTTTTCAGGTTTTTTACTTGATATAAATATATATTATATATGATATTTTATCCATTTTCATAGATTCGCCAGAATTTTTTTACTTAACTTCAGTATACCTCTAGAACTATTATATATTATATGACTAGGGCTAGGGCTTTAGCCCCCCCAGATCTGATGACATAACTTCGCCCATGAGTACTAGTTTGGCTTTTTCCTCTTATTGGCGTTGCTGGATTTGTTGCTAAACAGTTCTTTTCATAATCCGATTTTTTCCACGCATATTTTGTTTGTTTATTTTTTGATATCGATTTTATTTTGAATATAATTATTAATTTAAAAAAACGAGAAGTGTGATTTGATGGCAATCTTCTCCTGACACTGCCTCTCTCTCCAATGTACCCGCCACATTTTGAAATTTAAAACTAAATTTTTATGCATTAAGCCAAAGTAAACCGCGAAACGGTGTTTGTACAAACCGAGTTGGATAAGTTGGAAAATGGCTTTTGTTTTACTTGAAGCCGAACCGTAAGTTGAAATAATTAATTAAACCGGCCAGACTTGTTCCGGAAGGGAAGAAATATATATCTGGAAAATTTTTGATTAGGTAGCTTCTATTTTGATCTTAGTTTCTTTGAACTTTATAACTAGTATAAATGGTAAAGTTAAATACTAAGTTTTATATTTTTTAAAGTTGTATCTATTGTGAAAATGAAATATGTATACAACTACCAGTAGTAGGTAAAATGAGCAGACCTATCCGAACATTTTTTATCTATTAAAGCTAGTAATCTGGTATTTAGACTATTTTACTTAAGTTTGTATAACTAATAGTTGTGTATATACAGGTACGAAATTACAATGAGTTGACTAAAGTTTAGTAATTACTTCCCAGGAAATCCCCAAATAAATCCCAATATTACCCCTACGAAATAATAAAAATAATTTTTGAACATCCAAGATTTTTTCTTTCATTTAAGAGGAAAAGAGAAGGATTTCAGAGTGGTTGGGAGCAATTCTTGAACGCTGTATTTGTATCAGATCAGTTGTCAGTTGCGTGTTGTTTTGTTTTAACCTAATCTTCATTTGTATGTTTATATTTTTATCGAAATTTTTACAGTAGTTTACTAATATAGTACATTTTTATAAATTATATAAGTAAATAAACAAATGCATTATTAATATATTTATAATTATATTATATGTTACCTTACAAAAAATTAGTGTTATATTGAAGTGATCTTCGCAACAGTATATTATAGTTTTTATAAAGTCCTACAGCCTGAAACCACAATTGTCTCATATTCAAGTCCCAGAGATAAATACAAATGTTTTGTTTGGAGAAGTATCCGTTGAATTTAAACAATTTGCTACCAGACACTTATCTAACATGCGCAAATTTTTTAAAACGCTCATATTGACATCAAATGATACATCAAACATAGACTATCGATACTGTAAAAAATCGAAAAGATATATCGATGTTTTTCAAAAACAAATCATTGAAGAGCAAAGAAAAGTCTTCGTTATAACAAAACAAATGCAGGAACAAAACGTGACCACTATTTTGTGGCGACTTTGTTTTGCTCATCTAATCATGTTTAAATTATACATCGTGCGCAACCCTAGACGCAATATATTTTGAGACAGTGAAATTTAAACGTAAAGACAAAGTTCTCTCACTAGCAGCTGTTAAATATAGTGTGAAGATTGGGTCAATTCCCGTTATTATGAATACGCTTCTGTTGTTTGCATATACATTACAAAAAAATCTGACGATGAACTAAAAGAATACCTACAGTACGAACTTGCGCCTTTTCCACTTTCAGTGTTCATTGAGGAAGGTATGCGCAAGGTGGCCAAATCTTCATTGTACAAAGTCATAGAAGTTAACACAACTATACAGGTTGTTGACGGTGGCTTTTAGCTCTATTGTGTTGTGTGGGGCCGTCACAATTCATTTGCAATGATTTGTACGAAATACATTAACTATATTGCAAGGCATTATGGGCCGAATACAATTGTTGCTTTTGATGGATATCCCGAAAGTGGGACAGACACAAGTACGAAATCTGCTGAAAGAAACCGCTGCTCGAAGCAGCACCTCAGCACTGATATACTCTTCGATGAATCTATGATTCCAACTGTATCACAAGAACAATTTTTATCGAACAGCTTCAACAAAATACGCCTCATCGCATTGCTGCAAACAAAGTTGGAAGCACATAATTACAATGTTAAGCAGGCGATCGAAAACGCGGATTCATTAATTGTGCAGACTACCATCAAACTTGCTGCCTCTTTTTTCTCCGTATTCGTTATTGTAAAAGGTGTAGATTTACTTGTGTTGTTGACTGCTAAAGCGAGAGAGATCTCAAATCTTTATTTGCGCAAGCCGGGTAGAGGAGAATGTGTTCTATTCGCCTCAGAGTTTACAATATAGCGATGCTGTAGCGAAAAGTATGTTATTTCTGCATGCCTTCAGTGGATGTGACAATACATCGGCGTTTTTTAATCGAGGCAAAATTCGATTCCTGAAAACTTTGGAAAAAACCCAACATTTACAGACGTGATTCAGGTATTTGACGACCCCAATGCCGAATGAACCATTCTCGTTGCCGATGGCGAACTGTTTACGTTGAGGCAGTATGGTGCAGGAAGCAAACATCGCAAGTTGGATTATCTGCAGTATATGAACTTTGTACGGGCCGTCTCAAAAAATTCATTCACTTTAGCGGCACTGCCTTCAACATCAGATGCGGGCCATCATCATTCATTGCATAATCATTGTCAAGTACAGAGCTGGCGGGGAATTCAGAAACCTCTATTAGAGCATGGATGGCGAAGAACAACTACACGACTGGACGCAGTACGGATGGCAAAGGAATCACCTCCTGATGTTTTACTTAAGAACATCTCGTGCATATGCAAGAAAGGTTGTAGATTTGCTTGTGTTTGTCGTAAAATAGGATATAAATGTTCGATTCTGTGTTTACACAGTGCTGGGATGTCCTGCGAAAACATTCTGGACCAGATTGCGTTAGACGACGACAATACAGAATTTGCCGAAAACGTTCACGATCGGTTACAGGACGATGAGGACCAAACGTAAGACGCCGAGTTTGACGAATAAATCCAAAAATCGATTGAGGATTAGTTCTCTTGAGGATACCAAGTTAATACAAACACGCCGATCAACTATACCTCAAGGGTGGTGTGGAAACGAGTTGAAAATGATACGTTCTTGTATTATGTATTCGCAAAAAGAATAAATTTGGCGCGTAAGTTAACAAAAATAAGGAAATATTGACCGTAGATACTGGCAATTACAAAATGTTTATATGGGAATATATAGGGGCGCGCTTTAAAACATTATATCATTTATTATATACGACCAAATGTATCAAATCGGGCATCTGCAGGATCAAAAATCATTACTCTATTAGAAAAAAAATATTACATAATTGTTTCGTAGCGACCTTCGTCTTAATCCACGCTGAAATTCTCATTTTGTTGAACATTGCAAACCAACCCCCTAGATTGGCGCGTCGTAGAGCGGTAACTATTGATCACAGGCAAAAAAATGTAGAGGTTAAAATTGTGCCCGATTTTGTCCTGTACATATTTCATTTGAACTTTTTTTGATAGCACTTACCACAACGGCGCTCTTTACCGAAAAGCGTCGCGATGCAGGGTTTTCATCCGTCCATCCTTCGAGCGGCAACCTCCCGAGGTCACAAACTTAGGTGTAGTATCAAGGGACCCATGTCTACTATTCCACCAAACTTCATTTCTTTCCGACCTTTTGCGAATAGAAACCACCCACCGTTTAGAATATTCTAATATAAGACATATATCTATATTTTGTTCTATTAGGAACACCTGTAGCTTTTCTCGATGGTCGAGGAATCCATTGGCATGCTATGTTACAATGATTAAATCTTTGCGCTCCATTAAAGATGTCTAGACGTTTGGGGGAAGATGGCCTTCTCTAATCTGGTAATTCTGTCTAGAATTGTATTAAGCATAGTCATTATTTTGTTTATTGAAGATTCGTTTTCAGTTTGATTAGGTCTGTTATTACTATCCACGTTTGAGTATGTCAAATTTGCCATTCTTTGTGTATTATTAATAATAGGTCGTCTAGATTGGGTTGTACATCTATTGTGGTTAGGTTTGCTTACTTGGTCTCCTCTGTATTTTATTTCTTTTGCCACTTCGCATCCTCTATAGCTTGCTGGATGTGCTTGATTGCAATTTGCGCATTTGGTGGTATACTTGCCAATTTATCACACTATTCTATAATATGGCTTTTGGCACATTTAACACTTACTGGTTGCCTATTACCAAAATGTATAGTATGCCCATATCTTTGGTACCGTTTGCATTGGATTATCAATTTTAGGCTTTTCATTGGCTAAATTTGGATTATTAGATTTTGTAATGTCTTAATTTCATAAATACGTTTAATGTCTTCATAGTTTTCAAATGTTAACAAGAATAGCGGCAATGGCTTTTTTTATAGCAGTTGTTATAACTTGATTTTCTCTTTCTTCTTTTTTAGTTTTTCTTCTTTGAATTTTAACCACATCCAAGATTTTAAATCCACTGTGCTTTAATTCTTCAACTATATCTTCTGGCTTGCAGGTAGGGTGTAGATTTCTAGCCATTACTCTTATTGGTCCGGTTTGTTCCATCTCATATGAATGCCAATGATAGCCTTGGTTTGAGAGATCTGTTGTCATTGTTCTATATTCTTGTTCATCTTATACGTTTAATTTGATTTCATTGGTATTTAATATGGTAGCTACAAAATTGTGTTGCTTACTTATTAGTTTTTGTCTTAACTCTTTTTTGACCTGAGGTAGTGGTAATTTTTGTTTAGGTTGTTCTTTTTGTGCAATACTTTGTTGAGCGTTTTCATTTGGGTGTTTTAATTTTGCTTCTTTCTATAGATTGTATTGTTTTTTGGTTGTGTTTTGAGGTGACACTTCAGGAGTTCTCGCATTTTTCATTTTTTGATATTTCTTTTGCTTCTTTGTACTATCCAAGCTTTTTTAAATTAACTTTTGTTTTTCTGAGTTTCTGAGTTTGTTTATGCTGTTGTTGTTGTTTTTGCATACCTAACATCATTTGCATTTGTTGTATTCTTAATTGCATTTCCTTTAATTGTTTAGTCAATCCCTATATAGCTGATTCTTTCTTTGAAGGTAATCTATATTTTTGTTACTTTTTTCCTCGTCATCGCAAACTGTTGTTTTCATATCAGTTTTCTCCTGTATCATGACCTGATTTTTGCGCTTTGGAAAATTCGGTTTCGTTAATTTTCTCTACACATTTTAAAATTATTTTTATTGGCACACTTATACTTTTGCTTTTAAACATTAACTTTTGCTTTCATTGTATTTTTTTATTGAACGATCACAATTTAGCACATATGTAAACACACGCGATTGATCTTGACCTAGATTCCAAGCAGTCTTTTCAAATATTCACCTGCACTCTCCGATAGTCGAACGAATACTATACATAAAATGAGAAAAAAAAAACAATTTTCGAAAAATAGTGTTTTCGAACTAAACTTTTTCGAATAAATCTATTTTCGAACAAACGTGCTTGAAAGTTATATGTATAACTTAAAAGTAGCAGCTGTAAAACATAATTACTTTTTGGGAAAAAAAGCATTTATCATTAATTCAAAACAGATTCAGATTAGTTCAACAAAAAATAATATATATAGAAAAATGAATTGACATACCGGTTCACTAAGTTGCGTGAGTTGTTCCAACAAGTGATTGTTGTGGTCAATGTGTTCATCTTCATTGGTGAACACGATTCTATCCAAATTAGGAAAGTTGCGGTTTAGATCAATGGAATTATTATTCGTACGGCCAATTAGGAAATCCGTACCACCCTGAAAAAAAAAATATATATATAGCTAGATTTTATGCCTATTAACTTAAAATATCAACTAAATGAAGAAGATTCGTTCGGAAAAATATTCAAATTGATTTTTTATTTTTTCTTTTCTTTATTGGGAAGTTTAAGCTCTACATTTTTTATTTTTTTGTTAATTAACATTTTTTCTCATTTGTATATAATAAGAAAAAGTTAACTTTAATTTAATTAACTGTAATATAATAATAAAGCTACAAGGTTGACAATTTTTTGCCTGATCCTTTTACCAAGTTACCAGCTTTAAACAGATTATAGCGGAGATAATTACTATCCAGCTTAATATATAGTCCAGTAACTAAAGGGTCAAACCCATGATACTATTACTAGAGAAGATAAGCCCACTTGACCATCCAATTTCGACCACGTTTCCGCATGACGTCACCCGATGACAACAATCCAGCTAGTGGGCATGGAAAAGCATTACGCTAGAGCGGTTTTAATCAATATTTTGTTTATTTATTATCGATATATTATTTTTATAACATTGATATATTATTAAATTAAATATTTTTTGGCTTGCCTAATTATCTTAAAATATCCCAAAACTTTTTAAGAAATTGCGCTATAGATAGGTGTTATTTCATTAGGGATCGGTTTGGAATATTTTTGAGTAAAATTGGTAAAGGGGAGGGGGTTAATTGTCGGGGAAAATGATAAAAAATTGCAATTTTTTCGTAAAAAATCGAGTGATATGTCGTTATATAGGATTTTGGCTATGGACATTTTGATTTTATTATTCGTTTAATATTTTAATAGATAATTAGAAAAAGTAAAAAGGGGAGAGGTAAAAATTTAAAATATTTAAAAAAAAAATAAGGTAAATCTTATTTTAGAGCTTTTAAAGTTCAGACATTTTCATTTTACAATCAATTTAATATTTTTATAAAAATTACGGATGAATGTAAAAAAGGAGGGGTAAAAATTGAAAATGTTTGAATAAACAAGTAATAAATCATTAAAAGTTAAACAGCAACAGAAATTTGGAAGTATTGATTCAATTTGCAGCAGTATTTTTTTGAGATTTTGGAAGGCCGTAAATGTTTTTTAAATGATAAACAATTTATTAAGTACTTAATTTTCATAGGACAAATATTTACAAATTTACACTTTTAATTTATTTTATAATTTTTGTCATTTTCCTCTTTCTCACTTTAGATTTTTCTTTGATATCCCTATTTAATAAACAGAACTGGCTGTTGCTGAGTCAAGTAGTCTCCCAGTGACGTCAGGCGTGCGATAGAGATGGGCTGATCGCATGCGCGTGGGTTTATCTTCTTGAGTAATAGTATCATGGGTCAAACTTGTAGAAAATTCGCTGATGAGTTCCCTTCGTAGCGCAATTTGTAGGTTATCGCAGGTGTTTTAAACGAGAAAATCCTTAACGCGTTGTTGGTACCGGAAGGGGCTGAAAATGGACCCATAAAACCTGGAAAATGGGTTTCCCGCTAATATCTGACTAAATATGCCAATTAGAGCATTTTTGTTTAGACAAAAAAAGGAAGATCAGCTCATTATCTACAAAAATATCTACGAAAATTCAATAGTTTTCGAGATAATGGCACTGAAAAGTCTCCTCATTTCAGCTGCTGCTCTACCTGCAGGAATTCCGCTTTCTATGAAAACCGGCCTTTTTTTGTTTAACCATTTCTTGTTCCCCGTTTTTTATTTTTTGAGTATTAATAACTAGATCAAAGTAAAGCTTGTATTCTGCCCTTTCCATTGATAATCAAGTCAATCCCCATATCCGTTCTTGGTTCTAAAAAGGTTATATACAATTATTATATACTTCATTTTACGCTCCCCCTCTGAGATCCTGTAACGTTTAAATTTGGTCTTATAGCGGTTTTTCATAAAAATAAGAATACACTAGTTTTTATCCGTGTTCAATAATTATTTAATGGGTCCTTCTATACCCGCATTTTTAACCACTGTGCTTTTGGGGTCGATATTCGAACAGAGAGGACCCTTTGCGATACTCCGAGTGAGCATGTGGCTGCCCTGTATTCAAGATGTCGGTCTAGCGTTTCCGCTCTGACGTTAATTGTGGGTATATGATCAGTTTGGGGTGGATAGGATCTCTATTTGAGTTTAGTTGGGCTCTTTATTTCGTTTTAGAGGCTCTGTTTGCTTATTTTAGCCCTCTCTGTCAAGAATTTATTTCGTAATAGAGGGCGCTGATGGAATACCTATCTGTCACTAAGGTATGTTGGTATTACTGGTTTGGGAGAGGTCAAATGACGTTGTTCCGTCTTTCTCTTTCTGGATTTTTCGAGATTGTTATTCGACACGAGGTTTTTGATTTGGAAGGTATTGTTTCGAAATTTATTGGAAGTCGTTTCAATCCATTTGGGATATTGCGAAGCAACCTTTTTGTTTTAAGTTACAAGAGTGTGGATTTGGTAGTATTTTTTTGGTGAACACATGTTGTAGGAGCCCTTAGGAGGATATATTTAACCACGTGTTGAATCTCATTATGTCCACATATATATGTAGTCTTTCTGAATAAGTCGTTCAAGAATTTACCGTTCCAAGCTGATCTGGTGCATAGTTTCTTCCTCCTTTGCGGATTTAAAAAAGGGGGTTCTTGTGACGGGCCAGTATTCTTGTGACGGGCACACACTTCTTGTGACGGGCACATACACTTCTTGTGAAAGCCAACACTTCTTGGTACGGACCAGTAGTCCTTGTGACGGGCACACACTTCTTGTGACGGGCTGACTAGCACATCTTGTGACCAGCTGATTGATTCGTATGCTGCTTACGAAGCAGAGACATCAACGTCTACTGGGAAGAAGTCACAGTGTACCGCAAGTTTTGCTATCTTATTTTTTTCATATCACTTATTACTATTTAGCTATTTTATTGGGGGGTGTTATTAGTATATAATTTTATCTAAACCTAATGTAAACGAGGTTAAGGGGTTCACAGTACATTTTTATTAAACCCGAAACACTTCACCAAGAGCTCTTTGTGGGTTATATTACTGATGGGTAACTATATTTTTAATAAGTAATAGAGTTTTACTTGTTTTTACCCCTAGCATCCGTAAATAGTACACTATTATTTATTTTCTTTGATAAATACAGTACACACTTCATGTGTTATAGTTTTACGATTACCCTTAGTCCCATTTAATGATTTTTAAGCTTGATATAGTATTTTAGTTGTAAATATTACTCCCAGTGATACTGGATTACTGTTAATAGTTGGGGAATCTGTTAGTAATGTACTAAGTGATTTAATTGTTATTTAATTTGGTAAATATCAGTACATTTTATAGTGGTAACGAAGTTGACCTCCCATGTCAACATGATTATTTATTTATATTATTAAACTTGGGTATATATTAAACTTAACTTATTATTTATCCCCACTTGCTAACTGTCAACATTTATTTTTATGGTAAAGTACACTTTTAATATATTAGGAGCATACTCGATTTGTAGCCGCTTGATGGCCTTGTAGAGGAGATGCTATAGTTTCCTATTTGGAGTTTGGTAGTGAACTGTCACATGGATTGTTGGATGTGAGGTTAAACTCCTGGCGCCCACTGAAGAACATAACTTTTTCTACGACTCACCCCCTTCTTCACTGTAGTTAGTCGGCATCTAACTTTGGATTGACATAAATCCCACCTCAGGTGCTTAGGCACAGAAAGTAGGTAGCAGCTCAAAGGTTAGATCTGGTATTTAATCATAATAAAGAAAGTTTTATCAAAAATACAATAGGTCAAAAGAGAGGAACTCAGAAGTCAATTATTATAGAAATTAACAGACCCAATATTCCCTTTCCGAAGTAATGGAACTTGTTCATTCATTCGATATTTAACAAAAGACTTTTAACACATTTTCTGTAAGAGCAACTTCTTGAAAATTACATTCAGCAAAAGCCTATTCAATTTGTAACTAGTGGTGGATTCGCGAATATCAATAAATATGGGACGAATTTTGAACCATCAAAAGACGATTTCCTAAATTCAAATCACGAAGAAGCTTATACTCGTATCTTATTGCACATATTATCAGCCAAAAATTCTGGGAATTCACGCTGCATTATTGGTTGGAACGATACAGATCTTCTACTCTTATTAATTTATTTTAAGTAGTGTTAAACCAAAAAGATATGGTTCAGAATAGGGCAAGTAGACTCATGACGATTTATAGCAGTACATGTTTTAAATTTGGATTAAAAACTTCTAAAAAATGTGCCTGATTTTCATTCTGTGACAGGTCGTGATACAACCAGCCAATTGTCTGACATTGAAAAAAGAACCTGTTAGAAAATCTACCTTCAACACTATCACCTTTTGGATGGATTTGGCACTGATTCGTAGGTACTCTGAAAGCACATTCTCTAATCTTGAAATATTTTTCATAAAACTTTATTCAAAAACTGCCAATGTTACTTCCATTAACATTTTTAAGGGATTACTGGTCTCTTCAAAATAATTGCTAAATTGCCATCGACTGAAGACGCCCTAAGATTACATTGTTTAAGATGTTTCTACCAGCTAAGTATTTGGCTAAGCTCTTTAAAGTCATAGATGCAGCTTCCTAATGTTGAAGAGTATGGATGGAAAGTAGATCAAGATGGAAGTCTGATACCCACTATTAAGATTCTGCCACCAGACATAACAGAACTTATCATGCAAATGCAAAAAAAGATACTATACACCGATAATTTTCATACATGTACAATATTTTAACAATATTAGTGTTCTAGACTGTGGAAGCAAAATTTGCAAATGTAGAAAAATATATTGGCTGCATCGGTTCCTGCACCTGTATGGCACAGAAAAACTGCAGAAATTGACCATAGCCACTAATGTTTTGGAAAATGTTGATTCGTGTGGTGAATCTAATTCTGATTAGTTTGCAAGTCTTGTACTTATATATTTTAATATTTTTAATTTATGCTTTATATTCTTTTAATTATTTTTATTAGGAATTTATTGTATTCTGCAAAACAATAGCCTTACTGTTTATAATATATACTTATATATACTGTACTTATACCTTTCATAAATAGTCTATATTTTCTTATTTTTTTATTTTCTTCAAAAAAATCATGAAGTAATACACCCTATAATGATTATTCACCTTCATAGCGGATAAATCAATAATCCCTGTATAAAATAATGTAAGAGAGTCAAACAGATTGCATACATTTCAGCGCTGAGAGAGATGCATGGAGTCGAGAGACTGCTTCCTTTCCTGTAAAACCATGAGATCAGTAATTGTTTATTCCTATATTTTTGTTAATTTAATAGCAAAAAAATATGGGGAAAGCACTATTACCTTGTCAATACATAGGCGAAACTTTTATGAAGAATAATTTTTTTTGTTTAGGCCTTCGTTTTTCGTCAAATGAAAGGTATATTTCTAAAAGATTTTTAAGCAAATTTGTCTACAGCCAAAATAAGTTTTTTCTACACCCGTATTATAATAATGCACTTATATGCCCAAAATCTGTTTCATAATGATACCCATTATGATACAGATTTTTCATTATGATACAGATTTTTAATCAATAGAAACCTACAATTTTTCAATCAAGCATGATGTTTGACGTTTGTCCTAAATTCCTATGTAATTGTTTTAGTTGTCAAAACGTATTAAATTTTCGTAGATAGCTAAACTTCGATAATTATAATATTAAAATGTCTGATATCAGCGATATAGAACACTCCTCCACACATATAGGAGAAAGGAGAAAATGCAGTACAAAATATTTTGCCCCAAAAATCTGTGGTAATACCAGTACCCAAGGTAATACCATTAATTACAATTTTGTAGAATTTTTTATAGAAATACGAGTAATTACTGTTATTGTGTTCAATACCAATATAAATAGAATATTTATAGGTCTTGATTATTTATCGGGTGTAGAAAAAATAGCGTATGCAACTCTCATGTAATGGTTATTAAAACACTCGCATAAACCATACGAAACTCGCCTTTGGCTCGTTTCGTATCCCGGTTAATGCTCGTGTATTAATAACCATCATTACATGATCGTTGCATAATATAATATAATTATATTGTAAAATACATATTATATTGTGCTATTGTGGAATATTTTTCGTTTCTTTTGTCTCAACTTCGCGGGTTAGAGTTTAGAATATGTATCCCTCGTATCTACATGCAATTGTTAAAATTATGAATGAATGTTGATTTTATTTAGTCTCGGAACTAATTTTGTAGTATTTAGGCTCCACCCTTTTTATACCTACTAAACTACCGCTGTCCCGCAGGTCTTTCAGTTTGTAATGTAAATTTTCCTCTTAAAAACTAAAATATAGAAAACCAGCTCACTAAACAAGTTCTATTTAGCTTTTCTAACTTTTAATAAAAAAAAAAACATGGTATTTTCCTTATTTTTAATATAAGTATTTAATTGAAGGGCTTATTGTAAAAATGTGATAAGCCACACATTTTAAAATAAAGGCATTTTTACTTTACGACATTAAAAAATAATGTTACAAAAGCTATAAACCAAATATAAATTCTCTAACAAATGCCAATAAAATTATTGCGTTTTAACAAAGTTGTAGTAGTTTTAGAATTTTATTTTGACCTTTGAAGACGTGTCTCCTCAATAAATTATTGTTGTTGCTTATCATGTTATTCCAATAAGCTTTTCAATTATATTATTGTTTTACTTTTACTACAATTTTACTATTGTTATTCTACATTTAAAACAATAAAAAATTTGCTGTTATGCCTATTGAAATTTACGGTCTTCTCGCTGTGAGGTATAAAAAGATAACGTTTTATTACAAAAACGAAAATCCCTATCTAATGCTTTACTAACTTTGTTTACAAAGTATTTTTTATGTAGGTACTTAGGTGTAATTCATTTTTGGTCATTACTAATATTCATTATGAGTTTGAATTATTTTTATGTATTAATAAAATTTGTCTAGTATTATAGAGTTACACATACCTTCTTAATAAACTAAATACAGTAATTCTTTTATAGGAATGATATATTTTGTATTGGAAATTAATAAATATATAAATTTAATGTTGTTATATAGATCGACTTATTTAACTAGCAAAAATAAATTATTTGAAATATGTATAGAGTAAAGAGGTATTTTTTTATAGGTTCAACAAACCAAGGTGGGCCCTGTTTAATATAATTACTTAAACATTTATTTTGTTAATTTAATAAACATAATATGTAAACTTTCTAACTCCACACGTAATAATTTTACAGGAGAAGCAAAAAACCGTTTCAGTTGGATATTAGAAGAAAAAAAAATTAGATCATTAGGTCTTCATTTAAAGGAAGTTTTAAATAAATATAATGGTATGAAAGTAAAATGGTCATTTAAAGAAACAATGAGCATTTTTTTGTTTATACAGTACGTGTGGTCTAATAAAAAGTATCCATCCTTCTTTTCTTGGTTCCCTCCATAAATTTAGAGTCTAATACTATACTTTGTCCACGACCATTATGGTTTCTTTATTAAATAAAAGTTAAGTGTAGAATGGAAAGTTTTTATTAAACATAGGTCTGTTGTTTTTTCGACTTTTTAATTTTCAAATTTTTCAAATTTCAGATTTTTCGATTTTTGGATTTTTGGATTTTTGGATTTTTGATTTTTGGATTTTTGGATTTTTGGATTTTTGGATTTTTGGATTTTTGGATTTTTGGATTTTTGGATTTTTGGATTTTTGGATTTTTGGATTTTTGGATTATTGGATTATTGGATTTTTGGATTTTTGGATTTTTGGATTTTTGGATTTTTGGATTTTTTCGTTTTTGAATTTTTGATTTTCGATTTTTTAATTTTTCGATTTTTCGATTTTTCAATTTTTCAATTTTTCGATTTTTCGATTTTTCGATTTTTCGATTTTTCGATTTTTCGATTTTTCGATTTTTCGATTTTTCGATTTTTCGATTTTTCGATTTTTCGATTTTTCGATTTTTCGATTTTTCGATTTTTCGATTTTTCGATTTTTCGATTTTTCGATTTTTCGATTTTTCGATTTTTCGATTTTTTGATTTTTCGATTTTTCGATTTTTCGATTTTTCGATTTTTTGATTTTTTGATTTTTTGATTTTTCGATTTTTCGATTTTTCGATTTTTCGATTTTTCGATTTTTCGATTTTTCGATTTTTCGATTTTTCGATTTTTCGATTTTTTGATTTTTCGATTTTTCGATTTTTCGATTTTTCGATTTTTCGATTTTTCGATTTTTCGATTTTTCGATTTTTCGATTTTTTGATTTTTCGATTTTTCGATTTTTCGATTTTTCGATTTTTCGATTTTTCGATTTTTCGATTTTTCGATTTTTCGATTTTTCGATTTTTCGATTTTTCGATTTTTCGATTTTTCGATTTTTCGATTTTTCGATTTTTCGATTTTTCGATTTTTCGATTTTTCGATTTTTTGATTTTTTGATTTTTCGATTTTTCGATTTTTCGATTTTTCGATTTTTCGATTTTTCGATTTTTCGATTTTTCGATTTTTCGATTTTTCGATTTTTCGATTTTTCGATTTTTCGATTTTTCGATTTTTCGATTTTTCGATTTTTCGATTTTTCGATTTTTCGATTTTTCGATTTTTCGATTTTTCGATTTTTCGATTTTTCGATTTTTCGATTTTTCGATTTTTCGATTTTTCGATTTTTCGATTTTTCGATTTTTCGATTTTTCGATTTTTCGATTTTTCGATTTTTCGATTTTTCGATTTTTCGATTTTTCGATTTTTCGATTTTTCGATTTTTCGATTTTTCGATTTTTCGATTTTTCGATTTTTCGATTTTTCGATTTTTCGATTTTTCGATTTTTCGATTTTTCGATTTTTCGATTTTTCGATTTTTTGATTTTTCGATTTTTCGATTTTTCGATTTTTCGATTTTTCGATTTTTCGATTTTTCGATTTTTCGATTTTTCGATTTTTCGATTTTTCGATTTTTCGATTTTTCGATTTTTCGATTTTTCGATTTTTCGATTTTTCGATTTTTCGATTTTTCGATTTTTCGATTTTTCGATTTTTCGATTTTTTGATTTTTTGATTTTTCGATTTTTCGATTTTTCGATTTTTCGATTTTTCGATTTTTCGATTTTTCGATTTTTCGATTTTTCGATTTTTCGATTTTTCGATTTTTCGATTTTTCGATTTTTCGATTTTTCGATTTTTCGATTTTTCGATTTTTCGATTTTTCGATTTTTCGATTTTTCGATTTTTTGATTTTTTGATTTTTTGATTTTTCGATTTTTCGATTTTTCGATTTTTCGATTTTTCGATTTTTCGATTTTTCGATTTTTCGATTTTTCGATTTTTCGATTTTTCGATTTTTCGATTTTTCGATTTTTCGATTTTTCGAAGTTCTGATTTTTCGATTTTTTTAGTTTTTGATTTTTCGACTTCAATTTTCCGATTTTCAAATTTTTCGAATTTCTGATTTTTCGATTTTTTTATTTTTCGATTTTTTGATTTTTCGATTCTTCGATTTTTCCTTTATTTGATTTTTCGATCTAGAAAATATCGTTATGAAAAGTATCGCCCATCTTTAGTTATCTACTAGAATGTGCCATAATTACAAAAGCGTGAATTATCATAATTCACTCTAGTGATATATGGGTACCATATGCTTTTAGTTAGGAGGTAGAATATTGATTTATTATTAAGTACTCGTGAACAAACATCTTTAATACAAACTGAATTACTAATAAGCTTGAAACAAACAAAAAATTCAAAAATCATATTATGATAGAGGTACAATAAACCTCAAACCACTCAAAGAAAATCAAAAAGTTTTTATTAAAAATAATGATAAAGTTAAAGAAGGCCATGTTACAAATAAAAATAGAAATCGAACTTACTCTGTCAAATTAAACGATTTTGGATCTGAGATTGCAAGAAACAGACGATTACTAGTTCCAGTTCCTGCAACCTCCGATACAAATCTTTCAGATAATGAAAATTATTTAGACATCACTGAACATGACAGTCTCACTGATTCCTTTGGAAATTCTGGACTCACAGAAAATACAGATTCAGAAATTCCACTAAGACATACATCTTCAGGTCGTCTAATAAAAAAACCTACAAAATTAAATCTACAACAATTTTCGTATTTTAGATCTTTATTAAAAGCTTCCTTTAAATAAAGACCCAATAATCTAATTTATTTTTTTTTTCTTGTAATATTTAAATAAAACGGTTTTTTGCTTCTCCTGTAAAATTATTACGTAAGTAGTTAGAAGTTTTACATGTTAAGGTAACGATATGGACCTTTCATGAAGTCCAAATGGACGTCCAGAAGTCGGACATTTATATAGTCTAATGGATGTCCACTGAATGTCCATTGGATGTTCTTCGATAAAATGGTGGACGTCCTTTGGACAGCTGATATGTCCATCAATGGGGGGTACTTCATGGGAGGCCGTTTTTATATTTTATAGAATATGTCTGTTATTTATGTCTGGAGAAGAAAATTTTTCAAATAAAAGTTACTTCTAATATTATTATCTATAATTTTTGCTTTATGTCAAAATTTCCTGAAATGGTCCGTATTCGAGAAATTTGACAAAATGTGCAAAATTCTGATTTTTATGAAAATTGTTATTTCATGATTTTTCTAAAATGGACCGTATTGTGTATGGTGTAGATTACGAGAATAATGAAGATATTTGTAATGCTTTTGCGGATTATTTTCGCATATCTTTTCCTAGAAATAGCACACTTCTCCAAACAACAATGAACAGCACATCTCCGTTTTCAAATCAAATGTTATCTTCAATTAGAATTACAGAAAAGGTAGTACTTGAATCAATTCGACGTATAAAAGCAAATATGACCACCGGCCCTGATGACATTCCCGCTTTTCTTATTAGTGACTGTCAGTTTGTACTTGCTCAACCTTTAACACAAATGTTTAAATTGATAATTAAGACTTCTACCTTTCCGGATAAATGGAAAATTTCAAAAAAGGGAGTAGGACAGACGTTAACAATTATAGGCCAATATCCATTATCTCCAATTTTAGTAAGGTATTTGAAATTACTTTAAAGCACCATCTATACGAACATGTTGTAAATTCTATAATTCCCGAGCAACACGGCTTCATAAAGGGCAAATCTACTGTTACCAATCTAGCTGTAAAAACCCAAATTATTAGTGAAGTAATAGATAACGGAGGACAGGTCGACATAATCTATAATGATTTTACTAAAGCATTTGATAGGCTCAATCACTCTGTATTATTATATAAGCTTGACTTCATGAATATTTCGAATGCACTAATTTTCCTTTTTAAATCTTACTTGACCGAGCGGTCACAATATACCCAAGTTAATGGACACAAATCAACCTCATTTTTTCAAACATCTGGTGTGCCACAAGGTTCTATATTGGGTCCGCTATGCTTCATTATCTTTATTAATGACATAACTTTAAAAGTTAATGGCACATGTTTGCTTTATGCTGATGACTTGAAATTCATTTCAAATATTGATACTGTAGTAGCCGACTGTTCTTCGCTGCAACGTGATCTTGATATAATTTCCGAATGGTGTTCTAATAATAGTTTAATGCTAAATGCTGGTAAATGCAATGCAATGTCATACACTCATAGACAAAGTCCTATCCGTTATGACTATAACTTAGATGGTAGTACTCTTAATAGACCTGATACGTTTAACGACCTTGGCGTCACATTTGATCACAGACTAACCTTTGCGGATCACATAAGTCACATTACTGCATCTGCTTACAAAATTTTGGGCTTTATTTTACGATCGATAAAAGATTTTAATAATGTGGAGACCTGCAAGCTTGTGTTCTGTGCTCTCACCAGGTCCAAGTTGGAATACGCCTCGGTTATATGGTCTCCCAATACTAATGTTCAGATTTTAGCGTTAGAACGAGTTCAGCGTCGATTTTTAAAAAGTTTGCACTGTCGTTTTTATGGTACGTATCCAGTAAGAGGATTTCCCCAGGATCAACTATTAGTATTATTTAAAATGCCAAGTTTACACACGAGGATTATATCAGCCATTATTTTTATTCATAACTTAGTACATAATCGCATCAAATGTTCAACATTATTAAGTCAACTTAATTTTTACATCCCTAGACTCGCTGCAAGGCATGTTCAAACCTTTTCACTTCCGATTCCTAGAACTAATGTGCTGTGTCGGTCACCATTTTCAGTATGCTATCGGAGGTAAATAACTACTCGGATATCGATATATTCTGTACTTCGATAAATAAAATTAGAACATTATTTTCGTAATTGTAAATATTTTTTGTTAGGTTTCTCTTTGCACTCATGTTTTTGTTTCGTAACTATGTTTTTAATTTGCGCTCAATTGATTTTCAACATATATTCTTATTTTACCCTATTTGCACTGATTTGTGTGGGTAGCTTTTTTCTCTCACCGAGAGTTTTTTCAAGGTACCCACACAATTTCAGTTCAATTATTATGTATTTATATTATTCATGTCATTGATGTAAATTATTTTCTTGTTTTTATTTTTATTTATTTTTTTTTTTTAGTTTCTAAGTTTTTTGTATTACTACTCATCCTGTAAGTGGCTATTGGCCGTTGGATGTTTAATTAAATAAATAAATAAAGTATTGGAAAAATTGGACGAAGAAATTTAAATTTTTCATTATTTTCGTTTTCAATGAATATCTATAGAAAAGTGTTTCGAGGTAGATGTTTGTGGAAAATGTATATATTTAGTTTATCCCCTAAACATTTATAGAGGTGCTGCAATAGGTTGTACAAAATAACCGGAAAAACTAAATAGGAAAGTCATGTGTTGGATACATCAGATTTTTTAAATATTTATTGATTCATTAGTTACAAAATTTCAAAGTAAAAAAGGACAAATCGAAAAAACACATCGACCTATTAAGCTTAATTACTTGGAAACGGCTCGTCTGACGAAAATGTTCAATCATGTATTATTATATTGGGGATTTCTGGACAGTTCAGGGGATTTTAGTTTGTATTTATTAAAGATTTGTAGTATTTTATGCAGTGACTTTTATTCCTTCCCAAGTAGCGTAAAGCCAAGCCAAGCGTAATAAATCATAAGAAAGGTTCTCCAGTGAGTATTTTCGGGTGGCGCAAAGATCTTCTTCAACTGGAAGATCGTTTGGGCGATCCGAAATACGCAGTGGCGTACCCCACGATTAATTGGTTTTTCTAACAAACCACTTAACGTGACATTTTTTGTAGAGAACTTAATTGTATATTAAAATAAGTGAAAAGGATTTTTTTTACTTTAATATTTTGACAGCTCTAACTTAAAACATCAAATTATGACTAAAAATCAAAAATAGCGATGATAGACCTCTTAAAATTAATATTAAGGGCTCAAATTTTCACGAATTTTTTTTTTGTCATCCTGAATGACATTCTCGATATATTTTTCAAAATAAATAGTCAATTTTTTTGGCCCAGTCTAATGTATATAGAATTCTATACTCAATGATTGAGAAAGCGCTAGAGCTCGAGATATTTTAATGAAGTTCTGTACTTGTTCTAACAGATGTCGCGACATAATTGCCTCCAATGAAACGTCCTACTATCTTATCTAGATACAATGATATAATTTAGATTTAACTCACCGTATCAGTGGCCAACTGCCATCCGTCAGGATTCATGCTTGGCATGAGATGGATCCTCGTCAGTTGAATGAGGTATCTAATTTTCGGATCTCCTTTCGTGTACTGTTCGCACAGATAATCCGCCAGTTTCAAAATTAATTCCCTTCCCAATACTTCGTTGCCGTGCATGTTTGCAATGTACTTGAATTCCGGTTTCACTGAAAATTAAATTAAGAAACATTTAATGCATGTAATGAAATATAGAGCCAAGGGGATAGAGTTATAGAGAAGAAATATGATTAATATGAATAATTTATTGCAATTTCCGAATTTAACTACATTGCAGTCAAGCTATGAATAGTATACGTTTAAACTAAATAGTTATTTATGTACCAAGGGTATAAATAGATGTTTATGCCCTGAGGGCGACGTCTTACGAAACCGAGGGCCTCTGGCCCGAGGGTTTGTAAGTCGCCCGAATACACATCTGTTTATGCCCGCGGTACATACAAACTTTTATGTCATACTAGTTCGTTATTGCAATCCAATCTCAATATAAATCAGTATTTTAAAAAATCCGGTTTGAATTAATAACATTGCCATTTTATCATAGTAGACACTATCATTGTTAGGTGAATGTTGACAAACGTAAATGTCATAAAATCACAATAAATTTTATGTGTCAAAGTTAGAAGTCAAAATTAACGAAGATTTTGGAATTCCTGACGAAATTATTGAAAAAGCAAAGAAAGCAACTGAAAATCTGTTTCCAAAAAAGTCTAAAGAAGCTTACGACATAGAATACGAAAAATTATTAAATTGGATGCAAGAAAACTACATAAGAGATATTAATGAAACTGTGTTGCTTGGATACTTCGGCGATCTCGCTAAAACATTTTCTCCGAGTTCCTTGTGGTCCAAATATTCCATGGTAAAGAAGACTTTAATAGTAAATAAAAATATTAACATTGCTAATTACTAGAGCTAGGAATATATGCAAAACGGCATATTTTGCATATGTTGCATATATATACAATTTTTGATTTTGAATGCATATATTGACATTTTGTTATTTTTTTGGCATAATCTGACGTACTAATTGGCTGGACATATTAAAATTATGAGTTTTGGACCAAAATAATATTTTGTGAAATGCCTTTACAGGTCGATTTCCTAAAATTTTGAAGAATTAACTTTTCCCTGTAATAAATTACGGTTAATGGTGTAGGTACTTGAGAGGATTAAATTATAAACACCCTCCTTAAACCAACAAATTTTGGTAAATACCCTTTCAGGTAGTTGTATTAATATCTTCAAATTTATAAATGACTCAGTTTACTTTCAACTTCATTTCAGTCTTTATTGTTGTGTTGTGTTAACCAGTGGGAAAAATGGCAAAATTAATTGAGTCGTGGGTAAAATCTTATTCAGATTTTGTTGTAGAAGGTGATAATCAGGTGTTTTGTAAAACATGTTCTAAAATTGTAAGTACTTTTTTATTTTATATTTTATTTTGACCTTTGACAATGGTAAATCAAACGACAGTAAAATATTATTTCAACTCACAGTTAAAAAAAAAGTAGGGCAACTTTACAACGTACGCATTTATTTAATTTAATTAAAACTTCAACATCTACAGGAATTTATTTGTTTTAGATTCCATGTAAAAAAAGTTTCAAATCGACCAACACGCGAAAACACCCTCACATATAGCAAAGCAGAAATCTAAAGACACTCGCAGACAAAGTCAATTTCCCTTGAAACAATATTTAGAATCTGGATCGTCTAGAAGTGAACAAGCTATTTTTAATGAAGATTTATGCAAAGCTTTAGTGACTTCGAATATCCCTTTAATACGATTAAATAATCCAAATCTCCGATCATTTTTGCAAAAATACTGAAAATTTAATATTCCAGAGCAAAGTATATTACGCAAACGTGGTGTTGACAGTTTGTACATTGAGACTCGTGTAAAAAATTCGTTAGATTACCGTTGGAAACCATTTCTACATTATTGTGGATGAAAACAACAGACTCTTGTGGTCGATATATAGCCCATTTAATGATAAGTTCATTACGCGAAGAAATCCAAATTGGTCCATATCTAATCGCTTCAAAGCAATTAGCTAAAACAAATAACTTGACAATAACTCGTTTTATCCAGACAGAATTGTCTTCCTTTTTTCTTCCGGAAGCCGTTCCAACAAAAAAATGTTTATTGCTGTTATCCGATGCTTCCCCGTACATGGTAAAAGCAGCATAAAATTTAAAAATGTTTTACAAAAACTTAATCCATGTTACATGTTTGGCTCATGGCCTTATTACTCGGTGGGTACCTGGCTTAAAGCTGCCTTTTTTTTACGCAGATAATTATGAAAAAATTAAAGAAATCGTATTTGATTTTGATGATTCATCTAAGGGAATATCTAATACAAAGAAGTTGTTTCAAAATCATATATTACCAAAGCAATTAGTGTTTTTAAAAAATCATGCATTTGTACCCAAAATTATATTAGATTTAGAACAAAAAAATTTACCTTTGGTGACTTCCGTAAATTTAATTAAGACGTTTGAACCAGAGTGTAAAAATGTCCAGGGCGATATTGGAAAGACGATTTTTCATAAATTTTCAAATGTAATTTTAAAAAATAAAGGATTTATTGTTTTAAAAAACCTTGCTAATATTTATTCTGGTAACTTTGAAGATATTAATATTATTCATCCAGATATTTCAGGAAAATTTAAGTTTGCACCTATTACTTCTGTAGATGTCGAAAGGGAGTTTTTCTTTGTACAAGTACATACTTACTGATAGGAGACAATCATTTAATACAGATAATTTAGAAAAACATCTAATTGCTCATTCGTTTTATAATAATGTTGATTTGTAAATAAAATTAGTTAATAATTAAATAATTATTAAGTATTATATTAGGTACTGTAAAATAAAAACAAATAATAAATATTAATAAACTATTTCGATCAAATAACAAATTACTCTTATTGCATATACTCTGCATATTTTTCAATTTTTTTACGTATATATTGAAGTATTTTGCGGCATATATATATACGCATATTTAACTACTTTTTGGGTGCATATATTCCTAGGTCTACTAATTACCATAAGTTAACGGAATATTTGAAGCAAACTTCAAAAAGCTACAAACCAAAGAAGTCTAAAATTCTGTCTAGAGAAGATGTTTTAAAATTTATTCATAATGCACCGAACGAGACGTTTTTAATGAACAAAGTTGCATTAATATTTGGAATATTTGGTGGATGTCGACGGCAAGAACTTGTGAACATGTTAGTTACTCATGTAGAAGATAGAAAATCGGTTTTTATGGTAAATATACCAGAGACAAAGACCGATAAAAAACGCATTTTTACCATTATAGATGAGGGTGAAATGAACAGTTTAAAGCTAATAAGAGATTATATGTCACTACGGCCACGTGGTTCCTCAGAAAAAAGGCTTTTTCTGACCTATAGACAAGGTCGATATACTGTACAGCCAATAGAAAAAAAACACGTCTGGAAAAATCCCGTCCATTATTTAAGTGATCCTGAGAAATATACAGGTCATTGTATGCGTCGAACGTCAGCTACTTTTCTTGCAGATGCTGGAGCCAGTATGACCACGTTGAAGCGCCATGGTGGATGGAAGAGTACGTCGGTTGCTGAAGGATATTTAAAGGATAGTTTATCTTCAAAAACTAAAGTTTCAAGAATGCTGGCAGGTGTAGCTTCCGGGTAGCATATTTACACATCCTCCTATATGACGGCACCGGAGTGCTAAAACCTGTTCGCCTTTGTAGCCTACAAGTACGCTACAAAAGCTCATTGATTTAGGCACCCATACAAATTTTATGTTAGGTGAGACTTTACTTTTCAATTTTAGCTGTGTCCAGGCCATTGGCGTCTATGCCGGTAAGCGTAGCCAGGTATGGGTTAAATTTTTTTGGTGGCGGCGAAGTCGTTTCTTCGTTTTCTTCTTGTATATTTTCTTATTTTTTTAATCCCAAAACACTTCAAATGCGTCGTTTGAATAACATCATGTCTATTAACGGCATTTTAGTACACGACCGTTTAACAGCAGTTTAAGTACAGCCATTGTTTCATAGAATGCAGATAAGCTTGCTTACTGATTCCAGCAATAAGAGAGGCCTCATGCATTGGTGCCTAAATCAATGAGCTTTTGTAGCGTACTTGTAGGTTACAAAGGCGAACAGATTTCAGCACTCCGGTGCCGTCATATAGGAGGATGTGTAAATATGCTTCCGGGTAAGGCGTTTCGGTACAGAAATTTGATACTCAAACAATGAAACATGAATCGTTTGCTGCAGGCAACTTAACTATCACCGGATCTTTTCAGAACTGCCAATTTTATGTTAATTCGTCAAAATATTGTTCATCGAATATTTACATATATTGCTATATTCCCTTTGTAATTTCATTAATAAAGGTTATTAAATAAGTTAAACAAAAAAGTATTTCTCTTTACGCCCGCGCGGGCCATAGAGTGAACAGTGCGAAATTAGATAGTTGGTAACTAAGCAATAGAAACACAATAATGAACTAGTATGACATAAAGATATTTCTTTTCGGGTACTACTGCGCTTGTCGAAGACAAATAATTGTGTATGACAATGTAGAAAGCGATAAATGACAACGAAAAAGCGATATATATTCTAGTTTTTGTTACTAATAAGGACGAAACTGATCCAAGAATAACGTTCTCCTGAATAAGTGGTTAAACAATGCTCTTAAACAAATGAAAATGGAGAGGAATAATCTTGCTGATAAGGTACAGTTGCTCCAAATCCAAACAGATAAAATTATGGAAGCAAATGATGAATTAATCAAAAATATACAGGAATAAAAGAAAGTATGGCAATATAGACAATGCAACTAAGCCTACTAAATATTTTACTAATAAAATAGATCTGGCAAAAGAGACTGCATGGATCAGCGTAAAAAACAGGAAAAAAAGAAAAATGGATACCCCATTGACACTTCCACAGCCACAACAACAAAATAACAGCACTTTAATAGAAAAACCTGTAAAAATTAAGGCACCACCACGTATCATAGTGGATAGCTTCCAAAACTTTAATAAACTCCATAGTATGATGAGACAAATCCTAAACTCCCAAATTAAAGTCATCAACGATAATAATGTTAAAATTAATTTTACAGAAAGACCAGAATATAGAATGCTTTCTGAAGCATTAATAGAACAAGAGTAAACTTGGTACTCATATGAGGACAAACAGAATAGACAAATTAAAGTAATGGAATACAAACTGCAGCATTCTTATGAACCAGAAAATATAATTAGTGATTTAACATTATATCTGCTACTCCAAAACTAAAATATAGGAATAAACAACCATTGAATATGTTCATGCTTACATTCCAACACTATGAAAGTGTTGAGAAAATATATGAAATCAGAGAAATTATGCGAGTCTATTAGTGGTGTCAAACTAGCATTATACCTATAACTTTTTGCGGAGAAGTCGGATCGATATGCGGTTTTCTTTAAAATTTTCTAAAAATTATCAGTAACAAAACGTACATCTAACCTCTGTACGCTCGGATATTTATAAATATTTATTTAACAAAATGGACAATTTTCTGTAGGGGTTGACGAGAATATGGAAAACATGACTGGCCGTTCAAGAAAAAGGTCTGGGAAATTTTCTCGGGCCGGTTTTCGCAGGCGCCCATCATCTTGTTGATGCCAAAACTATTGTTTATTGTTAAATTGTTGTAAACTCGTTAATTAACAAATTGATATCTCTGCTCCCAAAATCATTTCAGCCCTCGATTTTTTCCAAAAACTCTAGGTCCCCGGCGAGCAGCATGCCCACTTAATTGTGGCCCACAATTGTTTATTGTCAAATTGTTGTAATCTCACTAATTAACAAATTTATATCTCTGGTCTCGAAATCTTTACAGCACTCAAATTTTCTCCTAAACTTCTGGGTCCTGGGGAGGTGCATGGGCACTAAGTTGTGGCCCACAATTGTTTATTGTTAAATTGTTTTAAACTCGCTAATTAACAAATTGATATCTCTGCTCCTGAAATATTTAGAGGACTCGAATTTTCTCCAAAAACTCTGTGTCCCTGGGGAGGAGCATCCCCACAAAATTGTGTTACACAATTGTTTATTATTCAACTGCTGTAAACTCGCTAATTAACAAATTGATAACTCTCCTTCAGTTTACAACAAATGAACAATAAACAATTGTTGGCCACAACTTACCCAGATAGCACACGACGTCCATTGGACGTCCATATTTTGTCCAAATAATGTCCTGGATGTCCATGAACTTCATATGGATATTCATTGGACATCTGTTTTCCGTTATCCAATGGATATACCCATTCAGAAGTCCAATGGATGTCCAAAATATGTCCATGATGGACAATATAAAAATGACTAACTTATAATAAATTATTATAATTCTTCTTGTATAATTTAATTATTTACTACTAGGTTTTAATTAAAATAAATCAAATAATTTTCCTCTCCACTCGCCTTTGTTGACAAGATAGAAAAGTAAAAGGCCACTCAGGCCAGACTCGAAGAAGAAAAGAAGAAAGAGGTTAAGAAAAAAACACAGCACATGGATGTTTATCTGGTAAGAAAATAAGTATAATTATTAATTAAATCATTTAAAAATCTAAAAATTAAAAAGCAAATCGTTTGTTTTAAACTAATAAAACCTATCAATTATGTTTTAAACTTTATGTTTTCGATTTACATTCAAACAATCCCTTTCTTTTAGACCTTTTGTCAAATGATGTACCTACCTATTTAAGAAAATGGCTTTACTAAAAGCTAGTAACTTCGAGATGATGTCAACACAATTATTATTGTAACTAAGAGGTAAGAAAACTTTCAAAGCAGAAGAAAAGTGTCTATTTGTACTGCATGAGACGTTAGCAGAAGTAGAAGGCTATTTAGAAGATACAAATATTTTTAAAGAAGCTGTAAGTTTTACTTTTATTAAATAAAATAGAGTCGTTTTGTAACGTTTAAGAAATAATGCATTGAAAGATGTTTCATAAGTTATTTCTCTTTTATGTTTACAAATACATATTTTTATTGCAATTTTAGATTCAGCAGTTACCAAAACCAGGGACAAGGACATGACGAACATATAAAAAGATGGTTCGTTTCCATAATTTCTAATACCCTCACGAAAGAATTCACATAATATTATGGCATGAAAGTAAAATGGTAATTTAAAGAAACAATGAGCAGTTTTTTGTTTATATGTAAGTATAGGGGTAAAGTACATTAGTCAATGCATATTTTCATATTAGCTAACAATATTTTATCCAAAAATTTTACATTTTAAACTATCACTTTTGCCTGGTCAGGCGTTTATTAAACGATTAATTAAAGACTCAATATTCGTATAAAATGTAATGTCTTTTTTTAGCTGCTGCTGAGAGTGACAATGGTGCTGCTTAAAAAGTAAGCGAAATAGCCTTAAGAAAATGGCTGAGAAGGTCAACAGAAAGGAGTGCGTATAAAACTAATACATGCTTGATATTATTTATGACAATAAAAATAAGTCTATAGTTGCAATTATTTTATTTCATAATAATATAGGTGGTGATGTCCGTCAGTTGTCCATAAATTGTCCAAAAGCAATACAAAAAGAGTCCATATATGGACCTTTCATGGAGTCCAAATGGACGTCCAGGAGTGGGACATTTGTATAGTCCAGTGGATGTCCATTGGATGTCCTTTGGTAAAATGCTGGACGTCCTTTGGACAGCCGATATGTCCATGAATGGACTTCCGATGGACATCCAATGGATTGATTTGTGATGTCTGGGTAGTGGGCATGTTGCTCCCCGGCGACCCAGAGTTTTTGGAAAAAAATTGTAGGCTGAAATGATTTTTGGAGCAGAGATATCAATTTGTTAATTAGCGAAATTACAACAATTTAACAATAAACAATTGCTTGCCACAACATTGTGGGCATGCTGCTCTCCGGGCGCCCAGAGTTTTTGGAAAAAAATTGAGGGCTGAAATGACTTTGGGAGCAGAGATATCAATTTGTTAATTAACGAGTTTACAACAATTTAACAATAAACAATAGTTTTGACATCAACAAGATGATAGGCGCCTTCGAAAACCAGCCCGAGAAAATTTGCCAGACCTTTTTGTTGAACGGCCAGTCACGTTTTCCATATTCTCGTCAACTCCCACAGAAAATTGTCCATTTTGTTAAATAAATAATTATAAATGAATCGGTCATTTCAGAAACAACATAAGTAAATTTTTTCTGAATTTGACATTTACCCAATAATCATCTTTTTTTACGTAAACGCACCATTCCAAGCAGAAATAACATGAGTATCGGCCTAACTTAATGTACTGCAGCCTATGAAAATACCGGTTCCTTTTTGAAACCACATGAGTCATGGACACATCCCCAACTAGCCATTCATAAAAGTGTATTTGTTGTGAAGTTCTCATCATCATCTATTGTATAGTCCAGGAGACAGTGACGATTTTCGGTATTTATTTTCCCAGTCAGCAGGCACGAATAGAGAATTGTAGGATTAGCAATTCTAAGCAAAATTCATATATATTTAGAGGGGGGATCCGATGGGCTGAGGCCGAAAATGCGTCAAAACATACGAGAACACGGCCCTTTTTTTCCACTGATAAAAATAGTTTTAGTAGTAAGAGATGTACTGAAGTTAAGTAAAAAAATAGTCTGATTAATCTGTATGGATAATATATTTGGCAAGTGCATAAAATACACTTTCAAACGAGTTATGTACACAATTATTTCTACGACCACAATTATTTAAAGAATGTTCCAGGTGTTTTGTATATTAAAGTGTACGCATAGGACACATAAATAAAATCTTATATCACAATGTTTCACCTAACCAGTTGGTTTATTTATAGAAATTAAACATAATAATTGAAGATATTACAGAAGAAAATAGGGAAATAAATTACATTTCCTTTTACACTTTTATATAATAATAGTTTTATTTAGAATTCACGAATCACTTATTACATTAATTATAATTATTGTTAGTTTCGTTATGTCAAATCATTTATACTAGAGGTGTGAGGAAAATACAGTGAACTGTGGAACGCCAATATCGTTGGATGCGCGTGGTAGAAATGGTTCTATAATACTGCTAAAAACATAGCTAAATTTTCATGGAAACATTGTACTTTTGACATTTGCGACACTCCGACGCATATGCATTATTGATGTAGTCTCATGATTTTACAGTAATAGTTTTTGCAATTTTAGTGTGATTTTTAGGTTATTATGGTTATTCATTTTATTTGGTTCTGATCTTTTGCGCTTTTAGAGTATTTGTCTTTTATATAGTTTTTAATTTGAATTTTAATATTGTGGTCTATTTATATTTGATTGCTGCTTTTCGACTAGTGCTTTATTCTTTTTGTGTTAAAATAAGCTTTATAACCATTAAGTATATGCTTCTAGTTGATATCTATCTAATCGTCATCGGGTGCTTGCAACAATGGGAAAAAGTGTATGGTTTTTTTTGGTGTAAAGTTAGACGCCTTCATTTTTCAGGTAAGTTATTTGTAGTTATTTTTTACTTAAAAGGATAGCAATACGTCCTGGTTCGGGGTGTGACTTTTGGGTTTTAGCTATCTGAGCTAAATTGTCGGCTAAGTGTCCTCTTTTAGGGCACCCAGAACCGAAAACTATATAGGTATATAATATGTTTTTTTTTAAATTATTTTTTAATATGTATGCAGCTTGGATGAGGGCTTTAGGAAGAGATCCTAAGACTGAACACTGACTGCTATAAATGCCGTTTTTAGAGCACATTTCATAGTAAGTGATTTCATTCTAGCAGCAATGAGGAAACGTTTAAAAAACATGCTGTACCAGCTATTACTTTAAGATCTCGTCTCTTTAAGTTATTATTACTTCATTCTAATGCATATATTAAAATGATTTTTAACTTATATCCTTATGATTAAAAGATGTAGGTATTTTAGTTATGTTATAATAGAAATATATGATACTTTGTATTGACTGACCTACTGGCCACTGGTCATTCCACTTTTACTCACTTTTTTCATAAATTATCAAATTATTTAAAAACAAATACATACCTAGCTATTTTCTGTAAATTACATTAAAATTTTAGTATTAATACTTTACTAATAAAACTTCAGTTAATTTATCTTATATATATATACACACACAACGGAAGAGTTAATTGGATTTTCTCCTTGTTGAGTTTCAAAAATAGTAATTTAACATGATTTAAAAACAAATACATGAAATGGGCAAAATAGGCCTGCAAAAGCACTTTGTAAACAATCTCACTTGTATCGATGTGACGTAATGCGCGAATTCAATCTGGCTTACTTTTGTTAATAGATTGGCGTTCCATTTTAAATATACAGTTCACCGGGAATAGATTATTTAAATATACACGGACCGGGAAAACAAGTACGAAACAATTCACTGGCTCCTGGACTAGTACTGTATCGAAGGAATTTTTATGAATGAAACAATATACGACCCTCCACAATTGCGGTCTACTTAACTTCCGCTGTTATCAGACATTATTTTTTTTTGGACAATTTAAAGACCTAACAGTAATTCAAGCAAACGCAATAACATTACTACAGTTAAAAACATCGCAAACTTGGCATCAATATTTTAATTTTATCCAAATATTGCATTTCTGTCGAGGATCATCCGCGTTGACTTCAGAAATTGTGTAATCTGTATTGGTTATATATATCTATAGTTAAAAGCACGTAAACTTGGCATGAATGTTCAATCCGATTATTGAGTTTCTACCGCGGACACCACCGTTCATTCTTCAAAATTTTTGTAAATAATCCTATCTGTCTTGGTTATATATCTATGGTCATGGACTCGTGTTGTTTTTGCGTGGAATTATCAAATGTAAACAAAACGTTAAAAATGGCCGCAGTAAATACGAGCAGTGCTGTTGCTCCAGAAATTACTTTGAAAAGAAAAGGTAAAAAGGGCATTTATAAGTCAGAAGTTATTAAAAAAGCGAGACTGTGTGGAGAAGAATATGTAAATTATAAGGGTAACGTTGTACCTGCAATGGAACCAGGAGAAGACTGTCGGTAAGTTTTGAGGTTAAGTTAGTTTTATACAGTAAAATATTAAGTTATATTGTTGTAGTTGTCGTCTGAAGTGCTTTCAAAAAGTAAGTGCAGATATCAGGAATGAAATAATTACTAAATTCAGAAGCATGCTTACCAAGGATGCACAAGATTCCTACTTACAAGGGCTTATGGGAAAGTGTGAAATAAAACAAAAACGACCACGTAAAGAAAATCCGAAGAATAGAGGATATAATTTTAGTTATTCCGTGTCAGGTTCATCTGGTAAAATTACTGTATGCAAGAAAGCTTTCATTAGTATTCATGCTGTCAGTTTTCAACGTATTCGAAGAATTTCCAGCCTTCTTGCACAAGGAAGAGCACCACTAGATAAACATGGGAAAAACGTATCAGGTAATGCTAAGCCTGGACTTATAGTAGAACAGGTCAAAAGTCACATTGCTAGTTTTCCCACTAAGATTGCACATTATACAGGAAATGAGAAATTTTACTTAGACAAAAAACTGAATGTACGAAAAATGTATGATCTATTTTGTGCTAAATTTCCCGATAATAAATCAGTAAGGTACAAGTTTTATTTGAAGATTTTCCAGGAACACTTTTCTCTGTGTTTTGGGCGTCCTCAGGTAGACACATGTTGTGAATGTGAGCAATTAGAAGTGAAAATTAGGAGTCCGTCTTTAAACGAGACAGCAAAACGGGTGGCTATTGCGGAATTGTCTGTACATAAAAGACGGGCAAAAAAGTTTTACAATAAAATAGCAGAAATTACAGAGATATGCAAAGCCGATCCCAGTGTATGTGGCATAACGTTTGACTACATGCAAAATCTCCAGCTACCTGTTGTGCCTGTGCAGGAGAGTTTTTATTTACGTTAACTGAACTATAATGTCTTTGGAATTCATAACATTCAAATAAATCAAGGGATGTTCTATACCTACCACGAGGGTCAAGCCCGAAAAGGCCCCAATGAAGTTGCCTCCTTTCTTATGGATTACATTAACTCTGAAGTATCGACTGGTGTAAAGCATCTTCGCCTTTTCTCTGACAGCTGTGCCGGCCAAAACCGGAACCATACCGTTATAAGATTTCTGCTTTCGTTAGTGGAAAATGGAAGATTTGAGTCTATAAACCAATACTTCCCACAACGCGGTCATTCCTTTTTGCCGAACGACAGAAACTTTGCCGTGATAAAAAAGGCCATTAAAAAATGTGACCGTGTTTATAATCCAAAAGCATACACAGAAATGATAGTAAACTCTACAAGACACAAGAAGTTTTTTGCCAAAATGGTAGACACTTTAGATATTATAGAATTCAAAAAATGGTGGCCTACCTATTACAAAAAAAACTGTTTGTCGGAAGATTCGGTAGGCAAATTAGTTCAAAGAGATAACAAAATAACTTTTCAAATTTCGAAATACTCCCATTTTTTTTATTCACATGATCTCCCACGAACTGTCACGATATCAGAAAACATTAATGGTTTGATAAAACACAGATTTAGCCTTAAAATAACTAATAGGATTTCACCATTACCAACAATCTCCGCCTATCCAATAGGTAAAGTTCCAATAAACAAAACAAAAAATTGACGATATTCGCAAGCTGATGGAATATATACCAGAAGAACGAAGATTATTCTTTGACGAAATTATGCAGTGGCCTACTACGGCTGCAACTTATGAAGATTAATATGTTTACCTTGTTATTTTGAGTTTTTTTGGTGGCAATAAAAAATTCCAAAATTATTTTATTTTTATTCATTTCTGAAACAACATAAGTCAGTGGAATAAAAAACAAATTATGGCAAAAGCAAAAATCTAATTAAACAAAAAAGGGTGTAAAACATAAAGAACAAAGCAATTTAATATTATTAAAATGTTTGTTTAAGATATTTCCTTCTACATCGCCTTAAAAACAGTTTTTTGAGAATAAATCAAAACTAAAATTTTTGACTCATGTTGTTTCTGAAATGACCGATTCAAATATCCGAGCGTACAGAGATTAGATGTACGTTTTGTTACTGATAATTTTTAGAAAATTTTAAAGAAAACCGCATGTCAATCCGACTTCTCCGCAAAAAGTTACAGGTTTTCATTATTTTCATGCTAGTTTGACGCCACTATATGTAGAAATTGTACTTCTCAGAAAATCCAAGCTATTACCTCTATGCAAAAAAAGTCAAGCATTCGGACATACTCAAAGGTACTGCGCTAAAGAACCTCGATGCGTAAGATGCACAGGAAAATATTTAACTCTAAATTTTGCAAAACCGAAAGATGCTTCTCCTAAATGCGTTCACTGTGGCAAAGGACATCCTGCTAGCTACACTGTATTTAAAGTAGCCTAAGAAAAATAAAAAATAGTAACAAAAAAAAACAAACTTACCTAAACAGTCATAGTAAGTATTTCAACATAAGCCTGTTAATAGAAACAATCTAATAAACAAATCTAGATCATTCAGCCAGACTGTATAAGGTTGAAAAGAAGAAATAGATAACAATCAAGATTCATCCATTACCAATACTCTCCACTAAATGTTGAAAAAGCTGAACAAAATGGATGAACGAATTATTAGATTAGAATATAGCTGCAAAGGAGCAATACCTAAGAGACAATTTAATGAGTAGTAGCCTAATAATAATGGAATGAAATGCTAATGGACTGCTGCAGCACCAACAATAATTGCAAGCAATCCTATACATAGAAATCATAAACATATGCTTAATTTCAGAGACTCACTTTACTAATGAGTCCTTTATTAAATTTGAGGGTTAAAAAGTTTATCATACCACTCATCTCTGAAATATAGCAAGACGGGATAGCAAAGTAATAATTACAGAAAGAATTAAGCATTATTAAGAAACGGGATGCAGGAGTAAAGAATTTCAGGCTACTTTAATGATAATAAATAATAAAACTTATGATGTTAGGGTCACTTCTGTATATTGTCCTCCAAGACATACCGTTAAAAGAGAACAATACTTAGACCTCCAATATCTAGATTTATCATTGGGGACGACTTTAATGCAAAACACACCCATTGGGGCTCCACACTAACAACAACTTAGGGTAAAAACTTAAAAGAAGCAATGACAGTTAAAATGTGAGTCTTATTTAACTGGCAAACCAACTTATTGGTCCACAGATAGAAATAAAAAATCCGACCTAAAAGAGTTTTTTGTTGTACTAAATATTTCAGCAAACTATTTCCAAGTTAATAAGACATGGAACGTGAATTCAGATCATTCGCCCATTCTTCTGATTCTTGGTAACTCCATTATCCAAAAGAAAAGCGCTCTTAGACTAATAAATAGGAGAACAGACTGGTAAAGCTTTAGATTAGACCTTGAAAATAAAATCAATTTTTTAGTTCCGTTAAGAACAAAAGCACAGCTAGATGAAGAAGTAGAACTACTTGTGTTCAACATACAGCAAGCAGCATAGACTAATATCCCACCTATTGTTCAGTGAACAACAGGATATAATTATTCTAAAGAAATTAGGGATCAAAATATCTGCAAAAAGGAAACTAAGGAGAAAATGGCATCAGACCAGAGCTCTATTAGATAAAACCAAACTTAACAACGCCACCCATCAGTTAAAAACAGAGACAAATCAAAAATGAATCTATTTGTGAGTACCTTAGTGATTTAAAAAACGATAAATCCACTGATTATTCTCTGTGGAAAGCCACAAAGCGATTAAAAAGGCCCACTGTGCAGAATGCCTCAATCAGGAATACAAATTGCAACTGCGCTAAAAGTAACATACAAAAAAATTAAATTCGCAGAGCACTTACAAAATACCTTCCAACCAAAATAAAGGAGAATAATTACCGAACTGAGATCTTCCAAAGAGAGATGACTCGATCATCAGACCTACCTCTCTAAAGAAAATTGCAAAAGATATAAAAACAAATATTAATCATAAGAGAGGTTATGATTTAATTACAGAAGAAATTTTAAAAGAACTTCCATAGAAAGCCATAATTAAAGTTACATATTTATTTTATCCTCTAAACATTTATGGAGGTGCTGCAATAGGTTGTACAAAATAACCGGAAATAGCCTGTAATAACTAGATAGGAAAGTCATGTGTTGGACACATCAGATTATTTATTTTATTTTTTTTTTAAATGTGATATCAAAAGGGCCTAATTTTTTTTATGAAATTGTCGTGGGGCCCCATCTGGCTCTCGGCGACCCTGCCTACAGTAAAGTTTGAATAATTGTCAATTATTTGAATTATTTATTGTTTTGCATAGATACGTGTATTCCTAAAAAGTTATTTAAATAACACATAAAGTTCTATTTATTTTTGCAATTATCAGTTAAATATCTCATTCAAATAGAATAGTATTTAACTTTACATAAATTAACAATCATATAATTTCTGAAATAAAAATTTGTACTTTCCGGAATGACAACGAACATATTATACCTTCAAATACCGCATAAATTTAAAACATTTTCAATCACAATAAAAATATTTTTTCTACGTAAAATTTATTGAAAAATTCATTAACAAAACAGCAATATGAAATAATAGATTATGTAATCAGTAAGAAAAATAACACTTTTCCAACTAGCTCAGAAAAATTATGGCACTAGCCGTTGGGCGAGTGTCACAATTTAAGCCATTGAGAAAAGGTTTTTTCTCAAATGTTGTACACTTTTTTTCTTCTACGACTGCTTATTATTTGTTGAACGAATATTTATTTGTCTTTCATAAATATTTCGATACATTTTTTTAACGAAACAATTTTATTTATTTTGTGATATTATAAATATAGGTATATATTTGAAAAGGTTATTTAGATTTTTACTTGGTAGATTTGTAGATACAGAGAATATGAAATTAAGTTAGGCAACTACTACCTTCTCTAATAATTTATTTATCCCAAAAATACAATATCAATAATTACACGTGATTGTTTAAAATTTTACAATAAATTAGATGAATAAAGCCACACTCGACAAGCGAGAATTAAATTGGTTCAAGTTAAAAAAATAGTATCTAAATAATTAATTTAATAAATAACATTTCTATTTTAAGAAACAATTTTAGTCCACTTCTCAGAAAAAAAATGTAGACTATCATTTCCACACTAACTTGAGATATAGTAACATCCCAGACAACACACATAGTCCAATTGACGTTCACTTTAGATCAATTTAAGGGCCAGAACGTCCATATCCGTATTCGGACATCTAGTGTATGTCCGTTTATGATCATTAATTTGACAGCTGCATATCGATGTCCAGAGAACGTCTGTTTTTGGACTTAATTTTAAGTTTAGTAATATTTTGACGTCCAGTGGACATCCATCTTAGGTCATTATTTATTTAGCCTACCAGATAATACCATCTATATATATTTTTATATTTTAAATAGAAATCTATTACATTTCATTCTATCAGCGGACGTTTGAAATCTTATTTTGTTATCTAGTAAGAATTTTTCAAGTGGCTCCTTAATCGAATTCGCCTAGCGCTTCAATGCCCAGAAAGACAATGGACGTGTCGTGAGTTCGATACCTGCTCTGGTCAAATAATTTTTAATTAAAAAAATATTAACAAATGGTGTATAGCGGGTTGCGAAAATGATAAATAAATAAATTATGATTATTACAAAATAGTGTGTGATGAGTTGCAGTTGTGTAAAAAAAAATAGGGTTGTGGTCTCAATGGAATATATAAATTCCAGAAATGGACGTTTTTTGAATGTCCAGAATTGGACGTCTTATGAACGGTCAAAAGTGTGCCATTTGTATACTTCACTGGACGTCCATTGGACGACGGAAGTCCAGAAAAAACTCATCTTTGGACGTCCAGACATCCAAAATTGTATATCGAATGGACGTCCAATGGATCTATTTGTGCTGTCTGGTCTGTGAAGAGTATTATGCATGGCTGATGACTTATAGTTCACCGTACAAACCGCATCTTTTGATGAAGGCCATGGTTGAATTGGGTGAGACTTGTTTAAAGTTGGTAGGCTTCAGTCAAGTAAATCCGAAGATCTGGAACCTGGTACTTTCCAAAGCGGAGCAGGGGTACATAAAATGTGCTCTGCAGACTCGTCGTCTAGCTGCAAAAGCGACAGTCTGATGTTTGGTGCAGACCTATCCTTTTGATATGGTTGCACAGACGGCAGTTACCTGTCATCAGTTCTGTGAAAATGCATAGATCTTTCCTACTCCATTCTCGGATCTGAGCAGAGGCGTTGGTTATAAGAGCCTTCGAATGAGTTAGCCCTGGGGTATTTCTCCAGTTCGTGAGTGTTGCACCCTCCATCCATTTTGAGATCATTCCTTTGGTAGTGGTCTTTGCAAGGCCTAGGAATGGTTCTGGTTTTATGAACACAGATTCGGTTTCTTTTTTAGCAAGCGCGTGGGCTTTTACATTGCCCTCCACACCAATGTGTTCTGGAACCCAAATCAAAGTAACTTTGTTCCGGGCACCGAGGCATTCAAGGGTATTTATACAGTTCGAAACCAGCTTTGAGTCAACTCAATTAGAAAAACTCAAAACAAAAATATATCAACTTGAAATTATTAGCAAAAAATCAAGCTTTATTAGGAAACGAAACATATTGATTTAAAAGAAATGTAAATAAAAATAGGAAGTTAAGGGGGGTTGAAATATTTAAACAAATCCTAACTCAAAAACAAAAGATGATATCAACTTGAAGGTTTTAGTGATAATCAAGCTCTATAAGAGGAAGTTCTTTGATTTTAACACAAAAATCTGATTAAAAAGCGATATCAACATGATTTTTTTATTACTTGATTTTATAGATTCCTTTAAATCTGTTTAAGAAAACTAGTTTATCCTAAAGTAAACTATGATTTACCGCTATCCTGTAAGGGTTAATTAATAAGTAATTTTAGAACTATTAAGTTTGAAGATACTCCTAAGGTGTGATTGGTGTAAAAGAGGCATACTTTTTAGCAGTTATCTTAAGTTGGTTTTAAAACTTAGTTTAAAAAAGTGTTTTAGGATTATACTTTATATTAGGTACATACATTTTCTACAATTTTACAACATACATTTTATAGTTTATTTAATCTAGTAAACGATAGGGCTCTTTTAAAACTATATAGTTTTAATAAGAACTAAAGTTTGTTTTAGAACATAACCTATAGTCCGGGATCCGTAAGTAAGGTCGACCTTCACTCATCTGTTTAATGAATAAAAGTTTTTTTTTATTAGATAAAATATGTTTTTAAATATATCGCAAAAGGGTTGCCAAAGAAAATACGGTCACGGCCCTTTAGATACGGGGTTATGATCGACAAGTAATGTTATTTTTAACAGTCACGTTATTTGTAAACAGGTTGTAATTTCTGTGTGTTTATAAAATAACACACCTGTTAAAAATAACATAGGTTGTCAATCATAACCCCCATTTTCTGTGTCATATAAGTTTATTTTATTCGGTTTAAATATTATTATTATTAAGCTAAATGTAAAGCCAAACGACTTGTTACAAACGAAACATGCTATAAAAAACTAATCTAAATAAATGCGTTTAATTTAACATAAAAAATAACCAATGTTATGATATTATTGACAGGTCAACTTTGCCAAAAAAGTTACAATTAGTCATGATTTGGAAAAAAACTACTTATGTTGTTAGCAAGAGGACATTTTAAAGTATCAAATTTAAAATTAAATAAAAGAAATCCCTAAAAGTAATAAATTGAATTTAATATTAATATAAAACAAATAGTTAAGGTTCAAAATATTTTTAGAAGATGTAGGTACCCGTTCATTTTCTGGAATATTTGGTGATTTTTCCAAAATCAGTTATGGTTTGGTTCTATAATAGTCCATTTAAAATAACGGTAAAAGGTCGAGAAACGCCGCACTATTTGAGGAGACCACTTGTCCCTTGCGTATTTTGGGGCGCTGATTACGAAAATGAGGGTTAAAACTGGCAGCAATGGTTGGAACACCCCTAAAATTGCAAAAAACACCCCTAAATAGGGGTGTTTTTCGACTGTACTTGTTGTTTTGCAAACTAACTCATCTCATATGTTTTTTGGGGCGCCGATTTCGAATATCGGGGTTAAAACTTGCAGCAATGGTTAAACCACCCCTAAAATTGCAAAAAACACCCCTACATAGGGGTGTTTGACTGTACTTGTTGTTGTGCAAACTAACTCATCTCATCTTCGAAAATCAGGATGTCGAGACTGGAAAATATGTGTGACACCCCCCACATGCCAGAAACACCCCTCCCAAGGGGTGAATTTTCGGAAAAAATGACCAGTCACGGTGTTTCGCGAACTAAGTCATCTTATTTGTTTTTTAGGTGGCTTAGTTTGCAAAACAACAAGTACAGTCGAAAAACACCCCTATTTATGGGTGTTTTTTGCAATTTTGGAGGTGTTCCAACCATTGCTGCCAGTTTTGACCCTCATTTTCGTAATCAGCGCCCCAAAATACGTAAAGGTGCGATTTTGGTGTCGTGGCTGACTGCGGCGGCTAGCAGCTGCGTCTCCAGCCGCTGCACTGGTTTGTACAGTTTCAAATGGAACCAATTTGGCTTGCGCAGCTTGACTAAAGCGGTGGCAGCCCGCGCTGCAGCGGCTGCTGTTCAACTGATCGCGAAGCAGTCGAGCAGCTGAAATCGTAATGACTAGGGCAAAAAATGGCACCATTTACGTCAAATGACGATGAAATTTTAATCAACGAAATACAAAAATATCCTGTAATTTATGATTATGAAGACAAAAATTACAAAAATTTTGTTATTAAAGAAAATTTTTGGAAAAAGGTCGCTAAAGAATTAAAAAAAGAAGGTAAGTATCACATTGTAAACAAAATTTATGCTATTTTAATGGTTAAATCAAAATCTGCAAAATGACTAAAGGAATGAATAAATTTTAATAGCGTAGTTATAGTTGTTAGATAATTTTTCTACCACATACCTACCGGAATAACTACCCTTCCTCTCATATAAATTAAAATCCGGTAAAAACTGGCTGTCGTCTGCCAGAAAACTGGCGGGAACGCTCCGAATTGCATCTTTTATATGTGATTAGGAATTTCACTAGAGTTTGTTTACCAGCGATTATTTCACAAGATCTATTTAACAGCGAATATTTTTTTCGGTTTTTACCTTAATGTCAGAGCCAATTTTTCTTCGGATGTGATGGGATATTTAACAAAATTTATTCCATGGATTGTAATGTCCTGTTCTATTAGTGACAGAAAAAATTGGAATTGATCAGGATTCAATCGGAAAATTCCCTAAACTTTTTTTCATCTTCTTTTAGATGATTATTTATTAATACAGTTCATCAAATTTCTAGAGGCTTTCGACGGCTAGACAGAGAAAGCACTACTGACAGGCATCCCGACGGATTTACGCAATGAAAGTACACTCTGCGCATCAAGTATTTCACTATTTCATTCAGACGTAAATGTCAGATGTAAATTTCGCTAAAACATTTCTTTTATTTTCGTTTGTGTTTTTTGCTCATTACAGTTTAATAGAACCTAAGTATGGAGTTTAATAGCAAATTAAGAGGCGCGTGATTAACAGTCAATCTCGCGAAATAATAGCCAATGTTATAGAGTTTATGAGAAGAGAAGGAAACTTTAATTCACCTTCAATACCATTTAAAAATGTAAATGTTCGTGTTGCTGCAGCCACAGGAGTATCTAAAAACACTGTCGTCCGCATTTCTGGAGAGAAAAAAAGAATCGATAACCGTGAGATATCGGAATTTTCATCACCAAGAAAAACCATTAAAAAACCAAAAACAGTTAATGATATAGATGAAGCTGCACAAGAATCAAATTTTATTTTTTTATTATTAGATAGCTATTTTTGTTTCTGAGTTGTGTTCATTTACAGGCTCAATTTTTTTCCGTTTCTCCTTTTTGATTTTATATGGGGTTTCAAGTTGTTTTTGACTTATTTCGACGTAAATCACAACAACACACTTTTTTAATAAAGCAAACAAGTGTTAAGAGGTATATGTACGTGTAAACTACTATTACAAAAAATTGATATGAAACCCATGAAACCACCAACAAAAATGTAAAGCTAGCTTCCGTGCTAGAACATGGTGTCATTCGTCGAGATAAATCGTTTTGTTTGATAGATCAAGAAATGTAAATATTCCCCTGTTATTTTTTATAAAATTATAAGAGAAATAAATTTTTTTCTAAATAGTATAGTTTATTATTTTGTAGAAAAACAAAATTTCGAAAATTTTAGTAATGTTTCAGAAACAACCGTTATTAATAATAGGTACCATTTTCCTTAATAAGGTAGAAATAAAATATAAACTATTTCCACGATTTACAAAGGCCTACAAAAAAATTATAGGTATTTTCCGCTATCCTATAAAATTTATATTTTCTGACTCAATTTCAAAAGGTTGAAGGAATTCCAAAACACCTTTTATGGCATAATAATTATTTTCAATTCTACATACTATCTTTAGCTGCTTTTAAAAACGTTCTAAGAAAGTCCAATCAGACCAATTTAATCCCTAAACTATTCCACACTTTTAAAATTTAATTACCTAAAAATATTAAAAACTATTTAAAATAACTTGTTTAGCAGACTGTACAATAGCTATCTTAGTCACACGTAGCGCGTTCTCTGTCTGGGCGTCGAACACCTCTAGAAATTTGATGAACTGTATTTATTAATAAATAAAAATAGCCTTCTAGATAACATTTGGTAAAATTCTTCTTCATCTTCCTCTTCTTCTAATAAAATTAATGTTATCAAATCGTCGTAATCCATATTTTTTAATAAACCCCGCAAATATTTATAATGACAAAAATGCTACAGTTCGCAGTCAACGGCTGCCTAGAACTGCGTCACCGAAAACATCTTTTGATCGCGGCTACAGCTGCCGCGGCCAGCGTCTCCAGTCGCGCAGCTCGAGCAGCACCACCGAAATCGCACCTTTAGGGACAAGTGGTCTTGGCAAGTGCCACATCCCCAACTAGCCATTCATAAAAGTGTATTTGTTGTGAAGTTCTCATCATCATCTATTGTATAGACCAGGAGACAGTGACGATTTTCGGTATTTATTTTCCCAGTCAGCAAGCACGAACAGAGAATTGTAGGATTAGCAATTCTAAGCAAAATTCATATATATTTAGAGGGGGGATCCGTTGGGCTAAGGCCAAAAATGCGTCAAAACATACGAGAACACGGCCCTTTTTTTCCACTGATAAAAATAGTTTTAGTAGTAAGAGATGTACTGAAGTTAAGTAAAAAAATAGTCTGATTAATCTGTATGGATAATATATTTGGCAAGTGCATAAAATACACTTTCAAACGAGTTATGTACACAATTATTTCTACGGCCACAATTATTTAAAGAATGTTCCAGGTGTTTTGTATATTAAAGTGCACGAATCACTTATTACTCTACATTAATTATAATTATTGTTAGTTTCGTTATGTCAAATCATTTATACTAGTGGTGTGAGGAAAATACAGTGAACTGTGGAACGCCAATATCGTTGGATGCGCGTGGTAGAAATGGTTCTATAATACTGCTAAAAACATACCTAAATTTTCATGGAAACATTGTATTTTTGACATTTGCAATACTCCGACGCATATGCATTATTGATGTAGTCTCATGATTTTACAGTAATAGTTTTTGCAATTTTAGTCTGATTTTTAGGTTATTATGGTTATTCATTTTATTTGGTTCTGATCTTTTGCGCTTTTAGAGTATTTGTCTTTTATATAGTTTTTAATTTGAATTTTGATATTGTGGTCTATTTATATTTGATTGCTGCTTTTCGACTAGTGCTTTATTCTTTTTGTGTTAAAATAAGCTTTATAACCATTAAGTACATGCTTCTAGTTGATATCTACCTAATCGTCATCGGGTGCTTGCAACAATGGGAAAAAGTGTATGGTTTTTTTTGGTGTAAAGTTAGACGCCTTCATTTTTCAGGTAAGTTATTTGTAGTTATTTTTTACTTAAAAGGATAGCAATACGTCCTGGTTCGGGTTGTGACTTTTGGGTTTTAGCTATCTGAGCCAAATTGTCGGCTAAGTGTCCTCTTTTAGGGCACCTAGAACCGAAAACTATATAGGTATATAATATGTTTTTTTTTTAATTATTTTTTAATATGTATGCAGCTTGGATGAGGGCTTTAGGAAGAGATCCTAAGACTGAACACTGACTGCTATAAATGCCGTTTTTAGAGCACATTTCATAGTAAGTGATTTCATTCTAGCAGCAATGAGGAAACGTTTAAAAAACATGCTGTACCAGCTATTACTTTAAGACCTTGTCTCTTTAAGTTATTATTACTTCATTTTAATGCATATATTAAAATGCTTTTTAACTTATGTCCTTATGATTAAAAGATGTAGGTATTTTAGTTATGTTATAATAGAAATATATGATACTTTGTATTGACTGACCTACTGGCCACTGGTCATTCCACTTTTACTCACTTTTTTCATAAATTATCAAATTATTTAAAAACAAATACATACCTAGCTATTTTCTGTAAATTGCATTAAAATTTTAGTATTAATACTTTACTATTAAAACTTCAGTTACTTTATCTTATATATATACACAACGGAAGAGTTAATTGGATTTTCTCCTTGTTGAGTTTCAAAAATAGTAATTTAACATGATTTAAAAACAAATACATGAAATGGGCAAAATAGGCCTGCAAAAGCACTTTGTAAACAATCTCACTTGTATCGATGTGACGTAATGCGCGAATTCAATCTGGCTTACTTTTGTTAATAGATTGGCGTTCCATTTTAAATATACAGTTCACCGGGAATAGATTATTTAAATATACACGGACCGGGAAAACAAGTACGAAACAATTCACTGGCTCCTGGACTAGTACTGTATCGAAGGAATTTTTATGAATGAAACAATATACGACCCTCCACAATTGCGGTCTACTCAACTTCCGCTGTTGTCAGACATTATTTTTTTTTGGACAATTTAAAGACCTAACAGTAATTCAAGCAAACGCAATAACATTACTACAGTTAAAAACATCGCAAACTTGGCATCAATATTTTAATTTTATCCAAATATTGCATTTCTGTCGAGGATCATCCGCGTTGACTTCAGAAATTGTGTAATCTGTATTGGTTATATATATTTATAGTTAAAAGCACGTAAACTTGGCATCAATGTTCAATCCGATTATTGAGTTTCTACCGCGGACACCACCGTTCATTCTTCAAAAATTTTGTAAATAATCCTATCTGTTTCTCGACCTTTTACCGTTATTTTAAATGGACTATAAGGCTAGGATTCGTTTTCAAGAAGGAACAAATGAGTAAAATAAAATATATTATTTTACTTTTTCATCGAAGTTATATCTTAAAATTTTTAGAGCCTACCTATCATTTCTGCATTTTTAAAAGTTTATCAATTTAATTTTCTATTTATAATTGTTGTTGTTTTTTCTATCAAACGAAGTGTTTTATATGTACATTAATTATTAAAGGTACTTTAATTATAATAGAGTATTTTTGTTGTTTTTTATGATTAAAAATTTCTAGAAATTCCTGAGATATCGAGTGTTTTACATTTTAATACTTTTTAAATTTATGTAACTTTTGAACTAGTTGATATAATAAAATGTAGTTTTTATCTAATTTTTATATTTATTTTCTGTTTATTAATTTTTTTTTTGGGTTACTTCCAATCTAACCGAATATGACATTTCATATTTTCAGGGATAGGACAACTATGTTGTTTCAAATAAGATACCTTGTACATTTTTCTCAATTTGAAAGTCAAATATTTCCTCTTTCTACAAGTGCCATTGTTTCGTAGGGTAGGTAATACTAGGTTATGATTTTATTCGCTTTTAAAATAAATACTGTCATGTACATGTTACTTCAGTTGATATTTTTCAAGATGTACATATGAAACTCGATCTAACAAAGAATAAAATACCACTTTATTGAACAATGAAATTAACATGTAGTATTTATTTTTAGGAGCCTATAAAATCATTACCCTTTGTAACTATGAAAGTATGCCATTATGGAAAGGGGAAACAGTGGGCTGTTGAACTAAGAAATAAAATTGGAATAAAAGTTGTCCTATCTCCGAACAGGGGCGGTTTCTCCATTGGTTCAATTGTGCATTGAACGCCCAGTTAAATTTCATAAAAACACATTATTTTAATATTACATAAATAACATAAAAATTTAATTTTAATATTTTTATTTTCATACGTGTTAATCTATATTTTTTGGTACATCATTGCCCTCTGGCTAATCGCGTCTCTGTGGCACAGTATATCTAAGTATACTCTATCTGTGGCGCGTTATGATGAGTGAGCCTAACACGAGTGTGACAATTTGGCGAATCCATATAGCTAAAAAGAGAAGACAACACGCCAACATATCTTTCAAACTGCAAAAGAACACTTTAATCGGCGCGCCGCTTACAAACAATTTTGCCAAACCATGTTGCCAGTCTAGTACAATTCACAATTGTACTAGCCTACATCAGTGTTCACGTGTAAAATATATATTATATGTAGGGGAAGGAGGGTGAAGATGACGCGGAGTCAAAGATGACGCATCTAATTATTTCTTAATTCAAACCATAGAGCGACCTAGTTGTCTGGCAGCGCAATCCATAATAATCTATTGAGTGTCTATATTAAATAGCAGCCTTCTCCCTGCGCCGGTCAGTATGAGTTTGTAAGCGAAGTGTGTCTGACGCATTTATGTTATTAGGTGACTCTGATGTTACATTGAAAGGTAAGCCGTTAAGCTATAATATTTTAGTTCTAATTTCACATAGTGCTTTCGAGTGAGTAGTTTTCTATGACTTAAAGATGTTTTCATAATTATCTATTGATGATAAAAGATATTTATAATAATATTTGTATTATCGTGTCGTATTGGTTAAGATGACGCAGTGTGCGTCATGTTTCCCGTCTAACCTGCGCCATCTTCTCCGACAAGCATTTATATGGGACCTAAAATTATTTTATTTACAGATGCCGGTCAAATATAATAGAAAAACTCAAAGGGGCAATTATTCCTCAGAAAAAGTGAATGCTGCTTTACACGAAATAGTTGCAAATAGTCGAAAAATTCGAGAAGTGTCTAGATCGTTTGAAGTTCCTGAAGCTACTTTAAGGCGAAAATTGAAATTAAAAAATAAACAAATCCAATCGAAATCTCAGTCTTTAGGAAGAGCTGCCGTGTTTTCACTTATTCAGGAAAAAGAAATCGCCGATCATGTGATTATGCTGGCTAAATTATTTTTTGGCTTAATGCCTATAGAATTAAGAAAAATTGCGTTTAAGTATGCGGAAAAAATAATATACCAAACACATTTAATGCCGAAAAACAAATGGCGGGTAAAGATTGGTTACATCGTTTTATGAGAAGAAACCCATAAATTTCATTACGTAAGGCAGAAGCTACTAGCATTAATAGAATAACTGCTTTCAACAAAAGTGAAGTCGAGCTTTTTTTTGCTAATTTGGAAAGAATGCAAGAAAAACATAACTTTTTACCTGATCGAATATTCAACGTCGATGAAACTGGTATATCCACGGTTCCTAATGAACATCAAAAGAGACTTGGACCAAAAGGAATCAAACAATTTGGTATTGTAACTTCTTGGGAACGTGGTAAAAATACAACAGTTATTGTATGCATGAGTGCAACGGGCACTTTTATACCACCGTTATTCGTATTTGCCAGAAAACGGATGAATCCACTATTAGAAAAAAATGGACCTACCGGTGCAATTTATACATGCTCTGAAAGTGGATGGAGCAACGAAAATATTTTTCTTATGTGGATTAAACATTTTCAAGCAAAAGTTTTATGCAGCCAGGAAAACCCAGTATTACTGGTGTTAGATAACCATAGTAGTCACATTTCTATTGAAATATATGAATTTTGCAAGAATATGGGAATAATTATGGTATCAATTCCGCCACACACATCTCACAGGCTACAGCCATTAGATCTAACATTCTTTGGCCCATTTAAAAATGCTTTTAGCCAACAGTGTCATGTATTTTTAAAGTCAGAACTGTACAATTCTGAATTCGAAAATAAAGTAACTCCTTATGACCTTGCTGAAATTTTTAAACTAGCCTATGAGAAAGTTGCGAATATAGAAAAAGGAGTTTCTGGATTTAAAACATGTGGAATATTCCCTATAGATTCTACCAAATTTACAGATTCTGACTTTGCTCCTGCAGAAAACTTCAATAAAACAACTGATCGACCATTATTGCCAATTCAACCAACAACAAATAGACGTTCTCCAGACATACATCAAGCATCAACAAGCAGACAATCTCCAAATACGCAGCAACCATCAACAAGCAGACAATATCCAGACAAACATCAACCATCAACAAGCAGACAATCTCCAATTCATACAACACCACCAAAGGAGGTATTGTCCAATATATCTAATTCCCCGATGAAAAAACATGTACCTATTCAGATAATTTCACCAATACCAGTTATCCCAGGAAAAAAGAGAAAAAATTTACGTCCTCAGCAACATTCTGAAATTTTGACTAGTACTCCATTTAAAGAAGTTTTGGAAGAAAAAGATAATAAAAAAAAATAAAAATAAACAAAGCAAACGCAACCAAGAGAAATTTGACAAACTCGTCAAAAACTAAAGAAAATCAAAAGGACAAACCGAAGACAAAAGAAAAGACTCTAACGAAAACCAAAAAAAGAACTAAAAAGATTATTATAGAAAGCGAGAGTGATGAAGAGAGCTACGATGATAAAGAAATATGTGATGATGATGAACTAGATGATGTTAGTGGTGAGGGGGAAATATGCACAGTATGTTGTGACTTCGGCAAACATAATGAAGTATGGTTCCGATGTGGACTTTGGTCCCACAAAGCATGTACAGGTGCTGACAGTCTAGATAACTATATTTGCGATTTTTGTCTTAGTTAAAGTCATGTTTTAATGTTTAATCGTATGTGTTCCTGTTTGTTTGTATGTTTTATGTTTAACTGTATGTTTAATGTTCAATTATATGTTCAATGTTTGACTTTTATTATTTGCATCATCTTATCCGCCACGGTGCGCCATCTTTTCCTGCATAGGAAAAGATGGCGCAAATGCACTTTTTTTGTTTTTCCTGTAAAATGTATTAGGTTGGTCAGACAACAAAAATAACCGGACATTGACAGAAGCAATTGATTACTTTATATATGCATTGTATTTAAACTTCCATTTTTACCTTACAGCCTAAAATAATATAGTATTTTCTTAAGTGCGTCATCTTCACCCCCTTTCCCCTATTATGTTTCTTGTTTGGGTTTGTTATCAATAAAGACCCCCTTTTTTCCCCTTCAATGAATTAGATGTCACTGCAAATAAAATTTGAAATCTGATACATTTAAGGAATCTGGTACATAACAAAAACATATTCTGGCAACACTGTACCAAATCAAACTGTCATTCTGTCTTCCGTCATTCCTCTACTATGAAATGCTTTAAATAAAACTAAAATTATTTTATTTGTGCTCATTTAAAAAAATGTGTTTAATTAAGAACTATGACATTAATAAATTGATAGTATGTCAATTCAGCGATTGTTCCCGAAAAACTTCTTTAAGGCAAGGTAAATAAAAGTATTTTTAACACGTTTACTACCGCTATTATGAAATTTGACGAAGCTAGAAACCAACCTCGTTTTTTTGGGTGGCATAACTTTTTGACAGAAATATTATATATTTTGTGTTTTTTATCTATTTTTTGTATTTTTTTGTGTGCCAGACACGCTCAGAAACTGACGCCAAAACACATTTGTCGCCGCTGAACCACCTGGGAGTTTTTTGCATTTAATCATTGTAGGGTCATTGTCACACATTTGTGACATCAGTTTCTGGAAAAAACTGCTTGTCACATATATGCGACGCGTGGCCATCAACGTGTTAAAGTTGTTGTTTTATTCAACTATAATGAAGTTTTACGAATCTAATTTGTTTTATATTTTGTTTCAGTGTCAAACCATTCTAAGACTACTTCAAAATGGTCTATTTTGTACCCAACTGTAAATACTATGAAGTAAGAACTAAGCAAAAATTTATAAATTTTTTGTTTCCCACAAAACCCGCTAAAAGAAAAATGTGTTTAATTAAGAACTGTGACATTAATAAATTGAAAGTATGTGTGTCAATTCAACGATTGTTCCCGAAAAACTTCTTTAAGGCCAGGTAAATAAAAGTATTTTTAAAGTTGTTGTTTTATTTAACTATAATGAAGTTTTATTAATCTAATTTGTTTTATATTTTGTTTCAGTGTCTAAAATCATTCTAAGACTACTTCAAAATGGTCTATTTTATACTTAACTGTATATACTATGAAGTAAGATGTAAGCAAAAAATTGTAAATTTTTTGTTTCCCACAAAACCCGCTAAAAAGAAAAATTTGATTATTCTGATAAGGTAACTACTTGACATCATTATGGAAATAGAAATATACAATAAATGTTTGATGAAGATAAAGAGAAATGTTTTTTCACTTTAAAAATTTGAATCGGAAAAATGGACCAACAGTTAATTTAATATACATTCATAATGAGAAAATTTACCTAAGAAATGGTATGTACATTTAAATAGTTTATATAAAGTTATGTTTGCCTGTAATTATCAATCGTTTTACCCTCTAGTCTAGATTGTGTTGCATAAAAACCTGAAATATTTTATTTTATTGACTTTTTTTTATTGCCTTGTTTGTATAATTTAGTATTTTTAAAAATATTAGATGTATTGGTAATTTAGATCACTGCAGATATTAAATAAAAATAAGGCTGTTGGTAAATTAGTTTACAGTTGGTAATAAAGTATGCCTCGAAAAGAGCAATAAGTGTCAAACATAAATTTTAATTTTGATTAGGCACTTAACAAGTCATATTTTGGGTAATCAATCGTATAAGTATATATTAAAAAATTAATATACTATCTAAAATTAAACAATAATTTGAAAATACAGTTGAAGCTGATTTACCTATTTAGACAAAATTACTATTATTCTGTTATTTATTAAAATATATTATTTTTTATTTTTTTAGCAATGAGGGTAGAACAGTAGCAAGAATACTTTGGAATGTGCTGTGAAATACACTTAGAATGGATCATATGGAAAATTAAGTGTGGTAACATTTTACGATGTGTACCTATCTCACAATTTTATTTCACAGATTTCTGTAAATGTTCAATTATGTGCTGCTATTTCAAATTTGTAGTATCCTTTAATAAAAGAAGTTGAATATTATTGTTGACCTCTTTAAACTGTTTATTTTGTGAAGAGTATTATTAGTTTACTTTGTCCGTCTGTCCGATGTTACGTTTTTTGTCTGCACGATAAATCAAAAACGAAAATTGATATCAATTTAAAATTTTAAGCAAAAATCAAGCTCTATAAGGGGACAGAGGCTATTGATTTTTAACAAATATGATTAAAATAGGGAGTTAAGATGGGTTGACATTAAAAAAATCCTAAATTAAAAACGAAAAGCATGATACTGATACTGAAAACATATGAATATATTGGGGAGTTAAGGGGAGATAAAATATTTAAAAAAAAATTCTAACTGAAAAACAAAAAATGAAATATTTAGCAAACATCAAGCTTTAAAAGGAAAAGAAGCCCTTTAATTATAAATTTTTTTTTTATTAAATATGGGGGATTTAAGGGGGGGATTGAAATTAAAAAAAAAATCAAAAATGAAAAGCGATATCAACATGAAATTTTTAGGAAAAAATCAAGCTCTATAAGGAGATGAGGCCTATTGATTGTGAGAAAACAATCTGGTTGAAAATGGGGGTTAAGGGGGTCTGTTAAATTGCGAAGAGTATCATTTAGAATGCCAGGCATTATATATCTTTTGTCTAGTTTGTATCTGTGTAATATTATGTATTGTGATGGGATTGATCTTATAAAATAAACATTTAAAACATTTTAGTACTTATTTTATTTGCCAATAAAAGGTATTTAAAAAAATATATATTTTATTTGACATCTGTGACAAATTGTGAAAATGATTAAACTTATAATAAAAACTAAAAAATGGTAGATAAAGTTTCATATAAAATTTTTTAAACAAAAATCAATGTCAAGCTTTCTACATATATTTAAAAATAATCTCAAATTATGAAGAAAAGTCAGTTTACTAACTAATAATGTTTATAAATGGTTTTCAATGTATTAAAAACAAAACAAATATTACACTAACTAAAATATTCATTTAATAATAGTTGTGCTTGAAAACAGTATGATGTTGATAATAATAACTACACTTAATATAAACTCAAATAATAAAAAAAAACAGCGATATTGGCTTTGGAAAAAACTTTTGAACTGAACTTACAAATGATAAAATTATTGAAATAAGTGAACACCCATTTTAAATTACCACCAGCCGCCACTGTTTGTAGCAATCATGAAAGTATGACATTATGTAAAGGGGAAACAGTGGGCTATTGAACTAAGAAAAAAAAATCGAAATAATAGTTGTCCTATCTCCGAAAATACAGAATGTAATTTCTGTTTAAGCCAAATGGTGGCCAAAATCGATATGTATACAGAGAAAAACTTATAAAAATAAAAAGAAGATTGGTGAAAAGTGCATTTCGTTATTTCAACTAGTTCAAAAGTAACATGGTTTTAGAAAGGTTCAAAATATAATGGAACACCTGCTATAGAAACAGTGAAATCCTGATAGTTTAAAGCGTATTTATAATGGTAAGTTTGATAGAAGTTTAAATTTAACAGTGTAAATAAAGTGCGACTTTAAAAATTTTCAGATAATTTGTTAATGAAAATTCTTAGATAATATTTAAATTAAAACTTTAAATAAGTTTTTAATTGTATGTTAACAATAAGTTAATTTCGTAAGTTTCCATCCGGTATGGAATAGTAGGTATAATTTTTAAAATTTAGAGTGAGGCAGATTCAAATTTGCTAAAAGCTATCAATAAATATTTAACGAACTTACAAGGAAACTTGCATTTATATTTGTAAGCTTGCAATAAATTTGCAGCAAATGTATTTTGCTTAGTGGGTAGTTTTCATTTTAAATTCATTATTGATTTAATTAAAATAATATTTTGTAGTGGATTAAATTACTAATAAAATTAGATTTTTATCTCGGTAAAAGACGCTAAAATTCAATAAACTGTCAAATTGTGAAATTTCCCATAAAACTACCCTTTCCATATAGTGTCATTCTTGGTAGTTTTTTTACTTAAATTTTATTAGCTATATTAATAAAAGGCAGATGAATAACATATGACAATTGAGGATATAAAACGACCTGCTTTTGCATTTCTTTCAAATAAAAACATCTACTTTAAAATATTCTGAGATACGGCCAGTTGCTATTCGCCACCCTGTATGTTGAAACATTTTTTATTGGATGCAATTAGCACAGCATTGAAGACTAATCGATAAATGAAGTCTTATATCATTAAAATATATCTCAAATATAAACATATGGACAGACTTCATCTAGTAGATATCAAAATATAACTCTATATTAGAGGTAAATAACTTTAACTTACAAACTTCATGATGTCCTGGCTTAGTAGAAAACTCGATAACATATAGAGGTATTCCCAAGACAGAATTTTCACTTAAAGTATAAATCCTGCTAATATTAGGACATTTAGAATTCACATCTTGCAATACTTCCAGTAATTCTTCGTTATTGTGATGCTTAAACTGAAACTGCAGACTTCCCGTTGACAGTAAAGTCAACAAGAAGAGAACGCAAAATACCATACTCGTCAGCTGGTCGGACTTGAATGGTGTTTCCAAACTTTTCGGCGCTTTTCCTGAAGCTAGACTAACGCTTGCGCTGTTACTTTTCAGTTATATGGATTTTCTGACGCGTTTTCAGACTGGAGGTCTGCCTACACGGATTTTCATACATCATTGCTGGATTACTTTTTGAATTTCAATGTTATCTATAGAATTGACAAACAAATTTGAAATTATTGATTATATTGTGTTATTTGAAAAGGAATTTATATTATCGCGAATTAATTGTCATCGCATTAGACTTTTAATTAGATAGTTGACATAGCCGGCGAAATGAAATGGCCAAAAACACCAAACAGAACATGATGTGTCAGATGTATTAAAATAATCTTATTACAGAAGATATTTGATCCAAACCGCTCCCGAAAACATATTAATTAAATTTGGAAATTAACCCAGTGTCAAAACTACTCCAATGAATATGTAAATTAAATTTGGCTGATATACAGGGTGTCAATTTAAAAAAATACCTCCTAAAAGGAATATAAGAGAGTTGAAGTGTTGCTATGAACGTAAACCACATACTTTGATTACTATATGAGGCAAGAGAGAGGTCCGACACGCCCAACATAGGGCGCGGCTATTTTGAACCCTGTGACACAGTTTACAGCTAAAGAATCAGATCGCTCACTCTGCGTCGGCACTTTGGATCTCAATGTTTCAGTTTATATACTGTGCAACTTGGATAATACAATATATGACAACCGCCTATAATAAAACAGCAGTCTTCTGCGTATCCTGAATTTGTATCCCTGGAGTGGATGTTATTTTGGAACTTTCAACTGGTCCGAGTGAGCTACCTGATTCTTTAGCAATAAACTGTGACTTCAAAAATAATATTCACTGACACTGACAGCAGCAAGCAAAATATCAGGTGCGTTTTAATCATCGGCTTCTGCTTCCGGAATTGTCGGTTTAGTCGTTTTAACCTGTCAGATTAAAACAAGAAAACCGACAATTCCGAAGCAGAATCGGATGATTAAAACGCACCTATTAAAAATATTGCGCCAAGGTGTAGGCAACACGTAATAAGGGATCAAAATGGCGGAGTTTTCTATCTCCTTTTAAAAGGCACTCAGAAAGCTGCGCAGTGCGACCATTCTCCGTATAGTAAAAGAAAATCAATGTATGTGCATATAGTTTATATCTCCGAGGAATTACTATTAGAGGGAGCGTGATACGAGTTTGTAGGCAATTGTTGTGTTAGCAACATCTGTAGAAGAAGTGAGGAAGCGGGCACAAGGGGGAAGATAAACATCCTTCTTGTTCAGTGGCGTATCATTTCTCTGTAAGAACACACATTGCCCAAACTTTTTAATTGCAAAAAAACTAAAACATTCGCTAAATTTACTATTTTCAAAATATGTACCGTCTTATATGTGTCTGATGCAAGCAATGAAACAAACAAAATCACTGTAAAGGTCTAATTTTTTCAATTGAAGAATAGAACCTTAAAATCAATTTTATTATAAATAAATACAGAAGCAACTAGTTTTGGTCTTACAGGAACATCTTCAAGCCTGTAATACAATAATCTTTAATTATTATAATAGGTTGGTCACTTACGAATAACATTAAATAGTATAAACCACAAAAATGGATCCATATTGTAACGTTACAGCATTATAGAATTAAAGCTGTGAAAATAAAAAAGCAGTGCAAACGTAACTAAAATAAGAAAACTGAGTACCGAATCTACAAGAAAAGAGGTGAGAATGAGAAATTACGAATGCATTTAAATTGTTCGGGATAACAAATAAAGCTGATAATGTAGTGGTATAGTCCCCGTCAAAGAAGGTCTGGATATGTTAAAGAGGACGGCGTTTTCTCTGTAAATCTGAAGAATGTAAGGATGGAGGGAAGTCGAATCTTGCTGGATCAGGTGTAGATGGCTAGAAAAAGGAGCGTTTAGATAGAAGCTCCAGTAAATATCGTCATTTTCGTCTAATTTTTTATTCTCAGTCACCGTTTCGGCTTTATCTTCGAAATTCATTTTTAAGAGAAAATAAAAGTAATCATTCATACAAGCATATAATAAAACAACATGAATTCATTATATTTAATAAGCTAATAAATAATAATAATAGATAAGATTAATATCAAAATCAATTTGAAAATACAACAGATAATAAAATGAAATAAATTAATACAAGTACAAATAGAAAGTTAATAACATACCTTCTAAAAGTAACACATTTTAAGTAGATAAATGTTTAGAGTTCATTCCTGAACATAACTAATCTAACATTTTTTCCCTTTTTACTTTCCTATCTGTATACAGATATAAGGAAAGTATAGGAATCATGATTTTTTTCGACCTCGAGTTTTCGACCTCGAGTTTTCGACGGATTTTTACGTTTTGAGGTCCCCTGAATCCGTTTTGACTATTTTCGCGATGATGTCTGTGTGTGTGTGTGTGTGTGTGTGTGTGTGTGTGTGTGTGTGTGTGTGTGTGTGTGTGTGTGTGTGTGTGTGTGTGTGTGTGTGTGTGTGTGTGTGTGTGTGTGTGTGTGTGTGTGTGTGTGTGTGTGTGTGTGTGTGTGTGTGTGTGTGTGTGTGTGTGTGTGTGTGTGTGTGTGTGTGTGTGTGTGTGTGTGTGTGTGTGTGTGTGTGTGTGTGTGTGTGTGTGTGTGTGTGTGTGTGTGTGTGTGTGTGTGTGTGTGTGTGTGTGTGTGTGTGTGTGTGTGTGTGTGTGTGTGTGTGTGTGTGTGTGTGTGTGTGTGTGTGTGTGTGTGTGTGTGTGTGTGTGTGTGTGTGTGTGTGTGTGTGTGTGTGTGTGTGTGTGTGTGTGTGTGTGTGTGTGTGTGTGTGTGTGTGTGTGTGTGTGTGTGTGTGTGTGTGTGTGTGTGTGTGTGTGTGTGTGTGTGTGTGTGTGTGTGTGTGTGTGTGTGTGTGTGTGTGTGTGTGTGTGTGTGTGTGTGTGTGTGTGTGTGTGTGTGTGTGTGTGTGTGTGTGTGTGTGTGTGTGTGTGTGTGTGTGTGTGTGTGTGTGTGTGTGTGTGTGTGTGTGTGTGTGTGTGTGTGTGTGTGTGTGTGTGTGTGTGTGTGTGTGTGTGTGTGTGTGTGTGTGTGTGTGTGTGTGTGTGTGTGTGTGTGTGTGTGTGTGTGTGTGTGTGTGTGTGTGTGTGTGTGTGTGTGTGTGTGTGTGTGTGTGTGTGTGTGTGTGTGTGTGTGTGTGTGTGTGTGTGTGTGTGTGTGTGTGTGTGTGTGTGTGTGTGTGTGTGTGTGTGTGTGTGTGTGTGTGTCTGTAGGTCGCATAACTCATGAACCGATACACAGAAAAACACCAAATTTTAGACTTAAGCTTTATTCCAGCGTCTAATGAACTGATTAGATTTTGGGCAGAGTCGGAACATCTGGGGGGGTACTTTATAGGTGGTCATTTTTATATTTTATGAAATATATCTGTTATTTACGTTTGGAGAAGAAAATTCTTCAAATAAAAGTTACTTCTAATATAATTATCTATAATTTTTGTTCTATACAAAATTTTCCTAAAATGGTCCGTATTCGAGAAATTTGACAAAATGTAAAAAAAATATTTTTTTATAAAAATTGTTTAAATAAATGTTGTTTGTAATATAATTCTCTAAATTTTTATTTTATACATAATTTCTCTAAAATGGACCGTATTCGAGATATTTGAGAAAATGTGTAAATTTAGAATTTTGAAGAAAACTCAAAAACGGATAAAGAAAAAAACATTAAATTTTAAACTTAAGGTCTATTTCGGCCTGAAGTAAAATGATTAGATTTTGGACAAAGTCGGAACATCTAGGGGGGTACTTTATGGGAGGCTGTTTTTATATTTTATGGAATATATCTGTTATTTATGTTTGGAGAAGAAAATTGTTCAAGTAAAAGTTACTTCTAATATTATTATCTATAATTTTTGTTTAATGTTAAAATTTCCTGAAATGGTCCGTATCCGAGAAATTTGACAAAATGTGCAAAATTCTGATTTTTATGAAAATTGTTGAACTAAAAGTTGTTTGCGATATCGATCTCTATAATTTTTGTTTATACATGATTTTTCTAAAATGGACCGTAATGGAAAAGTGCTAAATTTAAATTTTTCAGTATTTTCGTTTTCAATGAATATCTATAGAAAAATGTTTCGAGGTAGATGTATGTGGACAATGTATATATTTAGTTTATCCTCTAAACATTTATAGAGATTCTGTAATAGGTTGTACAAAATAACCAGAAAAAGCCTATAAAAACTAGATAGGAAAGTCATGTGTTGGACACATCAGATTTTTAATATTATGAAGGTTTTTGTAGTTGAAATGAAAATTATAATTTATTTTGGTCCTAATAAAAATTTAAACATAGGTTATCAAAAAGTAAAATATATAATAAAACTGCATAATCTTAAATCGTTATCAAAAATTATTAATGGTAAAACATCAAACAATAATTAGATTCCTAAACAAATTTCTAGTTTTTGTTTTGCAAAAGACTTTTTTGCCTTCTTCGGTTCCCTCTACCACTTTTCTTTTAGTAGTTTCGAGGAGAATTTTCCTATGGAAACCGGTAGTACCATCAATTGGTTGGTAAAATTTTGATATTTTGGGTCTGGTAAGTCTTGTTAAACTTTCTTCTTAGGAAGCTGTAACCTTATGGAGAATAAAAATTTAATGTTAGATCAAAAGCTCTTAATTGAGAATTATATTTGCAAAGGCCGTTTCAATATTATTTTCAAAAGTTCTTGGAATCGTTATTAACAGAAACCTGCAAAAAAATATATCATTTTATTCCTAAAATATAAAAAATACTAGGTAGGTACTGAGACAATTTAATAAAAGTATTTCGAGAAACTCAACTTTTAATGTCATCATTGTACTTAACTTTTTTATTGCTAAATTATTAATAATGTAATTTTGTGTAGTTCGTTGTGATTTGTACATTATATATTATAAAAACCTATCGTCAATGTTAATGTGCCAAGTTTTTTTAATAATTATGTCCTTGTTATAGTAAAAACACATTTAAACACATTTTTAAAGTTTTCTGGATTTCTGCTTTAAATTATCGTACAATTGAACTGACTAATTGTGTGTTTAAGTAAAGATATATCTCTTTTTTGTTATAACAGTCTTTGTATATTATTCTAACTTTTTAGATAATCAGAGAAAACAGTCAGACATCCTAATACAGTATGTCGCTAATGTATGGAATAAATTCATTATTTCTAAAATAATCGACTTTTGAAAAAAATCCAAAAACAGGTCAATTTTAATTTTTGAATCGTCATCACATGATGTAGATGTAACGAACATTACGTCACCAGTATTACCGTGGTGACGTAATCGGCAATTTTTTTAAATACAACCATGTGTCTCAAAACACCTCATTGGAAAGGTCTTCTAATTGTCTTTACAACGATGTAATTATTTGAATATTTATTTCTACAGGGTCGACCAAAGTTTTTTGCCGATTACGTCACCACGGTAATACTGGTGACGTAATGTTCGTTACATCTACATCATGTGATGACGATTCAAAAATTAAAATTGACCTGTTTTTGGATTTTTTTCAAAAGTCGATTATTTTAGAAATAATGAATTTATTCCATACATTAGCGACATACTGTATATCCTATTTCACCAACAAAAATGTAGAATAATGAATCTCACATCAAACGAAAAAAGTCATTTTAGGACGTCCTAATAGGTTTTAACTTAAAAACTAAATAAAATGTATATTGCAACTGTGTTTAAATAAATAAATGTTTTTATACCTGACTATAGCACCAGACAATCATTTTTTTAGATCATAAAGATCTGCATAACTCAAAATAGTCAAAATCCACATTATTTAAGTTGTTCTAGTATTGTTTTAGCATAACAATGTAAACTCCAATAATAAATATTCACATTTTTTGGGACGTTTTTTAAGGAAATTGAAAAAAACATGAATAATGTTCTTGTTTAGTTTTGTACTATATAATATAGTTCATTAGGTAGTGATTTAGAAGCAAATTATGTTCTATTTATAGAATAAAAAATCACTCATAATATCTAAATATTTATACCTATTTATATTTTGGACAGGAAGACTATTTTATGTTTTTGGCTCTGAATAGTTTTCTTAAGAATTTTAACACCTTCCTTAGCTCTTTTTGGATATTTCATGCATATCTTAGAAGTTCATTTTGTTTAAACCTAAAATAAATTAAGTACAAAAAATAAAAATTTAAACAATACACAAAATTAGTTAAAAAAAAGTGTCAACAAAAAAATGGCTTTGCCTTTTTCCTTAAACATTCTTTTTGAAAGAAACTTAAGTTTCTCTACTTCACTTGCTGTTTTAGTATTTTAGTAGCAGATGAATATGGTGTAGAAGTAGTGACAGGTTTGTTTATTATACTTCTATCTTCGAAATTGCATTTTTCTTTAATATTTTCCTCCCCTGAGGTCTGTAATAAAAATGTTCATTAGCATAAAAAGTTATTCAGGTGGTAACTTGTTGAATTCCTAAATTTTGGAACCATGTATTTCTCATATCAAAAAAAGAAAACCAATAACAATAAACTTTACAAAGATGTGATATTAAAATAATAATAATAAGTAATTAACCTTTACTATAATCATTATGAGACGGATGAAGACGAACTTAGCTGGAGTTTACTTGCTCTTAATTTTACTTTTTCTATAAGAAACTAAGAGTTTAATTGCAAATTAAAGGTGATTGCCTAATGCACCGCCTCTGATATTTAGGTTGTGTCTGTACTTACTTATGATATAATCTTGAAGAAGCATTTTCAACAGGCCTTTTACACATAAATCATATTTTCACCATATTATTAGAGATAATAAATCTTAAATATACATTTACAACCCTTACAACTTTATAAATAATAATATTTTCCGTAAAATACAAATAAAAAATTGACATGTGTCAAAAAGTGTCAGAACTAGCGCTGTCAAACTTGGCAACGCTGATTAAATAAGGCAATTAGGCATTCCAAACAAATGAATTAGGCATTCCAACGACCTGTCAAACAATAGGTGCCAGTGGGAAATTCTTGTATATTTAAGGGGGTAGCGACATAGTCTTGCAACTTGGACGCTATTTTTATTCGAAGTAGTACTCGCCAAGCCTGCCAATTTATGAAGAAATGTATAGGTGGGTTTTTTAAATATTACTTTTATTGTGTTTGACATAAAATATTTAAATGTAATCCATTATTCATGATTTTACGTACAGTAGATAGAATACACCATATGTCGCCACCCTTAGATATACCAAACCTGCCCACTGGTAATTCATTTGTTTGGAATGCCTAAAATCGATAGAATAGAAATATCAAGTAATTAATTAAATATATTAACGTCAGTCCCTATATTTATTGAAAATATTTACTTTTCAGAATTTTTATGTCAATATGGGCCGATATATAAGAAAGACTCAGCGAGGTGCTCAGTATACTAAATAATCATTAGCGGAAGCTTTGGAAAAAGTTAAATCTAACATATTGCCTCTTAAAAGAGCCAGTAGAGAATACCATATTCCTCCAAGTATAAAGGGACCATCTAAAAGGCAGAAGAGGTCAAAACAGCACATCCTTCGGCAGAAATTTGGACATTTCTCTGGAAACAGAAGTAATTCTTGCAAACGGAATTAAAGCTCTGGAAAAATGGGGTTACGGGCGTTCTAGGAAAGAAGTGTTTGAAAAAGTGGCCGAGTATGTTAGACTCAATAAACTGAAAACACGCTTTAAGGACAATACTCCTGGAGAAGCTTGGTTCAAAGGTTTCAAAAAACGACACCGTCTATTAAAAAACCTCAAAACGTTGAAATTGCTCGCCGCAAAGCTGCAAATCCCTTCATTATATTTCCTTATTTTGACCTTGTAAAGGAGTGTATTGAAAAGTTAAAACTTCAGGATAAACCTGCTCAGATATGGAACTTAGATGAAACTAGTTTCAGATCAGATCCATCAAAAACCAAAGTCGTAGGACAGACTGGAGAACCCGCTACAAAAACCACAAGCGGACCAGGTAGAGAAAGTATTTCAGTACTTATGGCTTGTAACGCAGCTGGTGAAAAGGTACCCCTCCTTATAGTATTTTAAGGAAATAACGTGTACGACGAATGGACAGCTCCGGAAGAAGATTTATCCCAGCCAACCGTGGCATATGCGGCAACTGAAAACGGATGGATGGAGACAGACGTTTTCCGAAATTATTTTAAAAAACAGTTAATACCGATGTTTCAAAATAAAAGGCCAATACTGCTAATTTACGACGGACACTCCACTCATGTTGGTATAAAACTAATTGAAGAAGCTATGAATAACAAAGTTACAATTCTTAAGCTTCCCCCCCACTCCAGCCATTTATTGCAGCCTTTAGACTTAAGTGTGTTTAAGCCTCTTAAAGATATATGGGATGCTCGACTTGTTAAATGGCAGAGGCAAACCCCAGGAAGGAAGCTAATGAAAAAATCATTTTCAATACTTCTGAAGGAAACTTGGGATAAAACAAACAAACCGGAAGTTGTACAACGGTTGAAAGAAAAATAAGAGGCGGCAAAAAATAAAAAAAAAGAAATCTGATCTACGAAAAGTTGACCATACCGGCGAAAAACAAAACTCATGCATAAAATCAAAATGAGCTAAAAATAAACGCAAAATACGTAAGATAGAATCGGATAGTGACGATTCAGAATCTTTAGAACTTGAGGGAAACAGTTCTGATGATGGCATTCAAACACTTGAAGATTTATCCGAAGAAATGCAGAGAGAAGAAAATTACTTGACAAATATTTCCAGAAAGGTTTCGGACGTAACTATAGAAGATTGGATACTAGTCAAGTTTCCAACAAAGAAAACAATTAAATATTACGTCGGAAAAATTCTTAACATGGATCCACTGCAAGTTAAGTTCACACGAAAAAGCGGTTTTCATCAAAAGAAATCTATTTTTCATTTTCCTACTGTCGACGATATCTCCCAAATAGCAGAAGATGATATTATAAAAGTTCTTCCAAACCCTGAAGTTGGGAGAACTTTTATTTACAGTGTCTTTTGACGGTTTTTTTGTGCAATAAAATATTTTTGTTAAGTGCACACAAAACAACTGAACATTTTTTAGTTTTAGAATTTAATACTTTTGTTAGTTAATTATTACAATTTAACCAAAAACAATTTTTCGTCTGTAAAATGTGATCTCAATTACGAATCTATCATGTTTGAGTTAATAACTTTTTTATTAATAAAAATATCAAAATGAAAAAAAAAAACTGCCGAATACAAAATTTTTCAGAGAAAACCGCACTTACCGACAGCAGTCTACAATAATTTATATATGAATTTTGTCATGGGTGCGCGCACTTATCCAAAGTCGAAGGATAAGTGCGCCCCCCCTTAACAACTAAAAAAAAATTTTTGTTTTAATCTTAACTGTTATCTTCAGAACTACACAACAGGCAAAAGTTCGTAGTTTTTATGTATAGCGATACATATAAAAATAGTTGTACGAATATATAATAGTTTACCTTACATTTTCTATATTTGAAAATCAACTCACTGAAAATCGGGTCGCACTTACCCAGGTTCACCTTATTGAAATTAAAAATACCTTTGGAGCAATGGAAAATGCACTTTAAAAAAAGGTTTGGATGATTAAATTGAAATTAAGAAAGACAGTTATTACTTATAAGAGGAATGCTAATTTGCTCTCACCACTTTACAAAAGAAGATTTCGTCCATCCAGGTTTGTAATTTTTTTAATTGTATTTTTATTATTATTAGTTATTAACTAATATTTTTACATTTCTAATATGAATTTTTTGTTTGATCTGCTAATTTATGCATTGTAGATCTATGTTCCTTGGAATTGGTATTTTTTGCCTTACATCAAATGAGGCAGTTCTGATTTTTTTATATGTCGGTAGTGATGAGATGGTAATGAAAAATCCAAATTTTCCACCTCGAAAGCCCTTTGGAAAATTGTTAAATACTAAAAATTCTTTAAATATTTTTGTCAATTTTTACCACCAAGGACCTGTGTTACGGCAAAAATTACTATGCACACTTTTAAGTAGACTAAATTTGCAATGAAATTAGAATAATTTGGTTTTGGTAGACCAAATAGTTTATAAGATACGGCTACTTAAAAGTTTGCAAAATTTTAAAAAAAGGAAGTAATACTTTTTTTAGTTTTCGAAAATTTTTACTCCTAAAGACTGGGTTTTTGGGAAAAATTACTTTTTTTAGTTATTAGAGTCCACTAAACTTCCAACAAAATGAGACCCATTATGTCAACTTACACCTGATAGTTCCTGAGACATAGCTGTTCAAAGTTGTTGAGGTAAGTAAACAATTATATACCAGAAGGGTTTGCAAAATGAAGTAAGTGAAATAAGCATTATAATATTATTAAAATTTTTACTAATTGAAACATTAATATGAAAAATGTAATGAAACGCCTCATTATATTTTATGTACAGTACAGTTAGGGAAATAGTTATTACTCGCATTTTTTGTATATTTTTGATGGACCGGACTCGTCTTCTGAATCCACAGCACACCTTTTGGGGGCAGCTTGCTGAGGCAGAATTTCTTCAGCGAACTGCTCAGCAATCACAACTGCTGATACAACCTTTTTTGCAATTACAAAAAATCATATTTAGCAGAACTTGAGGAGCTGGTAGTGCCATCATCTGTTGAGGAACGAGGCCTTGTGTACTTCGCATCCAGCCCCAATCGGGAGAATTCTTCTCATTTCCCAGGCATTTCTGCCCAAAATCGGTCATAATAAAATAAGTAACGCGCATGTCCACTCACGCACTACTTTAAAACGTTGGAGAGAAAAATGGCCCAGCGAAATTGGTGGAGTGAGATGAGTACTTATCGTCGAATGAGCATTACAAAAATTGTTTTTTTGGAGGCTCGTACCACTTGTATTGCCTATAGCTAGATAAGCGCCCCGGTCTAAATATCGGGCTTTCGTGAATTCATTGAACAAGTATCATTGTACACTTTAATCATAAATTTAGGCATAAGAAAATAAATCACAAAAAATTTGCACTTTGGCTTTAGGACTAATACAGTAGCTCTATGTATACGGAATTTTGGGACACCCTTTATTTCAGGTACACCATATTGTGTAATATTAATATTCCAAAGAGATCGATAATAATTTAATTGTAGGCGTATTTTGACGTCATTCGTAGGCAATTTGTGTGATAAGATTAAATTACTAAATAAAAACTATTTGTTTTTTATTTAATGTAAGAGTCGTTTATTTTGAAAGTGGCCTTAAGTCCATTTATACCTAAATTACGATATTTACTATCGATAATGTCCGAAGACAGTGATGAGGTAATTTTAATTAATTAGTATTTAACCTCAGTTTTTGGACAAACGCATTAGTTGAATAATCAGTACGTTTTAATTAATGCAGTTAAACAAAATTTACAGAAACTCTTAGATATCTTAATCTAAGTATAAATGGACTTAGGCCACTTTCAAAATAAACGGCGCATAATATTTTTTGTTATTAAATATTTATTTTCGTTTTGGGACATGATTTGATAATAAAAGCATCTTTCAGAGAAGATGTGTAAATGTATTATTATAAGAGTTTTTTTTTATTATTTTGATTTTTCAGTAAATGTAACGTTTTCGTATCTATATATTTGTTTAAAATAAATTAGAAAAAACATTTTTTACGTTGTACAGGGTAGGGTGTCCAAGATTAGTATGCAAGGTTTGCCAAAATCTAGAAGTGATAAAAAAAATTGACTTTTTGTTTGTTGTAATAACTTTTGTTCATCCAAATCTTCAATAGCTCCCGTCATTTGCGAGACACAGAGCGATTATTGGAAACTGTCGAAAAGTACTTACAAGTACAACTTCTTTATTAAGAAAAAGAATAAAAAACTTTGTACAAACTTTTGATAGATATATTATGTTCGTCTTTAGTGGCGTACACATTTTTTTATAAAGGGGTCTCACTAAGGATATATAATATAAACTTTTTTTATTGGGACACTATTTATTCTAAAATTACTCGTTTTCATTTTTAATTTTCTTTTACCTGATATTATATCTATCGTCCGCAGTTGGAGCTACAGATCAATTAAAATGTTTATTGTTTCTATCATGTTTAAAGACACTTAAAAACTTAAACACTTAACGCAATTTGAATTATGAACAGTTATTTAGAGTAATGTAATGTGAGCCATTTCATAAGTCAGTATTATATGAACAGTGAAGATAAATAGTAATCAGTTGATATATGTACAGTGAAGATAAATAGTAATTAGTAGATAGACAGTGGTGAATATAAATAGTGATCAGTTTAAAGACATTCGAAGTATATATAAATTAAAATAGTATTGTTTAAAATAAATAAGTGTTAAAATAAATTATTAATAAATAAACTGTTGTTTGAAAATAAACAAACATCACAGTAATTTTTGTTTTTTTTTTTTTTTGTATATTTAGTATAATGAAAATTATTTTGGGCTTAAACAATTTTTATTTATAAATGGATCTGTAATTGTCCACCCCTATACCTCTTTGATTTTTGTTTAAATCTGAAATCTTACTAATTACCTTTCAATTTTATATTACTTTAAATTCTATACTTACTGTATTTAGCCTTTTTCCTCTAGTAGTAGTAGTAGTAGTATTACCTAGTAGTAGTGAGGGTCTAATTGATTACTTGATAATTTATATATCCAAGTTGTATTAATCTAATAAAAATAAACCAGGATTCGATATAAAGATTGGTGC